>MU597129.1:856128-868381 GCA_024362625.1 Silurus asotus
CATACACTCCTACACATTCACACACACACACACACGCGCGCGCACTCATACACTCCTACACACACACGCACTCATACACTCCTACACATTCACACACACACACACACGCGCACGCACTCATACACTCCTACACACACACACACACACACACACGCACTCATACACTCCTACACATTCACACACACACACGCACTCATACACTCCTACACACACACGCGCGTGCACTCATACACTCCTACACATACACACACATACGCACTCGTACACACACACGCACTCATACACATACACACTCTCTCTCATTTACACATACACACTCATATACATACACACACTCATACACATACATTCTCGTACACACACACACACACACACACTCTCTCTCATTTACACATACACACACACACACACACACTCATACACATACATACTCGTACACACACACTTTCTCTCATTTACACATACACACTCATATACATACACACACACACACTCATACACATAGATACTTGTACACGTACACACACACACACGCACTCATACACTCCTACACATTCACACACACACACACACGCACTCATACACTCCTACACATTCACACACACACACACACACGCGCACGCACTCATACACTCCTACACGCACACACACACACGCACTCATACACTCCTACACATTCACACACACACACACACACGCACTCATACACTCCTACACATTCACACACACACACACACGCACTCATACACTCCTACACATTCACACACACACACACACGCACTCATACACTCCTACACATTCACACACACACACACGCACTCATACACTCCTACACATACATACACACACACACGCGCGTGCACTCCTATACACACACACACACACACGCGCACTCATGCACTCCTATACACACACACACGCGCGCACTCATACACTCCTACACATACACACACACACGCACTCGTACACACACACGCACTCATACACACACATACACACTCATATACATACACACACTCATACACATACATTCTCGTGCACACACACACACACACACACTCTCTCTCATTTACACACACACACACACTCATACACATACATACTCGTACACACACACTTTCTCTTATTTACACATACACACTCATATACATACACACACACACACACACTCATACACATAGATACTTGTACACGTACACACACACACACACACACACTCTCTCTCATTTACACATACACACTCATATATATATATACACACACTTATATACACATACGCACTCATACATATACACATACGTATATATACACACACACACACACACACACACACACACACACACACACACACACAAACATTGACAGGAAAACTTAGAACATTTTGAACCTTTATATGAAGACTAGAACCTTTTTGGTGTTCTTTACTGCTAATTACATACAAATCTGCTTAGTGATCTTTAAGATGTGACCTAGAATCATTTCTGTACTAAATATCTTTTGGTACTTTAAAAACTTGGGTATGAAACTAAAAATCGGTACTTAAAGAACTCCTGGTTATGTAACTGAAAGATCGGTACTTTTGGATCTTTTGGAACACAATATCAGTACTAGTACTCTTTAAAAGAATAAGAACACTGGGAAACGCTGTTTCTTTCTAACGCTGTGTTTCACTCGACAGGTCTACCTGAGGTGTGTGTTCAGGTGTGTGTTCAGGTGTGTGTTCAGGGTCGAACACTCCTGAAGCGTTACACTGATAAACTTCTGCTGGTATCCAGTTCTCCGTGTACGTGTGTTTCTCTCTTTCTTTTCTCCTGGTCTACACTTTCTCCTCGTCTTTGTGTTACGCAACAGATGTTTTCTTACCTGATATTTCGTTCCTCACCTTTCTGTTTATTCTTTTATTTTTGTGTCATCACATCAGTGCCAGCCCTGTGAATATTCCTGTTTTACTTCCAATAAATATTGATTTGATTAAAGATTTAACAGCGTCGTGTCCTTTTATAATTTTATAGTGGAAACACAGATTTATATCCCATTCTCTCCAATATTCTACTATTTCCTCTACTGTAATAATCCAAATGCTACAATATTCCACACACTAATGATTCTCCAAACACTGCTCTACCGTGTTCCATACACTACAATATTCCATATGCAATGGGATTCAAGAAACTATATTCCTTCCTCTTCTTTCGGCTTCTCCCATTAGGAGTCTCCAGCGGATCCTCCGCCTCCATCCCCCCCTGTCCTCTACATCTGCCTCTTTCACACCAACTACCTGCATGTTCTCCTTCACCACATCCATAAACCTCTCCTTGGTCTTCCTCTTTTCCTCCTTCCTGGTAGCTCCTTCCTCAGCATTCTCCTACTGATATACCCCATGTCCCTCCTCTGCACATGTCCAAACCATCTCAATCTCACCTCCCTCACCTTGTCTCCAAAATGTCCTACATGCGCTGTCCCTCTAATAAACTCATTTCTAATCCTGTCCATTGTCGTCACTCCCAACGAACATCTCAACATCTTCAGCTCTGCTACCTCCAGCTCCACCTCCTGTCTTTTACTCAATGCCACTGTCTCTAATCCATACAACATCTCAGGTCTCACCACAGTCCTATAAACTTTCCCTTTCACACTCACAGATACTCTTCTATCACAAATCACTCCTGCTATCACTCTTCTCCACCCACTCCACCCTGCCTGCACACTTTTCTTCACTTCTCTAACACACTCTCCATTACTCTGCACTGTTGACCCCAGGTACCTGAACTCCTCCACCTTCTCCACGTCTTCTCCCTGAAACCGCACCCCTCCACTGCCCTCCCTCTCATTCACACACATGTATTTTGTCTTAGTCAGTAGGAGTAAGACAAAGTACATGTGTGTGAATGAGAGGGAGGGCACCTCTCCAGAATCTTCTCAACCTACTCACTACTCTCACCACAAATCACAATATCATCCACAAACATCATAGTCCATGGAGACGCCTGTCTGACGTCGTCCTTCAACCTGTCCATCACCACTGCAAACAGAAAAGGGCTCAGAGCCGATCCTTGATCCAGTCCAACCTTCACCTTGAACCGTTCCTACTACACACTTCACTGCTGTCCCACTGTCTTTATTCATGTCCTGCACCACCCTCACATACTTCATCTGTGGTGCTCTTCCTCGGCAGGAAACCATACTGTTGCTCACAGATGGTCACCTCTTCCCTCAGCCTGGCTTCCACTACTCTTACACATTATTTTTTCAATCACTTTGGTTTTCCAAACACCACTGTATTGCGAACTCAACAATTTTCCATACACTCCAGTTCTTCCGCTTCAGATCTTTGTGGCTGCAATCAGCATAAACAGTTTCGCACTCGGGTCTCCACCAGTGATCAGCTGAGAACCTTCACAAGGATGGAACTTCAGGTTGGTGAAAAAAATCTGGTCTGAAGACTTTGATTGATGTATTTATAAAGCAGATCAGGAGTAGAAATAAAGCTAAATATAAAAATATTTTTTTGATGAATATGAATTGCATAAAGTGTGTGTGTGTGTGTGTGTGTGTGTGTGTGTGTGTGTGTGTGTGTGTGTGTGTGAGAGAAAAACGTGTATAAGGAGTTAAACGCAGATCCTCAGAGTAGATTCAGACGTTTCTAAACAATCGACATTCATAAAGACGGGCAACTCCGCAGCCCTGCTTCAGTCTTAAACCTGATTACCCAGAATTCCTAACCGAGTTTCCCGGCCCGTCTCGCCGATGCAGATTGGAGTTCATTTGGCAGAGAAAAGCTGGTTTCAGTCTCCTGCTTTATATCAGAGCGAGGCAGATGCACGCCACGCCACGGCCTGGAGCTCTGATGCTAACGATGTAGCTGCAGCATTTCATTAGTGAGCTAACGCGCCTGCAGGAAACGTTCGGGAAGCGAGTGTCGTCTCTGTCGTCGGATCGGTCAAAAGGGTTTAATACAAATAAAATCAGAACCGAGGTGTTTATTTATTACTTACGCTCTGTGTGTGTGTGTGTGTGTGTGTGTGTGTGTGTGTGTGTGTGTGTGTATAGAACAGTGTGTGTTGCTGTTATGGTAAAGGAATCAGCAGTGGGGTGATGTGATGGAGTGAAGTTACTTGTTCTTTTCCTGGAGTTGATTTTTTTCCCGTGACATCACGACTCCGTTTTATTCCTCCTACACTGCAGTGTATTAAAAGAACATTTCTGATTTTTAGTGGCATTTAATTTTAAGTTCTCATTTACATATGAGCAGAAACAAAGGCCTCTTCCATCACAGGAGGAAACCACAAAGAAATGTTTTGCTCTGATGTTGATCCAAAAGCATGAGATTTTAGTTGGGGTGAAAGAGGCAGATGTAGAGGACAGGGGGGATGGAGACCGATGATCCGCTGTGGCGCCCCTTAAAGGGAGCAGGCGTAAGAAGAGGAAGAAGAAGAAGAAGAAGATGCAGAGGTGTAAAGTAACTAATTACATTTACGTTATTGAAATTGAGTTCTTTTTACACTGTTAAAACAGTAACTCTGGGGTCGTTTTACTTTTCCTGGAGTAGATTTTTAGACTCATACCTTTTATTTGTACTCAAGTCAAATAGAAATTTGAATAGAATATTTAATTACTCTCTTAAACTCTGCCTATAAGTTTCTCTCTAATGAATTAGCCACTGGTGATGGTGAGAAGGAAAACCTTCCTGAGACATCAAGAACTTTGAGACTAGATTTAGACTGTAATTAATATCTATAGTCTGCAACAATGGGTTCAGTACCACAGTTTGCATGAACAGTTCAGCATTTCAGCACCGATTACTGAACAGCTCCTCAATAATGATGGAAATGTGATGAATGGATATTTTAAGTTGAGGATGAGGATCCCTTTGGAGACTGGTTTATCTCGAGGTTTTGAGATAACTTACAACTCTAAACAACAAAATCATACACTCTTTTATTACAAAGCTGCTTTGGGACAATGTGCATTGTTAGAAATGCTCTCCAAAAAAAAAAAAATCTAAATCGAATTGACATCATGAGGAAGAAGGTTTGCTAGAAAGACGTCATCTTCTAAACACCGAATGTCCATTCATTACAGTTCCATCTTAATTTAAGGTTATCACCTGTTCACTAGTGTTCCAGAGGGTTCATATAAATTACAATCCAAATCCAATTTGAAGGTTCTTGAGCTCATTCACAGTGAAACATCTTCCCAGAAGAGTGGAGGTTTTTAGAACAACAAATCAAGTGTGGAATGAAATTTTCATAAACATGACAATTGCGTGTCTGCAAACGTCTGGGCATGTGGTGTATATCTGAGGACAAACCAGGTGCCTCTTCAGTTTTCAGTGCAGGAACGTGAGAAGAGTAACTCAGTCAATTAGATGTTGGACATCTGATCGAAAGGTTATGGGTTCAATTCTCAGCACCACTAAGCTGCCACTTCTGGGCCCTTGGGCAAGGCCCTTAACACTCAACTGCTCAGCTGTATAACTGAGATAACTGTAAGTGTCTCTGGACACGTGTGTCTGCCAAAGTAGGAACTAGTTTCACTTTTCGCACATTTCTAATAGACAACAATGTGTTGAGACACACACACACACACACACACACACACACACACACACACACAAACAGTACCATATCATCACATATAGGTTTAGTTTTTATTATTTTAAGGACTTTTGTCCTTGATTTCCTCCATTTTTACACCTATATCCAGTTTAGAAGATTGTGGTGAGACCTGAGATGTTGTATGGATTAGAGACAGTGGCATTGAGTAAAAGACAGGAGGTGGAGCTGGAGGTAGCAGAGCTGAAGATGTTGAGATGTTCGTTGGGAGTGACGACGATGGACAGGATTAGAAATGAGTTTATTAGAGGGACAGCGGATGTAGGACGTTTTGGAGACAAGGTGAGGGAGGTGAGATTGAGATGGTTTGGACATGTGCAGAGGAGGGACATGGGGTATATCAGTAGGAGAATGCTGAGGATGGAGCCACCGGGAAGGAGGAAAAGAGAAAGAACAAGAAGGAGGTTTATGGATGTGGTGAGGGAAGACATGAAGGTAGTTGGAGTGAAAGAGGCAGATGTAGAAGACAGAGGAGTATGGAGACGGATGATCCGCTGTGGCGCCCCCTAATGGGAGCAGCCGGAAAAAAAGTAGATCCACATTTCCGTTCATCTCTTACACATAAACTGAATATTCCTTACATTCTTTCGCAAACATTTTTTATTCATGGGTTTCCATAACGATGCTTTTCTGCACATAATTGCATCATCTGGTAGCGTTTAAAACATTTTTCTCTCTCTTACATGATGTTCCTGAGTATATTTAGAATAAGAACGACGCTCGTATACGTAACCTCCGCTGCTTAAAAACAAAATATAGCATGCGAGTCTGGCCGACAGGTTCATTCTTTCCTTCTTCCCTTTCAGTTCCTTCTTTCATAACGTCATCCTAAGTGTTTTTCCCGTATTACCCCCCCCCCCTCTCACACACACACACACACACACACACACACACACACACACACACACACACACACACACACACATCCATTTCTCAGTGTGCAGTGAGAGCAGATAAAGACTGTAATTATTAAATTAAAGAGCTGCGCTTCTATCTAATGGCTGCTCCTGAAGAGCAGGCCGCTTCTTCAATATCCTGGAAATTATTTGTGTGTTTGGTTAAATGATGTTACTAATTCCCCTGATTACTAGTAATGACTTTCTCGTTTTGTCGTGGCTTCAGCTTAATATGAAATGGCATTTATTTTAGGGCATAATTACCTTCCTAAAGCCAGAGCACGGGAAGAGAATCGACTCGCTCCAGACGGCCGTAAATTGCCCTGTTTCCTCTAATCTTTGCCTTCGCCAAATTAGAAAATTGAGTTCCTCGGCCGGGTGCAACAATTGCTAGGTGTACATCACCGTCATTAGGCCTGCCGAGAAAAAAAGACGGAGGGAAAAAAAAAAAGAAAAGAAGGGAGGTCGTTTGGCCAGACGGCCTGCTGCGCCAGAGACATTATTCTACATTGTAAAGCGCTCATATAAGAAATGGTTTTACTCTCCGCGGGAGGCGGAAGGATCGCAGAAGAGCCGATGATGAATGGACCGAGCCGTGGATAAAACGTAGAGCTAAATTGAAAATCTAACGCATTAACCAGACAGTGTTTTCTGTTTGAGTGTGTGTGTGTGTGTGTCGCAGTGTGAATGAGAATGAGAGTGCGCATGGTCATTAGCGAATCTGTATAAAAGGAACAAGAGAATAAAAAGAACAGTGTTTTTTATATTTCTATTGCTCTGACATCAGCAGTGGACTTCAGATGGATAAGTGCAGTAAATAAGCTTTAATCCTGATAAAACATCCAGTTACACAAGCATTTATTCAGTTTTAGGGATTATTAGAGATCAGGTCAAAAAAACACGCAGCGTGTAGTAATAATTATTATTTATAATCTGGGTGTTGAGGATGAAGAGACGCTGACAAGGAAACACCGATTTATAAACACTACACATAAAACACAACAAATATCCGCATGTTAATGATTCATAATTATAAAAGATGAAACAATTCAGGAAACAATCACAGAGACTGGAACTAATAACGAGTTACAGCTCTACAAACCAGGACTGATGGAGAATCACAACCACAAAGACTGAGAGCATTCAATAGTCTTAGCTCTTAAAACTAATGAACAGTCACAGCCCTGAAGACTAGGACTAATAAAGAGTCATAAATCTAAAGACTGAGACTAATGAAGAGACACAAGCATAAAGACTGAAATTAATGAACAGTCACAGCTCTTAAGGTGGAGACTAATGAAGAGTCACAACCCTGAAGACTAAAACTAATAAAGAGTAATAACCCCGAAGACTAGGACTAATAAAGAGTCATAACCCTGAAGACTAGGACTAATAAAGAGTTATAACCCCGAAGACTAGGACTAATAAAGAGTCATAACCCCGAAGACTAGGACTAATAAAGAGTCATAACCCCGAAGACTAGGACTAATAAAGAATCATAACCCTGAAGACTAGGACTAATAAAGAGTTTCAGCTCTAAAGTCTAAGAATTATTTAGAGCTATAGCTCAAAAAATTGGGACTAATGAAGAGTCAAGACCATAAAGACTGGGACTGATGAAGAGTCAAGACCATAAAGACTGGGACTGATGAAGAGTCACGACCATAAACACTGGGACTGATAAAGAGTCAGGACCATAAAGACTAGGACTGATGAAGAGTCAGGACCATAAAGACTGGGACTGATGAAGAGTCAGGACTATAAAGACTGGGACTGATGAAGAGTCACGACCATAAAGACTGGGACTGATGAAGAGTCACGACCATAAAGACTGGGACTGATGAAGAGTCAGGACCATAAAGACTGGGACTGATGAAGAGTCACGACCATAAAGACTGGGACTGATGAAGAGTCACGACCATAAAGACTGGGACTGATGAAGAGTCCCGACAATCAAGACTCAGTCTGATGAAGAGTCACCACCATAAAGACTGGGATTAACGAAGAGTCACTAACTCAGAGACTGGGACCAATGATGAGTCAAAGCTCTTAAGACTGAGAGTAATATGAAGAGTCACAACTATAATGAGTGGGACCGATGTCACAGATCTAAAAACTGATATAAAAAAATGAGTCACAAACCTAAACACTAGGACTAATGAAGAGTCCCAGTTCTTAAGACTAAGACTAAGTCACAACCCTGAGGAAGGGGACTAATGAAAAATCATAACCCTAAATATATAACTGCTTCTCTCTTTCTCATAGCAATACTTTACACTGAGTATGTATACACACACACACACACACACACACACACACACACACACACACACACACACACACACACACACACTATCACCTGACAGGTAATTACAGGCTGAGGTAATAACTCTATTTAAGGGTGATAGATCACTGTAGAGGGAAGGAAACACCCGGAGGCTGACCTGCAGGTCACGCTCAATAAACACTTTTAAACACCCGTAGCAAAGTGCACACTTTCTGTTTCACACTTTCTGTTTCACACTTTCTGTTTCACACTTTCTGTTTCACACTTTCCCCAAACTACTGAAGTGTTTCTGAAAGCAGAGTTTCCACATTAAACTTTATGTGTCATATGTGGATCCTAATTTGTGTTGATTATTTGTGTAGGAAGCAGCAGCACAGGTTCACTCGCTCTGATACGCCATCGTTTCTACAGCAGCGACACGTGTACAGTCGAAGGAAGGAGTCTCCAGTGTCAGGGATTTGAGTCCGTCAGAGGTAAAGCCGTAACATTTCTGAGATATTGTGTGGTTTTTGAGGGTGGTGATGGAAAGAACCGAGTGAGAACAGGAACGAACAAACGTTCTTGTATAAATTGCACTTATTTCCCTGGGCATGTGTTAGTACGGGCAGGTATTGGGTTGGCAAGGGTACCTATGACCCCCCCTGCCCACCACTAAACACCCCCCCTCCTCTCCCCCCCTCTCACACACACACACACACACACACACACACACACACACACACTCAGGTCCCAGAATCCCCTAAGGCAGGTTTTTAAGAGATTTAAAGAGCGACACAACACCTCTTCAAAAGAGCAGTGCTAACATTAGAGAGTCATTATGTAGCTGCTGCCTTGAGGCTCGGGGTCGAACACACACACACACACACACACACACACACACATATACACACACAGAGTGTCCACCTGAAACCAGAGAAACACGCGCACACACACACACACCTTTCACACCTGCAGTGAATACATCAGACACCTCACACCACAGTCAGGACCATGCAGTGGGAAACCCCTGTAAGCTCCGCCCAGTCACATGATCCACTCGCTGCTCTCTATAACACATTATTGATTTATAAAACCGTATTTATATTCGTCTGTTTTTTTATTTTACTGTTTCATTTCTGCGATAAAAGCGTGTCGTTCCCAGACGCAGAGCCTCATCAGCTGCAGCTCTTTTAATGCTGTTCCAGCAGCACACTGCCTCTGTGCACAAATCAGCTTCATGAAGATCTGCACCCCAGACCTCCTCACCTTCTCACCTCCATCACTTCCTGACTTTACTAACAGCCTTGTAGCTGAATTAATCTCCACAATGTCTAGTGGATCATCTTCCCAGAAGAGTGGAGGTTACTATAAGAGCAAATAGGGACCAAGTGTGGAATGAGATGTTCAAAAAGAAGCACAAATAGCGACCTTGAACATCATCTCATTCCACATTTACTGTCCACAAACTTTTGCCCATTATACACATATATATATATATAAATACATGCACATATGTGTACGTTATAAAATACATCTCCTTCTCTTTCGCTCTCCTTCTATGGCTCTGTGACCTCGGCTCAGGTGTCTTGGGTTGTAAAAGTCTGTAATTTATCTCACACACACACACACACACACACACACACACACACACACACACACACACACAGTTTCCTCACAGGTGAGAAAGTGCAAAGTGATGTAAATGCCCAGAGAAAAAGATACACATGTTAATCCCACCCTGACCTCTCCCACACACACACACACACACACACACACACACACACACACACACACACACACACCAATTGCCCAATTAGAAAAGCAACTCTATCAAATTCAGGGCCGACGGGGCAGAGGGCGTGGATCAAACACGCAGTGCATTGTGGGACCACTGTGTGATGGTATCTGTAGAACCGAGCACAGTGATTGGTCGGTTCTGCGAAAGGCCCACAGTGTCAGCGCTCAAGGGGAAGACAGAAATTAAGAAAGACGACATGATGAGCAAATTCTCACGACATGGTATTCATTAGGGTCAAAGGTCAGGAAGGATCAGGTGATGATGGTTCAGTGACCTGAAGGGGAAAAGAGTCACGGCTCAGTGACCTCGAGAAGGTCAGGGACTCAAATACGTCTTTAACAAATGTCCAATTAGGACAAGAGGAGAGACGAAGAGAAAGTCAAACGACTCCTACTAGTACAAAAAAGGGGGGAAAACAACCAACAGACCACCAATAATAAATTCAATAAACAATAAATAAATAAATAATCACACAAACACCAAAAAAAAAATACAAAAGTAAACAAACAATCAGACAAATAAATAAATAGAATAAAGAAAATACTAACAATGAAAAATAATTAAAAAGAAAATAATAAAAATCCAGAAAGAATGAAAAAAAAGAGATTAATGTACGACTAGAAAATAAATAGAAATGGAATAGAAAAAATAAATAAATCTTTAAACTAAAAAAAGTAAATAATTTAGTTAAACAGGAGAAAAATAAAGTAAAAATTTACAAATTAATTATAATATTTAAAGATTTTAGCAAATAATTTTTTTTTAGAAAAAACAACAACCAAATCCTCCAAAAACAAACAAATAAATACAAGTAAACAAGCAATCAAATAAATAAATAAAATGGAAAAAATAATAAAGATAAAGATGGATTAAATAAAAACTAAATAAATTAATAAATTAATAAAACAAGAAAAAGATGAAAAAGAGAGTAAGACTAAAACAAAAACAAAATAAATACAAAAATGCAAAGAAAAAAAAGAAACATTTGAACTAGAAAAAAAGAAAAAAAAAGAAGAGTAAAAGAAACGAGAATATAAACAAAATATAACCAAAAAAAGAAAAGATGAAAATAATTTAATCACAAAATGAGAAAAAAAAAATCATAAGGAAAAAGTCAGTAGGAACATCTGGAAAATTCAGAAACGAAGAAACGTTTGAGACTAAAGAACAAAAGAAGAGCTTTCCACTGAATGGTGTGGATTAGTTTGTGGTTAATTCCGTGACCAGAAGCACACAGAGGAAGATTAGGTGGAAACTCTTTGGGAAATAAAATATCATGTGACTTCCTGAAACTGACGTGTAAATCGTCCATACGTGTGAGAAGAGCAGAGCAGCGACCGCTGACATTCATCTGCGATTCATGCGAGAAAACGTTTAACATCTCGGATTGTCATATGATTGCTTTTAAAGAGGCCAGAAAAGCCACAGGACTGCGTTTGTGTCCTGCGGAGTTCACCTGATGCTCCGGTTCCTCTGGGAAACACTTGTGAGGAACACCTGAGAAGCACCGGCGGCCATTTCTGCACCGCTTGAGATGGCTAATTCAGATTGAAAACTCTATAACTGCGCATTGTTCCGACGATTCAGGCCGAGGTGCTGAATAGCAGCTGGTTTCTATGTGCTGTCATCCGATGTCACGGGAGATACAGAGGGGTGGGCGTGGCCCTCGGAGGGGGTG
>MU597129.1:869419-901919 GCA_024362625.1 Silurus asotus
CACACACACACACACACACACACACACACACACACACACACGTTTCACTACAGCATTACTACACACACACACACACACACACACACACACACACACACACACACACACACACACACACGTTTCACTACAGCATTACCACACACACACACACACACACACACACACACACACACACACACACACACATTGTGCGACACATTGAAGCCTACATCAAGATCAAATCATGTTGAGTACAACAGATAGTAAAAGTACAACATTCACATAAAAATCCAGAAATGCGAATCCTTTTTTAGGTCAGGACACAAATGATCTCACAAATTATTTCAGAAAGAAGGGAACAAAACGTTGGAGTTCCTTTTGTGGGACGTGAAAAGCGAAGATGATCTCATGGGTCTAAAGTGACAGCGCAGGGCCGAATACCTCCGAGCAATTCTGACTGAACCTGCGTACAACATGACACATCAGCAGCACAGCTTCAGCTCTGAGTCCTCCTTCATTCCCTGCTCAACTTCTCGCTCGTTCATGAAAACCATCAGGATGTATACCATGTTTATATTCTTGAGAAGGTCTGGGCTGGAGATGGACTTAAAATATGCTACAGCACTGACAGTCATTCCGACAGTAGTGCAGGTTTATATCGATGCTTTCGTTCTGAGATGTTTTCATTTCTAACTTCTTTACTTTGTACCAGATTTGTAGTGGACGTCCTACTCCAGGCAGAGTGGCAGGTGTTTTTGGTTTTTCATGGTTTATTGGGAGGAATTGGTTGCTCAGTGATTGAGATGTTGGATTTCTGATTAGAAGGTTGTGAGTTCAAATCCCAGCCCTGCCAAACTGCCACTGTTGGGCTTCTGAGCAAAGACATTAACCCTCAACTGCTCAGGGGTACAAATGAGATCATTGTTGATCACTCAGGACAAAGACCACTTTGTCAAAGTACCTTGTTATTCATGATGGTTCTTGTGTTCTTTAAGAATCTCTGGGTTCTCAGTTTGTGGACAGTGATGGCTTAAGGCTTTGGGTTACTGATCAAAAGGTCTGGGTTTTACACTCCAACATTAGCTACCACTTTTGGACCCTTGAGTGAGACCCTCAAAGATCCATGAATTTACCGAGCATCTTAAGAACTTTCAGGAGGGATTTGGACTGGAATTAAAATCAACAGTCTGCTAAAATGTGCTCAGGACTACAGTTTGCACCTCAACAATGATGGAACTGTAATGAATGAACATTGGTTGTAGAAGCCCAGTGTACAGGGTTTTAGATGCGTTTTTTTATTAATAAAACTCTTGAACTTCATCTACATTTACGACGCGCTGGAGAATGAGTCAGTGAGTCAGTGTTTCTGGAGTCTGTCATATTTACACAGCGTTCATTCATTCTGAATGTGAAACACTCTGAAGTCATAGAGCGAGTGAGAGGCCATAACTCATTACCCAGCTCTCTCTCTCTTTGTGTTATTATTGAGCCTTTTGGCCTTGGGCTGATCCATTTATCGGGCTGTATGCTTGTATGTTTGTGTGTGTGTGTGTGTGTGTGTGTGTGTGTGTGTGTGAGACAGCCTCCAGTGTGTGTTTGCTGCCCGGCTCAGAGCCGGAAGCGCAGCCTGCTTTATATTTATCGATCTTCGTACTTGGCAACGCTCTGACATGTGTCACATTGTGAAACATTATGCGTTGTTAATGAAGCTGCTGTAAAGATGGATGCCGCCTGCTTTCTGGTTTTTTTTTTTTTTTGCTAAATGGTCTGCTTTGAAAAAGACCTGTCCAAACACCACAGTAGCGATTATGATGTATCGTCAGGTTTAACTGCAGCTGTCTGATGTTGTCGAGGGTTTAGTGCTTCACCTTCTGCCACATGTGCCTCATAAACTTCAAAATTAGGATACTTTAACACTCATTTATATTAATGAAGTGTAATCAAACTGAATTTGATGGAACTTCTTGTCAGATACAGATGCTGTTATATGCAGTCCACACAAAAAGCCCCTAAAATATAAACATTTATCTCAGATTATAGCCAACTGCTAAGCTTAGACTGCAATTAGTAGCTAACCTAGCTAGCAAATAATACAGTATACCGGTACATTAAGCATGGAAATATAAGAGCATGAAAAAAATCACCCCAAGATAATAACATTTACCTCAGATGTGTTGGTAAAATTAAAACATTTCCAACAGCACTATACTGTAAATAGTTCATCTGGCTAGCATATAAAGTGCTATATGTCTTTCTAAAGACACACTCTACACACACCTGACCAAAATATTTGTGTGGGGGTTTTACCATCCCATTAATAAGCTCCACTCTTCTGGAAAGATGTTCCACTAGATCTTGTGGTGGTTTTTGGAGATTCATCCACCCACAAGGGTGTTAGTAAATACAAGTACTGATGTAGGTGAGGAGGCCTGGGCTTCAGTCAGCGTTCACATTCACCCCAAGGGTGTTCAGTGTGGTTGATGTCAGAGCTTTATAGCAGGAGATCTTCCACTCTAACCCATATATCTTCATGGAGCTGCTTTGTGCACAGTGGCATTGTAAAGCTGGAACAGTTTTGGGTTTTCCAGTTCAATGTAGGCAAAATTTCATTCTACTGCATCCAAAGACATCCTACACAATTTTTTCTTCAACTTTGTGCCAACAGTTTGGGGAAGATCCACATATGACTGGAAAATAGAGTATTGGCCATATAGTATTTCAGCATTTACATCAGGTTGTTCACAATTAGTCGCTAACCAAGCTAGCATATGATACACTAAACACATACATTAACAATGAAAATGATCAAAAACACTCCAAGATGTTAACATTTACCTCATTTGTGTTAATAAATTATAATATATATATTAAAATTGCACTGTAATTGTTAAGAGCATCAGTTGCTAGCTCAAATTGACTACTAAATCAGTATAGTTTGACATTTTTGATGACTACCACTGGAGAAGCCCTTTCCTGTGGAATCTTATTTTGATTATGCAGCTAGCTCTAGGCTAAAACGAGTATTACTTTTTATTACTAATCTATTATATAGCTAGCTAGCTTAGAAAATCTTTATATGACTATAACAATTTTACAATGACTGTGGCAATGTGAACAAAGCAACTCATATTTACCTCATTTACATGTCCATGATTAATAAAAATGGATGTAAATGTAAAGGATGGTCTGTGGCTCATGTAAAAGCTATTAGCTAAACTATTAGCTAACTTAACTAGTACATAACATTGTACACAAGTACAGTGATGGTGGAAATGTTAGCAAAGTACCTCAGAATATTAACATTTACCTCAGAAAAGCATCACAACAACTCAATCAGCAGTTTACTTACACTTGGTATTGAACGCTAACTCATATTACATACTGACTTTTTGGAAAGAGTGTAGAAATATAAGAGTTTAGTGAAGAATTTCCACATACAAATTGTTATTTGACTACATTTTTAAAATGAGCTAATAATTCGTGATAAGTTACTAATAAAACGTCTCTATAATAGTAAAATGACACTTAGCATCAAATATTTGGTTTGTTTTGGGTATTTGGTTTGGAAACTACAAGAGCTTTGAGTTGAAGATTTTTCATGTACAAATTGTTAAACTGTGATTATATTTGACTGTATTTAAAAAAAAAAAGAAAAGAAGTGATTATTTGAGCTGAGATGTGCTGATAAATGACAAATAAAAAGCTCTACATGTAAAATGACACTTAGCATCAAATGTTTCATTCTGTTTGGGACTGAAATTCATTTCCTTGTAATTCTTTGAAGTCATTTATTTAACATTTTATTATAACAGTTTTCTCCATTCGGAAGCAGAATATGGAGTGAGGGATAATAGGACTCCGTGGCTACGTCTCTCTGTGACTGTACTTGACCTGTTTACGAGGCCGAGCGATCGCTTCGTGACCCGCTGCCTCAATTAACAACTCACTCTGTGCGAGTTACAATGAGCAGGATGTGATCGCGAAAAAACTAAACGCCAAAATAAAAAGCAGTGAAAAATGGCCGAGCGTGAAGAGCGAGTCCCACCGAGAGGCGCTGGGGGGGGGGAGAAGGGTAGGNGGGATGTGGGGGGTAGGGTTGGGGGGGGCAAGTCTGAATAGAGCTGTGAAAGAGGCTTTCAACAACGGCCACGAAATGAGCTTCATAAACGAGGCCTCTTCTGATCCATAATGCACTGCACTTGAAAGAGAGAGAGAGAGAGAGAGAGAGAGAGAGAGAGAGAGAGAGAGAGAGAGAGAGAGAGAGAGAGAAAGAGAGAGAGACAGATTGAGAGAAATATAAAGTAAGACAAAGAGAGAGAAATAATGTAAGACAGGTAGAGACAAACTAAAAGAGAGACAGATGAAAAGAAAGACACTGAGGAGAGAGAATAAAAGAAAGAGAGAGAGAACAAGAGGAAGACGTTGATTAAGCGAAAAATATAGAAAAGAAAAGATGGATAGAGACAGATTAGGAGAAAGGTTGAAGAAGATGGATAAAAAAAAACAACAGAGTCAGAGAGGGAGTTTGGGATGAAGAGAAAAAGAGGTTGAAAAATGAAATGAAATTATCGAGGAAAAGACTGTGAACAAAAACTTGAATGAAAGAGAGAGAGAGAGAGAGAGAGAGAGAGAGAGAGAGAGAGAGAGAGAGAGAGAGAGAAAGAGAGAGAGAGAGAAATGTCAAAACAGACAAATATAAACAATATAAATTAAGAAAGCAATAAAAAAAGACAGAGAGAGAGAGAGAGACAGATTAAAAGAAAGACTACGAGACAGAGAGAGAATGGAGAGAAAGATGGACAACATAAAAGTAAAAAGACAGTGAAAGAGAGAGAGAATAAGGGATGGATAAGTAGGAAGACAAACAGTAGGACAAATAAAAACTGAACACACTTATAAAAGCAACACTTTTGTTTCTGTCCACATTTTTCATGAGCTGAACTCAGAGATCTGAGACTTTTTCTGTCTCCACAGCAGGTTTATGTCTCTTTAATCTTGTTGATAAATGTGTAAATGTGTGTTAGTGAGCACTTCTCCTTCACCCAGAGATTCATCACCTCACAGGTGTGGAAGATCAGGATGCTGAATAGACTGCAGGAACGTCCACCAGAGCTGTTGCTCTTGAATTTAATGTTCATTTCTCTACCAAAAGCCGTCTCCAAAGTACATCCAACCAGCCACACAAGCGCAGACCACGTGTAACCACACCAGCCCAGGACCTCCACATCCAGCATCTTCACCTCCAACATTGTCTGGGACCAGACACCCAGACACCCGGACGGCTCCTGTACAGTTTAGAGTGGACTTTTATTGTGTCGAGTCTAAAACACAGGTGTGCAGTGATCATGCTGTTAATCAGCGTTCTGATCTGCTACACCTGTGAGGTGATGATTCTCTGAGTGAAGGAGAAGTTCTCACGAACACACATTCACACATTTATCAACAAGATTTAAGAGACATAAACCTGTTGTGTAGACAGAAAAAGTCTTCGAGTTCAGCTCATGAAAAAGTGGACAGAAACAAAAGTGTTGAGTTTATTAGTGTGTTCAGTGTAGAGACAGCAAGACAGAGCAAAAGAGACAGATAGAAAGATCACTGCTGGGAGTCAGGCAAAGAATGAAATAGAGAGAGAGAGAAAGAGATCGAGAGAGAGAGAGAGAGAGAGAGAGAGAGAGAGAGAGAGAGAAAGATATTAAAAGAAAGACTATGAGACATAGAGAGGATGAGAGAGGATGAGAGGAGAGGGAAAAGGAAAAGAGAGAATGGAAAGAAAGATGGACAACAAAAAAGTGAAAAGACAGTGAACGAGAGAGATAGAATAAGGGACAGATGAGAAGGAGGACAAACAGTAGGACAAATACACAAATAGTAATAATAAATAAAATAATAAAATAAAATTGATAAAAAGAAAGAAGAGAGGAGAAATGCTGGGAGTGAGGCAAAGAATGAGAGAGAGAGAGAGAGAGAGAGAGAGAGAGAGAGAGAGAGAGAGAGAGAGAGAGAGAGAGAGGAATAAATATAGAAACACAGAGAGACAAATGAAGAGAGACAGGTTTATATAGAGATTGAATGCAGAGAGGCAGACAGATATATAATAATAGATAGATAAGGAGAAGCGGGAGAGATAGATTGAGATATAGTGAGACATAGATTTAGACGGAGATAAAGAGTGACAGAATGATAGATGAGAAGAGCAACAGATAAACAGAAATGAAAAATGAGACAGAGATATAAATAGATAAACAAACAGAGAGCACAACAAATAGAGAGTTAAACAGAGACATGGGGACAGAGTGAGAGAGTGAGACAGACTTACAGAGACACAGATAAATAGACAAAGAGAAAGAAAGAGTGAAACAGGACAGTGAGAGAATAATACAGTGATGGAGTGAGACAGGCAGTGACAGTTAGGTAGCTTAAGAGAGTGAGACACAGAGAGATGGAAAGACTGAGACAGACAGAGAGAGAGAGACACTGGGAGATCAAGAATATACAAGGAGACAGATATATACATTGTAAGAGACTGAGATGAACAGAAAGAGAGAGAGAGAGAGAGAGAGAGAGAGAGAGAGAGAGAGAGAGAGAGAGAGAGAGACAGACAGACAGACAGAGAGTGAGATGAACAGGGAGAGAGAGAGAGGGGGAGACAGAGAGGGGGAGAGAGTGAGAAGGACAGAAAGATTAAGGCAGACAGGGAGAGACAGTGAGATGGACAGGGAGAGAGAGTGAGATGGGCAGAGAGTGAGAGAGTAAGATGGACAGGGAGAGAGAGTGAGATGGACAGGAAGAGAGTGAGGTGGACAGGAAGAGAGAGAGTGAGATGGGCAGAGAGTGAGAGAGTGAGATGGACAGGGAGAGAGAGTGAGATGGACAGGGAGAGAGAGAGTGAGATGGACAGAGAGAGAGAGTGAGATGGACAAAGAGTGGGAGAGATTGAATATATAACATTATATATTATAATAATAACAAATCTTAAAAAAACAAAAAAAATGCGTCATAGATAAATAAATAAATAAATAAATAAATAAATACATGAATGAATAAATAAAGTAAAGTTTATGTAATTTGTTAAACAAAATAATAAAAAGCTGAACATGCAGGAGAAAAGTAGAAACACGTACAACCAGGAAACAAGTCAAATCATATAGTGGTTTAATTTTACTGTAGGAGATCATACAAGATATAAATACAGAGAACAGAGTTTAAAAAAGAGAGAGAGAGAGACGGAGAGAGTGAGAGAGGCAGAGGGAGTGAGAGAGTGAGTGAGAGAGAGAGTGAGAGAGAGAAAGAGAGAGAGAGGGAGAGAGAAAGGGAGAGAGTGAGAGAGAGAGAGAGAGAAAGAGAGCGAGAGAGAGAGAGTGAGAGAGAGAGAGAGAGAGAGTGTGAGAGAGAGAGCAAGAGAGAGAGAGCAAGAGAGAGAGAGAGAGAGAGAGTGAGAGAGAGAGGGAGAGAGAAAGAGAGAGTGAGTAAGAGGGAGAGAGAGAGAGTGAGAGAGAGAGAGAGAGAAAGAGAGAGAGAGTGAGAGAGAGAGAGAGAGAGAGAGAGAGTGCGAGGGAGAGAGAGGGAGAGGGGGAGAGAGGGAGAGAGAGAGAGAGAGAGAGAGAGTGAGACAGGCTGGTGGGGAGGAACACAATAGCAGTGAACACTGGGCCTCATTCAGTGCAGTAATTGGCAGAGTGGCTTCATTTCACACACTGATTTGCTGCCTCTTGTCCTGCGAAGGCTTTAACAAGTTTGATGTGTGTAATAGAGGATGGAGGGGCGTCTATTCTTCCCCTGAGCGCTCGCTCTCTTCCCCTCATTCTCTCCTCTTCTCTCTCTTCTCTCCTTTTTAATGCTGCATTAACCGGATTCTCTACTCTTCTTTGTAAACACGCAAAAAAAAGCGTGCCAGCTCCTTTAATCATTCGTCTGCTGGATGAACAAGTTCGTGCTTTTTTCCTCTCACACAATGGGAGAAAAGGTGGAGGTGAGACAAAATTTAGTCACATCTGTATCTAAAAGCCCCTCTGAATGCTTTTGTTGGCTTTAATGAAATGGCAGCAGTGTGCGATGGACGATGGGGTGGTGGTGATGGCGGTGGTGGCAGTGGTGGTGTAAAGGAAGGGGGAGGGTGGGTGGGGGGGCAGAAAGGCTCGTCATCTTTCATCAACCCGGCACTAGATGGATCAGAAGGAGGGCGTAAAAAGCCTCCGCCGAAATCACTGCATTTCCCCACAATAGCGTGGCGTCCGCGTTGGAAAAATACATGAAAAGATGTTTTTGAAAAGGAAAGGCACATTGTAATCATGCATTACTTAGCCCATAACCTTTTAATAAATCCATTTAGGAGCGAGAGAGCTGTGCACTTAGCAATGGTGTCGATTTATTTGGAGCCGTTTGCTGGAAACCTGTCAGGACTTAGCGTTGATTAGCCCAAGTGTGTTTTTTACTTTTGATAAATCTAGTTGGGTTTTTGCGTGGCATGGAGCAGCCTACTTACTGCACTAACCTCCTACTCAGATAGAAGGAACGTGTAGCTTTGGGATTAAAGGAATTACGATTATAACATTATCCCCTTTACACTAATATAGACAATCTGCCAGCATGCTCCTGCCTGAGGAGATGTTTATGGAACACGTATGGAAGGAGTCTCCAGTGTCAGCACTTTGTAACAGTCCAAAGTGTTAAAGAGGACAGAGGTAAAGCTGTCTTTTTCCGCTATGTTACACTAATCGGATAAATCCGGAAACTGCGTTTTTATCTACAAACTCTCCGCGTCCACACTTTAGTTTTTAATCGTTTTGCATAAGTTGCTCATTCGCACTGAAACGTCTGAAAATGTTTACGTTTCTGTTCTGCGCATGAGCAAAACATAAGACTCTTTGACTTGTGTTCATTTCACCTGCCGTTTATTTACTTTACGGATCTTTCAAAACGTCTAAATGACTAAAAATGTGTCGTTTTCAAAAAGCGTCCACTCTGGAGATACGTTTTCCGGTGACTGGAAACTGGAAGCCCAAACCAGAAGAAATATGCGTTTTCAAACAAAAAAGGTATAAATGTGGACACGGTCTTTTCTGGACAGAGGGTTTTTACGCCGTAACGTTTTTTCCATAACGATGACTTTTACATTTACACCGTTTGGTACACAGATTCCAGCTGAGCATTTAAGAGTTAGAGGCCTTGCTCAGGGGCCCAGCGGTGGCAGCGTCCTGATGCAGAGTCCAATGCCACCTCCTAATGACTAGACTTTGTCTTTAACAGAGAGAAATCCGATGATGAACTGATTAATGCTTAAAACATCGAAAGAAACCTTAGCTACAGGACTCGCTGTGTTGAAACCTCCGAACCGGTTTGCGTTTGACCCAACATCTCTGGAAGGTCATGACACTGAGCAGAATGAATGTGGATAAAATCACTAGGGGTCATCTGCATAGGTTACCTATGAACTCCGAAATGATCCATTTTGTCCACTCTTTCACATCTGGTGCATGAGGATAAGGATGGCCAGGTTCCTGTCCAGGTTCAGACCTTCTGTGGTTCAAGTGCCAGGTCTTTGCTGGCCAGGTCAAGGCAGTGACCTTCGACCTTTGAGCCAAAAGTGACCATTTGCGCCATGCCAGACTGGGTTCAAGCTTCCGAGGTCATAAAACTGGTCGCAAAGGGGTCATCGATTTGGGATTGAACCGGAAGATAAGGGGAACCTTTCTCACCTGCATGACCGAGTCACTTGATTTCATTTTGTTAGTTGTGAAACCTAATATTCTGCTCCGTTCTGTTGTTAAAGGGGAGCGTTAAGATACAGGGAAGCCCTGGCTCGAAATCTGGATGTTCTTGTTGTCTATTTTGTCTGGAAATGAATAGCTTATGACCAAACACACGCCACAAAGAGATCCCTTTACCATAACGGGAAAATCATTTCGGAGTGAAGCGTGTCCACTGATGCAAACCGGTGCACGTGTAACAACATGCCTTAAAGAATCGCAGCCACACAAGAGAAGCAGAAAATGAGCTTTTCTTGCTTTGAAGTTCCATCGACATGCACTGAGAGTCGCGTTCGGGACAAAACTGTGTGCAGGGGTCACTCTGGGTCACTGAGGGACGCTGATTGACCCTATTTTAGCTCAATATCCTGTCGGAGTTCCTTCGTGAACAGAGGCGGCCTTGATCCAAACCCCCGGAATCAGATTGATCCCTGGTCTGAATGCAGCTCCGATTTCAGCTTCGCTTGTTGCTCCTGCATTTGCTTCTGATCTCAGGTGACATTTCGTCCCCTAACCGACGTCCTGAGCTGGACCCTACAAAGTCGTCTTTGTCCCTGGAATCACTCAGCCCTCAAAATTTGGGCTAATAGAAATATGGCTTATTTAAGAAGCAGACATTCCCCGAGCAGGACAGACCTGCTGATGGACAGCCTGGATTCCTCTTTGCTGGAGCATTTACAGATAACGAATTCATTTCACAAATACTGACAAACCATTCCACATTTCCAAGTTTAGCACAAAATAAGGAACCTTAGAAGGCAGATGCCCTCGAGCCTCTTTCCAACTGACACACACAAGTAGACCTTAGGGATGGACAAGAAGACTTGAGTACTCAAAATAGACAACAGTAATTGACTGTAAAAACTCAAAAAAACAGAAAATAAATATTTATCTTTCACATTTTCTTAGATTTTCAGTAGATTCATTGCAGGACCAAGCAACCCACACTTTCTCCAGGAATTTCTGCAATCAATTCATTTTCTCAGTCAAATATTTGTTCATTTATAATCACCGAACTGCATCCCTTAAACAAACGTAATATCATTATGACTAAATTAAAGCCAGTCAAGAAGTTCCTCAAATCACGTTTGATGTTTATGGTCATAAGTGCAATTTTCCTTGGTCACACCGGGATTGGAATATGAATATAAATATCAGCACTGAGGTCTCTGAATTCCAGACCCGTCATCCTCTGAGAAACGTCCAGCTCTTACAGAGTCGTCTTTGTCCCCTAGCTCAATTGGTCCTCACAATTTTGTCTGATAGAAACAGACCCTCTGGAAGCTCAACAAACTTGCTGATGGACAGTCTGGATTCCTCTCAGCATTCATCATCTTCATCAGAGATGCAGTCTTTATCAGCAAGGATTAAGGAGAGGAATACCAGAAGGTTTATGGTTTTATTCTAATCTGTGTAACTGAGTTCCACTTCTTCTCTTTTAGATTCCCTCTTTACTGCATTGTTTTAACGAGAGCAACTCAAAAGAGCAGATCTATCTCACTGTGGATGAGGAGGCTGCAGGTTCTTTAATGATGGTGAAAGTATGATAGGCAGGTCAGACAGCAATGGACCTTAGGGACTTAATGGTGCTTGTGGTTGAGAAGGTTGACAAGGTTTCATTATCACGTACTCATGAAGTGAGTGAGTGATGAATATGGACTCATCAAATGCTGCTTTTTGGTTCTCTTCTTCTGTTCAGAAACCTTGAGTTACAGTAGACAGCAGGCAAAGGAGAAGTGTAGGAGGTGGAGGTTCGGTTTGGTACTTTAAATGTTGGTACTATGACTGGTAGAGGGAGAGAGGGAGCTGATATGATGGAGAGGAGAAAGGTAGATATGTTGTGTGTTCAGGAGACCAAGTGGAAAGGGAGTAAGAGCAGGAACATTGGAGGTGTTTAAACTGTTCTATCATGGTGTGGATGGAAAGAGAAATGGTGTAGGGGGGATTCTGAAGGAAGAGTACAGTAAGAGTGTAGTGGAGGTGAAGAGAGTTTCTGATAGGGTGATGAACGTGAAGCTGGAAGGTGAAGGGATGATGATAAATGTCATCAGTGCTTATGCTCCACAAGTGGGTTGTGTGATGGAGAAGAAGGAAAAATTCTGAGGTGAGTTATATGAAGTGGTAGAAGGTGTACATAGGATTGAAAGATTGGTGATTGGGGCGGACTTTAATGGGCATGTAGGTGAAGGGAACAGAGGAGATGAGGAGGTGATGGTAGGTATGGTTTTAGGGAGAGGAATGTGGAAGGGCAGATGGTGGTGGATTTTGCTAAAAGGATGGAAATGGCAGTGGTGAACACGTATTTTAAGAAGAAGGAGGATCACAGGGTGACGTATAAGAGTGGAGGAAGGTGCACACAGGTGGACTATGTGCTATGCAGGAGATGCAACCTGAAGGAGATTGGAGACTATTAAAATTGTACACTAAGGAGGGAGAAAAAGATTTATACTAATTGACAGGCAGAGGGACCGAGCTGGGAAGGATTTGCTGCAAGTTAGAGCAATAAAGGATGGAGATGGAAATGTGTTGACTAGTATATTTTCTTTTCTGTTCTGTTCTGTTTTCAGGCCCATTTTATTACAAGTATTGTGTCCATTTAGCAATTACCAAGTTATACTAGAAATTGTTTAATTGCACCCCCAAGATATCTCTTCAGAATTTTATAGGAAATGTATTATGGGAGACAGATAGAAAGGTATTTGGTGTGACATCTGGAAATAGAAAGGAAGACAAAGACACGTGGTGGTGGAATGAGGAAGTGCAGGAGAGCAGAAGGAGAAAGAGGTTTTGGGATTGACAGAGAAAAGTAGGCAGGAGTACAAGGAGATGCAGAAGGTAAAGAGGGAAGCGTGGAGATGTTTAAGAGAGATGCAGTGGAGTTTTTGACCAGATTGTTTAACAAAATTTTAGAAGGTGAGAGGATGCCTGAAAAATAGAGAAGGAGTTTTCTGGTACCGGTTTTTAAGAATAAGGTGCAGACCTGCAGTAACTACAGGGGAATAAAGTTGATATCAGGTGGTGTGGTGGTGATGGAGCTGGAGGTAGCAGAGCTGAAGATGCTGAGATGTTCAGTGAGTCTTTTTTTGTAATATTGAGATGGTTTGGACATGTGCAGAGAAGAGACATGAGGTATATTAGTAGAAGAATGCTGAGGATGGAGCCACCAGGAAGGAGGAAAAGAGGAGGTTTATGGATGTGGTGAGGGAAGACATGCAGGTAGTTGGGGTGAAAGAGGCAGATGTAGAGGACAGAGGGGTATGGAAACAGATGATTCGCTGTGGAGACTCCTAATGGGAGCAGCTAAAAGAAGAAGAAGAAGAAGAAGAGGAAGAGGAAGAAGAAGAAGAATATACTCTCACTGTATAGTCTTTTATTGAATAGTCACACAAACACACCATCATAGAAACTTAATTTACATTCTAGCAAACCATAAAAACTACAGCAAAACACGAGTTGATCATACAAATAAACAGCAGTGTGTGTAGTACAGTAAGAACATGTTTAAGTATAACATTACAGTTTTGTAGGTTTTAAGTTTAAACGCTGGGCCCCTGAGCAAGGCCCTTAACCCCCCACCTGCTCAGTGTACATTAGGGATGGTAAAATTCAGCAATTTGCATCGGTGCATAAACGTTAACGATGTGATGCATTGGTTTAAAATAGTGAGCATCGGATCCAAGTTTCATTTGTATCAGGATGCATAGTTTTTAAAGATATTTGCACTGGTAAAAAAAGCAATTTATTTATATGTAATGTTTAGTAGATGTACTATTATTTTATTATTTCAGAAGAAACCAATAATGTGTGACCAATATTTAATTTATAACACTCTCAGGCGTGTCCTGAGAGACACACAGAATTCAGATTACCATGGCAGAGGTAGAGCTGTAACGTCCTGCAGACACAACAGGAAAAGAACGTCTGGTTTTATTTTTTACTTTTTTGTCCTATAAAGGCGTGTTTGTGAAAGGGGGCCACGCGTTAATTTGATGATTTGCTGTCTGTCTGAACCAAAGAAATTAAATTGAACTAAATGTTCCATATTGAATTGCAGAGTATTGTATATTGTTTTATTGAATCGCATTTAGTTGAATTGAAATCGGATCATGCTGCATCGTAGGAGACATCGGTAGCTGCTTCATATGTATCTTTGATGTATCGTATCTGTTGCTATGCATCGAGATGCGAATCGCATCGGCCTCAGTTATGGAGATGCACTAGTGTGTATATATGAGATAATAATAAGTGGCACTGGACGGGGACGTCTGCCATATGTTGTAAATAAGAATCGAAATAACTGCATTTAATAAGCATCTTCAGATAATTGCAATTCCCATTCCTGTAAACAGATGTTGCAAGTCATGTTTAATGTCCAGAGTTTTGAAAGTTTTAGTAACAACATTTAACAACAGTAAAACATTTTATTTGCAAATCCAACCCAAAAGTCCACTTCAGATAAAAATGTAAAAAGAAACAGCATTGGGACAGCCTTTTCAGAAATTTTTGGTTCTTTCTCAAATTGTTGGAGGCACACGATTGTCTTTGGATTTATTTGTTAGCATGACATTTGTCTTCACTTACACTAGGAGACCCAAACCTGTTCCAGCATGACACAAAGATACATGGTTGGATTGCTATGTGCTCCTTTTTAAACATTCCTTTCCACATTTATTCTCCTCCTGTTAAAATAAGCTCCACTCTTCTGATGAGATGTTCTACTAGATTTTATGGAGATTTTGTGGAGACTCATTCAGCCACATGGTTGTTAATAAATTCAGGTACTGACGCAGGTGAGGTGAGGAAGCCTGGGATACAGTCAGCGCTCACATTCATTAATAGAGTTTTGAGCTCTACAGCAGGAGATCTTCCTCTGCAACCCATAGAAAGCAAATCTTCATGGAGCTGCGTTGCGCACAGATATCATGCTGGAACAGGTTTGGGTCTCCTAGTTGAAGTGAAGGGAAATTTTCATGCTCCAGAACTCGGAGACGTCCGATACAATCGTGTACCTCTAAAGGTTTAGGGAAGAACCACATATGGCTTGAAAAAATGATGTATTTTCTCTTCACTACACATGAAACAAGAAAGAAACGAAAAGCCTTATCATATGTCGTCATACCTGCCTGAAGAACCCACTACGTTTCTGTCACCCCATGGCTATGCGATGTTCTTCACCGATAAAACGGACTAGTCGGTGTCAAAGCTCAGAGCTCACACGGACACCAAACGTCCTCCGGGGTAAATTCATAAACAGCCCTTTGTGAAACCTGAGTGCAACATAATGCAGTTTGAGCCTCAGAACCGCCATTCACAAAGATCTGAATCTCCGCGTTAGCTTAAGGCACTCGGCCTACATCTATAACAACTCCATTAGTGCCAATACCAGAGACGCTAAATGGGACTGTTAGCTGTTAGCGCTGGTGGTAAGAAAGAAGGACAATGCACTGAGAGAAAAATCCCTGTGAATGGATTCGACAAATAATGGCAATTATTTCTCTGTAATAATAAATCCTGAGTAGAAAAACAGCTAGCGTAATGTAGGACTGTTAGCACTGACAGGAAAGTATAATTGATTGTAAAAAGTGGTATAGAAATCGCAGAAATAAGACTGCCTACTGTTAGCATTAATGTTAAAAGAAAGCTGTGAATGAATCGCAGGAAGACATTGATTATTATTTGAAAGCGGACATCCAAATTAATTTAATACTTAATACTTTAATACGCATAAAACAGTAGCGTTCTGTTCTGGCATCAATTGGAATCACATATTAGCATGCTAACAACAACATGCTAACTTTTAACTCTTTCGTACCAGGAAGAAAATAAGAGTCAGATTTGAATTTAAATTCAGATTTGGACTAAACTGGATTTAATGTGTGATGTAAAGAAGTAAAAAGTTAGAATCATTCCAAATTTACTTCTAATTTAGATATAAATCAAGATTCATTTTAGACATTGTGACTCTTATTAAGTTTCAGAATCTGATTCTATTTCCAAATTCAGAATTTAAATCTGAAATGAGTTTTGATTTAGATTTTGATCAGAATTTTCGTTCCAGATTTATATCCAAAATCAGATATGCCTTTTTAATCCTATGGCGTCTAAATATGTTTCAGATTCAGATCAAAATTCTAGTAAGAATCACACTTAAATTCAGTATATCAGGAATTAAAAGAGTTCCTGAAAAAGATTCAGAGTGAAATTTCACTGAGCTGAAACTTTTCGACTGTGCTGCAGCTCGACACGTCTCTACATTCAGCATCAATCAGTCCCAGTTCCACACCTGCATCAAATTAGCATTAGCGCTCACTCCTTATATGAGTTCAGCGACACAATCGGTAATTAATTTGCCGCTTCAAAGCACGGGCTCACACTAGACGCGTCATCCCAAACAAGAGAAAACGAGCCGCGCTAATTAGCTGAACCGCCGCTATTTCCATAACAACACCAGCGTTTTCCATTGTGCTCGGGTGAAGGAGTGCGTTTGTGTCACGAGTCGAGTTTAGCGCAGTTTGCGTAGCTTGTGCTCCAGTCGCTGCTCTCCGAAGGCTTTAACAATGCGCCGGGTCACAAATGGATCCTGTGTTGAAAAACGTGTCAAGATGAGCAGCGCGTTGGTTTGTTGAGTGAGCAATTACGGCCGAGAGAAACCGGCTAGCTGCTAAACGAGCCGACACGCAAACACGCGAACACACGGCCGATGCGAAACACACCATCTCACATGCAAAATGAAGACTGGTTTTGTACAACATTGTTCACACTGTGTTTGTTAAAAAGACGAAATAAAAGTGTCTTTATAAATAAAGCTTCTTCAGAATGATCTTATAGAAGAAGCAGCATCACCACAGTAACATACTTTTACATGAACACAAAAATGTTTATGCAAATAGCATCCAGAAAAGTTCCAATCCAAACTTCGTGGAGGACTACAGAGAATGAGATAGAAGAATGTCTCTCGTGATGGAAGTGTGCCAATACTTTAACACATGATTGTTGTTTGTTTGTAGTATAAAGCGAGTGTCCAGTTTATTGTCTTGGACTAAATGGTAATTAAATGGGCTCTTAAGGCAACATGTATATTTACTGGGGTGTACAGGGAGTAAAGTCAGTGTTTAGTGTAAAATAAGTGTTTAGTGTAAAGTAAAGGTAAAGACATTGTAAAGTCAGAATCAAGTCACTTTAAAGTCAGTGAAAAGTCAATAAAGTCAGTGTGAAGTGAGTGTAAAGTCAAAATTAAGTCAGAGTAAAAGCAGAAATAACTCAGTGTTAAGTCAGTGTAAAGTCAGTGTAAAGTCAGTGTAAAGTCGGTGTAAAGTCGGTGTAAAAGCAGAAATAACTCAGTGTAAAGTCAGTGTAAAGTCGGTGTAAAGTTGGTGTAAAAGCAGAAATAACTCAGTGTAAAGTCAGTGTAAAGTCAGTGTAAAGTCAGTGTAAAGTCGGTGTAAAGTCGGTGTAAAGTTGGTGTAAAAGCAGAAATAACTCAGTGTAAAATCAGTGTAAAGTCAGTGTAAAGTCAGTGTAAAGTCGGTGTAAAGTCGGTGTTAAGTCGGTGTAAAAGCAGAAATAACTTAATGTTAAGTCAGTGATAAGTCAGTGTAAAGTCGGTGTAAAGTCGGTGTAAAGTCAGTGTAAAGTCAGTGTTAAATCAGAATAAAGTTGATGTGAAGTCATTGTTTAGGTAGAATCAAGTCAGTGTAAATTTAGAGATAAATCAGGGTTAATTCATTGCTAAGTAACTGTAAAGTAAGTGTAAAGTCAGATAGTGTAGTGGGGGTCGCCTAATCGACACAAAGCATTCCATGATCGAGAAGGAATGCTTAGCAATCAAATAGGTGGTTTTAACCTTACAATACTATCTGCATGCTCAACACAGCTCCACCCCCCTGTCACTGGACCCCGCCCCCTGCTGCCACACAGTGTGAAGTCAGTGTAAAATCAGAGTAAAGGCTATTAATTCTTACTAAATTGTCCTCATTGTCATCATGTTGGCAAATACATTCTCACAGAAATACAGAAAAATATAGGAAAGTAAACCTTTCTTTAGAACCACCTGAAGTCTGTACATTTACCTGGCAATATCCTCCCCTGACCCCTGACCCCCCCAACCCTAGATGCTAAGCGTGACTGTGTGGATGCTGGTAGCCGGGATCTTGGCATCTTTGTCGTCGCCACTGATGCGGAACAGGATGTATGTGTTGGACGGGATGGTAGTCGTCCCGCTGAGAGGTTTTCCCCACCAGCTGTGAGCTCCTCGCTTGTGCATCTTCACAGTCACCTACAACAACCAGAAATAACCATCAGCATGCTAACGCCAGAATGCTAATCGTCTTGATAATAGCAATGTGCTAACATTCAAATCAGATTTTTAAAGCCTGCTAAAAAAAAAAACAGATTTGGTTAAAATTCCAATTTTAATTCAGATTTAGATTTAGATTTAAATTCTAATCCAGATTTAAACTTTCTTAAAATTCAGATTTTTAATCTGATTCTTGAGAAATGTGATTTAAAATCTTTGACAAATTTGAATTTTGCATCTGGTTTTGATTCAGAATAAGATTCTGGTTTTGTTTTAATCCAATTTCAGTTTAAATTCTGATTCACATTCTAATTCAAATTCTGATTTATATTTTTAGTCAGATTCTAATTCCAGATTCAGTCACATTCTTATTCTAAAGTTTTACAATTTGATGGTGTCTGATTTTACTATGGATACAGGGCCTAATTCAAATTTAAGTCTAAATTTAAGTCTAAATCTGAATTTAAGTCTAAATTAAGATTTGAATTATGATTCTCACTCATAACTAACTCACATTCTGATTTTGATTTCTGATTTTGATCCCATAAAATGTTTAATTCCAATTCACACTGAAATCCAGACTGTGTCTGATTTAGCTTTTTGATTCTGAATTGGGTACTGATTTTGAGTCTAGTTCGGATAGGAATTCAGATTCCCATTAACACGTCTGCCAAATGCCATAAAAGTCAGTTTGAAACTTCTTTCTAATTCTAAATAAGTTTCACATTTCAGTAAATTCAATTTCAAAATATGTTCCGGATTCGGATTCACTTTTAGATTTTAATTATGATTCCGATTTCAATTCGACATTCGCACTTCTATTGTAATTCAGATTCGGTTTTGGATTCAGATTCTGACTTACAAACATTTTTAGACACCGTCCCTCAAAAGGGGTGTGTGTGGGGGCCTTTTTACTTCACATGTACATTACAGCACAGTGAAACTCTTCCTTAGCATATCCCAAAGATGTTAGAAAGCTCAGGTCGGCCATGTTACAGTACAGAGGACAGAGCTTTAAGGGCCTTGCTCAGGTACCCCAAAAGTGGCAGCTTGGCAATACCGTGGCTCGAATCCCTCACCTTCTGATTGGTAGCCCAGAGCCTTAATCACTGTGCCTCCACTTCCTTGGTCCTAACAACTTTTTCCAGCAGATTATATCCAACAATTTTATATTTCATAAACAAAGTGATAAATAATGAGACAAAAAACATTCGGTCAAAAAAAAATGTCAGTGACCTCTAGAGGTCATTAAGGTTATGACCCAGACTGAGACCTTGTCATAATTGTCTAGCCCTCTCTGGACATCTGTGACCTTCATTTTTGACCTCTGCCAGCCAATCTGTTGCTGACAGGCTGAGCAGGAGCATCGATCTGGATTCGATATAATGCGAGGCCACCTGGACACGAGCGTCGACAAAATAATAAAACAAACGACGATTGTTTCCGAGGACGACACTCCTCCGATACGTGTCATCCCTCTTTCACCACAGCAACTGTCCAACTCATTTACTGAAGAACGACAAATGCTAATCGTTTAACGAGAGTTAACGCCGTGAGTGAACCAGCCGTTACTATGGAAACTATAATGTATTGATACAAACCTGCGCTCCGGACCGGATGTGTTCATTCCGCACCTTCGGATTCGAGATCGCCAACACAACAATTCTGTTCGAATTTGCTGACACACTCAGGAAGGTCGTTATGTGTAAATCGCTCTAAAGTAGGTGATTAAATGAGAAACGCGGCGAATGAGACGTGATTTGCGTCGGCGTGTGTATTAACGTCTCGCCGCGTGACTCAGCATGACACACACTTCAGCATCAAAGAAAAAAGCTGCACAGCTTTGAACAAGCCAAGATTGGACTTGGATTTCTTTCGCTCTCCATCCAGATTAACAAAGTGTGTACTCAGCATCACACACACACACACACACACACACACACACATACACACATACAGCTATCCGGCTGGACAATGGCTGCCTTAATGAGATTTGCGTGGCCAGATAATTGAACTCTGTTCCATTTCAAAGGAAAAATCTGCAGCACTTCTGCTGTTTGACGCGCCTTACACACGAGATTAAAGTGTACAACCGTGTCCACTTCGACAACACACACACACACACACACACACACACACACACACACACACACACACACACACAGGGCGAGATGTTTTTTGCTATAAACATGGACAATTTTTTTCAATTATGGTTTGTGTGAGAGCGACATGTGCTGGTGAGGGTGTTTGGCTAATGGCCGCGGGTCGAGGTTCAGCGTGTGGAGCTTATTGCAGACGCGCGCCGAGGCTTTTATGAGCGACACATCAAAAGGGAGATAAACTACCGAAAAGAGGAAAGATGGAATTGAAATTTTCATCTCCATTTCTGTAAAAATGTGTTTTAGTCCCCTTTTTTTGTGACAGAAAATGTCATTTAAACAGCAAAAAAAGCATGTGTGTACAAGTGTGTGTGTGTGTGTGTGTGTGTGTGTGTGTGTGTGTGTCTGTACATGTGTTTGTGTGAAACAGGAGATACTTTATGCCGTAAATTTGACCAAAAGGCATCAAAAGATGCTTATTGGCTTAATGAAGGAGGCCATGCTAGTCTGTCAGTCTAAGTGAAATAGGCGTGGCCTATGTGTCTGTCATTCTAAGTGAAAAAGGTGTGGCTTATGTGTCTGTCATTCTAAGTGAAAAAGGTGTGGCCTGTGTCTGTCATTCTAAGTGAAAGAGGTGTGGCCTGTGTCGGTCGGTCTAAGTGAAAGAGGCGTGGCTTATGTGTCTGTCAGTCTAAGTGGAAAAGGCATGGCCTCTGTGTCTGTCATTCTAAGTGAAAGAGGTGTGGCCTTTGTCTGTCAGTCTAAGAAGTGTGGCCTATTTGCTGTCAGTGAAGGAGGTGTGGCCTCGGCTTATGTGTCTAAAGGGGACATGTCATCTAAGTCTCTAAGGTCTAAAAAAGGTTTGGCCTCTGTGTCTGTCCATCTTAGTGAAGGAGGCGTCGCCTCCGTGTGTGTCAGTGTCCATGTAGCAGGCGTGGCCTCTGTGCTGTCAGTCTTAGTAAAGAAAGCGTGGCCTCTGTGTTGTCTGTAAAGGAGGTGTGGCCTTTGTGTGTCGGTCTCAGTGAAGGAGGTGTGGCCTCTGTCTGTCAGTCTCAGTGAATGAGGTGTAGCCTTTGTGTGTCAGTCTCAGAAAAGGAGGTGTGGCCTCTGTGTGTCAGTCTAAGTGAAGGAGGTGTGTCCTCTGTGTGTCAGTCTCAGTGAAGGAGGTGTGGCCTCTGCCAACAATACAGATTAAATTGCTAGTTGAAGCACACAGAAGAAAGACACTGTTTTTATTTGTAAAGCTGTTGCCAGTGCCTGCAATCTTCCTTACATTACACATTTAATGTTCCTCAGAATCAAACACACCGTTGTGGTTTAGAGCTGGAATTCTTCTGGATCTCACTTTACACTGACACCTGACACGCTGGAATGAAACACAGCTTTATTAATTCAGGCATGCTGAAACAATAGCACCTCAAACGTAGCTTTTAGACGGCAGACGTCTGGCCGTGTGTGTGGTTTTTTTTTTTTTTGGGGGGGGGGGGGGGGGGAGGGGGGGGGGTGGTGGAATATGTGGGATTGACAAAACAGCTATTTGTCTACAATCAACCTCAAACCTCAGGAAATCATCAGTACAGAAACGGTGTGATGAAACATGACAGTTCAAAGACCTTTAGAGATTTATCAGTTCTTCTGTCTAGCAGTTTAGCACAGAAAAGGACAACCTAATTTTCTCCTCCAACATCAGGACAACCTCATATTCACCTTCAACATCAGGACAACCTCATATTCACCTTCAACATCAGGACAATCTCATATTCACCTCCAACATCAGGACAATCTCATATTCACCATCACATATTCACACTAATCCCGAGTGTGTTGTGAGTCTCGAGTGTGAAGCAGACCCTCATTGATGTCTCTACACTGCCTTGATTCCTGTGTTTGATGTGAAGAGTGAGAGGGAGTTGCAGGAAAGTCCTTTCATCTAATAAACATCACACAACAACAACAACAACAACAACAATAACTATACGTCTGTTTAGGCATTTTCACAGGTACTAATGAGTTAATGAAAGAGCCAAATTTAATCAGGATCGAGTAAAACAAAGACAGTTCACAGAGACAATCAGACAGACGGAGAGACAGAGACAGGAAGAGAGACCGATTTAGAGAAATAGACAGAGAGACAAAGACAGTCAAAGAGACAAAGAGACAGTGTTAAAGAAACAGACAGGGAGACAGAGACAGACAGATAGAGGCAAAGACAGACAGTTAGAGACAGAGACAGACAGTTAGAGACAGACAGAGTTAGAGAAAGAGACAGTTAGTTAGAGACAGAGACGGACAGTTAGAGACAGACAGAGTTAGAGACAGAGACAGACAGTTAGAGACAGACAGTTAGAGACAGACAGAGTTAGAGACAGAGACAGACAGTTAGAGACATAGTTAGAGACAGAGACAGAGACAGACAGTTAGAGACAGAGTTAGAGACAGAGACAGAGACAGACAGTTAGAGACAGAGACAGTTAAAGTCCCTCATGTGACCTTTTTAATGTTCAATGTATGAATTAAAAGATTTCTGCATGTTTCCTGTCTGCACTCAGGTGTGTGTCCTCATCAGACAGGTGTGAGCTCTGACAGAATTACACACACACACACACACACACACACACACACACACACACACACACACACACACACACACACACACACACTGCAATCAGATCATCACATCACCTCGGGCCACTTCCTACTGAACTCAAATTAACAACACACACACACACACACACACACACACACACACACACACACACACACACACACACACACACACTTACATATACATAAAACTTACAAATAAAAAAGTTAACAAAAATCTGCTTGCAAACTACAGGAGATAAAACACGTGTTTGCTGAAAGAGCTGGATATCTGAGAACCCAGTAAGACCTTCACCAGTAACACCTTCACCAGTAACACCTTCACCAGTAACACCTTCACCAGTAACATGTTCACCAGCTAAAACATTCTCCTTTTATTATTATGGACTGGATCTAATAGACAGGAAGTATTCAACAGAACACAGGGTTGAGAAGATCTCCATACCCTGTATAGACAAGACACCTGACATTTCCACCCATATGAGGTTCTTCCTCAAACTGTAGCACAAACTTAGAGGCATGAAATTGTACCTTCACTTAAACTAGGAGACTGAAACCTGTTCCAGCAGGACACTGCCCCTGTTCACAAAGCAGCTCCATGAAGATCTGCTTTCCCTGTGCTGGAGTGAAAGATCTCCTGCTATAGAGCTCCAACCCTAATGAACATAAATGAACGTGCACACTGACTGCACCACAGACCTCCTCACCTTCTCACCTGCATTACTACCTGACTTTACTAACACACTTGTGTCTGAATGAGTCTCCATAAAATCTCATGTGGACGAAAGGAGATTATTAGAAGAGTCTAAATGAGACTAAATGTGGAGACTAAATGTGGAGACTAAATGTGGAGACTAAATGTGGAATGAGATGTTCAAAAAGAAGCACGTAGCAATCTTATGTTCGGCTGTCCACAAACTTTTGACCACAGACGTTTAGGTTCATAAATGTTAAATTGTTGACGGAGAATCCTGACCGTCCCCTGTCTCATCCCGTCCCCGTCCCCCACACTGCGTAGGGACACCTGACACCGTGTCTCGCTTCGAGTCGTGCCTCTGCGAGTAAACTGGCACAGATTGCGGTTCAGCCTGATATTTTAGTCGTATCTTGTCTTGTTGAATGAGAAATCCCTGGCAGGCGCGTCAGCGATCAGACCACACAGCGTCTCTCGTCTGAGTTTATCTTACAGACCAGACGACTCGCCATCACGGCTCTTACATTTCTGCTGGAAGAATCCCCGTGCTCCTGCGGCTAACCGACCAGCGGCCGCATTTAGAGAACATGCTGGAAATCCCCCCCCCTGACATCCCCCCCTTACCCCCGTCCACCCAACACACCCCACAACACCCACACAACACCAAAACACCGGCCTCGAACGGCGCAGACGTTATTAGAGCGTCTCACGTTGCAGCGTGTTGGCATCGAAACACTTGTCACAGCTCACACAAAGGTTCAAACACAGTTCTCGCTCGAATGCCTGGCGTACTTGGTGAAGACTTTACTCGCCCTATCCAGCGCAATCGATCATTATGCACTGATTCAGGACTTGGCAAGAAGCTCGGCACGTCTGCGTTCGGGTTACACGCGCTCATAAAAAAGCGACAGGAGCATCCCTTTGAAAATTTATAGACATGTCTGTGAACATAAAAAAAGAGAGAGAAAAGAAAAGAAGGAAAGAAAGAAAGAGAGGAAAAAAAAAAAAACTCTTGGAATGAAGGTTGACACCGAAGACGTTATGTGTCTGGAGCGTCCGACGTTAGACGGGGAAGGTTGCGAAACTTTGGGTCTGCTTTCTGAAAGAGTTTAATCCCATACTTAACCGTATAATACAGTACAAATCACCCGAATAGAAATAAATAAATAATTAAATTCATCGCAAATTGAGTTGTTAATAAAATATAAACATGGATATATACAGTTAAAATGTTATATAAAAATTAAATTACATTTCTAAATACTGACTACAAATAAATAAATACATTAATTAATTAATAAATAATTAAATAATTGCATGGGTTATTAATAAAAATTAAAAAAAATATATATAAACGGATATATACAGTTAAAACTTTATATACAAATGTAATTACATTTCAAAATGAGTCTGATAATAATATAAAAAATATATAATTATAAATACTGACTACATGTTCAATTATCTAAATGAAAATATTTAAATAAGTGTAATAAATGTAAATATATTCAGTCTGATCACATCTTCACTCCTCGTCTCCTTTTTGCAAGTTCTCCTGCTAGAGACAAAAATGTCCCATTTGACCTCCACAGAACTTCCTTTCACTCGTTCACTGTCCAATTCTTCAGTGTTTTTTTTATTTTTGACCCATTTGTTTGGGGAAAAACTAAAGGAAAATGCATGTATGTATATATATATATATAATTTGACTTCTGTTTCTCAGGTAAATTCGAGATCAGCACTTCAGCATTAAAGACACAATGCTAAGCTACACACTATAAACAAATATTCGTAGAAAGATTAATTTTTACATTTACTACCACAAAACAACCACAAACCATCACAGCTGTATATCTCAGCAAAGCCAGATGAGAGAGATCAGCTTAACAATGTTGAGGAGTGTGTGAAGGACATTAGACAGTGGATGCTTCATAACTTTCTTCTGCTCAACTCAGATAAGACAGAAGTACTTTTACTAGGACCACATGCAGCTAGAAATAAACTTTCTGATTCTGTAACATCTCTGGATGGTGTTTCTGTTTCAGCGTGTACGGCTGTCAAAGACCTCGGTGTGATTATTGACCCGAGTCTCTCCTTTGAGTCTCACGTGAATGATATCACCAGGATCTCCTTCTTTCACCTTAGAAATATTGCTCAAATTAGAAATATGATGTTGTTACAGGATGCAGAAAAACTAGTTGATGTTTTTGTAACATCTAGATTAGATTATTCTGGACTCAGACACAGTTTCAGTGTTCATGTCAGTTTTATTTATCGGTGGGTTTTTCCCAGGTGAAGGAGTCCGTTGTTAAAATCGCTATACAAATAAAAATTAATTTATTTGCATTTATTTAAACCTGCGCCCCTTCTGACCAATCAGGATGCAGGATTCAGTAGTGATGTGTTACTTTGAAATGCAGATCATTATGAGGACATGATGGTGGACCGTATTTACGTTTGCAGAAGGTTAGTCTCGCAAAACAAGAGGAGAAATGTGGGTCATGACTGACACGTTGACTGAAGGAACCGAGGTGTAAAAGGTGACAAAGACGAATCGCTGTCACGTTAAACGACAGCCAAAGAGGACAAAAGGTCCCGGGACTGTCACTCGGAGGACACAGGTAGCTCACAATGTCGTGTGTCACCTGAGACGAGAACAGATACAGTGCTGTCTTTCCTGGAGGCACACAAAGTCTCTGTATAGTCTCTCTGTAGTAGTTACAAGTAGTTGTAAGTGTCTTTTTTTCCAACCACTCCCCTGAGTGTTTTCATTAAACGCTGACATCTTCTCTCGACGGCCGTCTGGGCGAAAGCCGGCTCGTCTTCTCAGAGTCTCTCCTCAGGGAGACGCAGACGTTTGTTTCTCAGGCGAGGGTTTGAAAGCCGGCTCGTCTTCTCAGAGTCTCTCCTCAGGGAGACGCAGACGTTTGTTTCTCAGGTTTTTTTCCCGTGTCCCGAGCCCAAGGCTGTCGGACGGGAGACACACAAAGGGACGGGAGCTCATTTAGCTCACACTCGCTTTCTATTTCTCGATAGGAAAAATGACCTCACCTCACGCATTTCATCACGCTTTCCCCTGGTCATAAATCTCTCCGCGAGTTCTCTGTGGTTCTCACCTGCGACTCACCTGGCCTGAAGTGACGCACCTCCAAAAACACGCCGCTTTTGTTCCATGCTCAGTCAGATCCAGGCAGATAAAGAAGACTAGATGTTTTCTGCCTGGGTGTCTGACTCGCTTGTTATTCGCCTGAAGCGAGACAAGCAGCGTGTGACTGCACGGGTCACGAGCCCTCGTGTTATCCGTGTTCCAACACACACCACATGAAGGACCAGTGTGAAAGAATAGAGATCGTGAACACCTGACCAGTAGATTAGTATGTGCTCCTTTTTAAACGTCTCATTCCACATCTAGTCTCCATTTCATGATATAATGAGCTCCACTCTTCTGCTCGACGTTCCACTAGATTGTGTGGAGATTCATTCAGCCACAAGGGTGTTAGTGAAGTCAGGAACTGATAGAAGTGAGGTGAGGTGAGGAGGCCTGGGGTGCAGTCTTTCATGTTCAATAGCTCTATAGCAGCAGATCTTCCACTCCATTACATGGAAAGCAGATCTTCATGGAGCTGGCTTTGTGCAGGTTTGGGTCCTGCTACAGCGTCCAAAGATGCCTACAATCGTGTGCCTCCAGATTTGTGCTCTGGGGAAGGGGGTGGGTTGAAATGCCGTGTGTCTCGGTACTTTTGTCCATATTTTTTTCTATGTGTGTGTTTGTATTCCTTCGGGGTGTGAATGACCCTCTGATCACTGAAGCTGGGAGATGAACATCACACTCGGCATGTGATCACCTGTACGCTCCCTTTCGCTCGGTTACACGTCCTGGCACTCGCTCGCAGGAATGAAGGGCGTCACCTACAGCTACAGGTGCCGTGTTTCAGGTGAACTTGCTGTAAACTCACAGACTTAGACTCTTTTGTTCTGTCACGTCCCAAACAAGATTAAAAAAAGATATAGGATGAAACTCCCTCTTTGCTGGAGATTTGTGCAGAAACAAAACTGTTCCAATCGAACGCACTTACACTCAACACCCCCCCTCCCCCCCTCCAGAAATAAATACAGATAAATATTAAATAAAGAAATGTCAGAATTCACTTTAACTCCAGATGAAATGAAAACTTTTACTAAAAAACCCGACAGTGAGGATTAGTGACGAGTCGTTTATGAGCAATTCGTTCAATTTGAACGAATCTTTAATGTGACTTTAATGTGATGAAGGAGTCGTCTCAATTGGTGATTCGTTATTTTTCTACTGGACGTGCATAAGCAAAGCATCGCAAAATCTCCGTAGGTTCTAAACAGAAAACAGAATCGTAGTCTGCGTTGTTCATTCTTTTATTGAATAATAGATTGAAGGAACAAAATTATTTAAAAAGAGATTCAAAGAACCGAATCACTAAAATGAAGAGTCGGGAGAATGTTTATTTGACTCTATTTTGACTCTTTGAATCTTTTACATCAAAATGAACAAATCTTTTTTTGACATTTAACTCATTTTGTTTATTTGATCAGAAATAAAAGAAAACACATTTTTTTTATAAGCAGATCCTCAACACATCTACATACACCAACTATAGACTATTACCTCAATCATTTATATATGTTTGTAACTGAATAGCATGTACAGGAGTCATTTGCCAAAACAACAAATGACTCGTACCAGATGACTCATGTGATGAATGACTTAATTCTGATTCCTGTGTAATGCACAGCATAGTGTCTATGGGAATCACGCGATGGGAGAATGAACGACTCGGACTAGAAGAGTTGAGAGATGAACTTCTGTTTCCTCTACATAACCTACAGAGTTTTTTCGATGCTTTGCTCGTGTGCGTCCAATAGAAAATGCACGAATCACTCTTTGAGACGACTCGTTTTTCTGAGTCACATTAAAGACTCGTTCAAAATGAGCGAATCGTTCATGAACAACTCATTACTATTCCACAGCACCTCCTGATACGGACTGAAAAGTCAAAGCAAAAGGTGCGTTATGCTTGTCACATGGGGTCAGAGTGCAAAGTCGGCCATGATGAAGCCCCCTGAAGCACAGAGTGTTGGGTGCCTTACTCAAGAGTGGCCCAAGAGTGGCAGCTTGGCGATACTGGGGACTGAACCCCCAACCTTCCGATCACTAACCCAAAACCTTAACCACTGATCTCCCACTTCCCTTGTTATTGCGACGGTAGTAATTATTACAGCGTTAGTTTAAAGCGCCGTTAGAGGACCAGAGGTTCTGATATAAAGCGCGCTTCTTGGGTTGAACAGCCTTTTTTTTTCTCTCCTCTCCGGTCTAAACTCGAGAGCACAATTTATGGCTGATTTAATTTGGCTCTTCGCAAACATTCCTAATGACATTAGTCCCGCTGCATACACTGACTGCCTCCGTCTTATTCCATTAACCCCCCAAATCGGGTTTAAAGACCATATTGATGCCGAGCATTATTAAGGGTGATTATCAAAACAACAGACAATGGGCCAAAGTGTCCGCTAACCAGTTTATGTGTAATTTTGCAGAGCCACAACAGATGGCCGAGGCAGTAAATTACAGCCTGCTGCTGCTGCTGCTGCTGCTGCGTGGTAAAGAACTGTACTTCAGCCATAATGTGGAAATACAGCAGGCTGTAGATAAGGAGACACACAGCAGAATGTCTTCCTCCTAATTTGGGGTTAGCAGAGTAAAAAAAACAGGGGAGACTGGTGTAACCGCCCGGTGTCTCGTCACGCAAACGTGAAAAAAACGTGAATGAGAGAAAGTCCTGAGTGTAGATTTGGGTCCTGGGATAAGTGACATCATCAGTCTTTTATTTATTATACCAATTATTATTATGATTTGGATGGTCAGAAGGTGTCAGGGTTATACTAATGCATTATTGTTGCTATAGAAACAGATCGTATATGAGTGTGTTATTGTTGCTATAGAAACAGATCGTATATGAGTGTGTTATTGTTGCTATAGAAACAGATTGTATGTTAATATATCATTTGGGGAAGGAGTCTTCTGTGTCAGCTGGAGGTTCTGTAACAAAAATGCAATTTGATTTATTGTCCCACTCCAGGTCTGATCTATAGCCCCAATTGTAGTCTAATTTACACCCACACTTTTGGTCTGATCCATTGTTCCACTCCTGTTCTAATCTTTCGTCCCACTCCTGATCTGATCTATTGTCCCACTTCTATTCTGATCTATTGTTCCACTCCTGTTTTAATCTTTCATCCCACTCCTGATCTGATCTATTGTCCCACTTCCATTATGATCTATTGCTCCACTCCTGGTCTGATCTATTGTCCCACTCCTGAACTTTCATCACAGTATTTGTCAGACCTATTACCACACTTCAGGTCTGATCTATTGCCACACTCCTGGTCTGATCTATCATGTCACATCGGCTCTTTCACTCCGCTCCTGATCTGATCTATAGTCCCAGGCACGGTCTGATCCACGGCCACAGTCGCGGTCTGATGTTTTGTATCTAATGAGAGAAGCAGAAGGTTCACTCTCGCTGCAAATGAAACCACAGAAACTTGACAAAAGCCCTCGATTTGTTTCAAGCCTCCCGTTTCCAGACGTATGACTTGCAAATTTGGGCATCATTATGCGCACCGGGCCAATCGGCAGGTCCGACTCGCTGACAGATATGCAAATCGGTCCACTCCATCCACTTCACTCCTTTGATTCGGGGCCAATTAAAGCAAAATGCTGCTCGGCGTGTATAATGAAGTGGCTGTGCTGCGGCGACTCGCCTGACTGGATAAATGAACGCTTATTGATCTTTCTTTAGTGGCTATTGATAGCATCCTGCACTGAAAGACTCCAAAACAAACGGGCGTTTAAGAGACCAGAGCGCCCCCTCCCCCCACCCCAACGCATCCCATCCCCCGCCCGCACGGCTATACGCAAATAACTAATGATATTAGCAACAAAAGCTGAGAAGTCTCTATGAGAAAGGCTTGTAATTAGTAATCACGGCACTTAGAGCTTTTTAACGTCCATGCAGCAGATGATGATGATGATGATGATACAAAACAAAAGAAAACTCTGAGCGCACCAGCTTGATTAATAACGGCCATCTGAAGAAGAAGGAAATCACAAGATAAATCAACGTAAGGGATGTAAATAAAATGCAGAAAGGGGAAATAGCTGCACTTAGAGACACTTAACAGGGAGATAAACATGTAAACAAAGCCAGGATGAAGCCGAAGCTGAGGCAGACACGTCTCTGCCCCGGAGTTAAACAGGTGCCTTCAGAGCTGCTGGAGCTCCAGCCTGTGGCCATTATGTTTTTTTTTTTTTTAAAAACCTTCATCGCACCCCGTAAATCAAACTAAACACATAATGGACACACTGAGCAGTTCATTTTAAAATCAATGGCACTAATTCAGTTTGAGGACCAGATACCAGACGACGGAGGCCCAGATACCAGACGATGGAGTTCAGACCCGTCTCTTACTTTTCACTTACGTTCAAATGAATCTAATGGATCATTTATGAAAATAAAAAATTTTCTTTTCTTTTTAAATGTTGTTTTCTGTCATATATATATTTATTTATTTATACAGTGTATTCGGAGAATATTCAGACCCCCTTCACTTTCTTCAATGTAGTTTTGTTGCATTCTGATACTACGATCTTTCTCATAGATGTTTTTCTCATTAATGTACAATCAATCCTCCATAATGACAAAGTGAAAACAGAATTCTAGAAATGTCTGTAATTGTTGTTCCTTAAAAAAAAAAAAAAAAAAAAAAAAATTCTATCACAAGTATTCCGACTCTTTACAACAACATGTGAAAATGATCTTAGGTGCCTTGCATTTCTCTTGATCACTTCCTAGATGTTTCTACACCTTAACTGGAGTCCACCTGTGGAATGGTTTATTTGATTGGACACGATTTAGAAATACACACAAAAATCCACACACACACACACACACACACACACACACACACACACACACACACACACCACTGAATAGAAGGTCTCACAGCAGAAAATGCAGATCAGAGCCCAAACCAAGCCATGAGGTCAAAGGAACTGGGTAGGATTGTAACACAGATCTGGGGAAGGCTACAAAATATCTGCTCCATTATTCTCGAATGGAAGAAGTGTGGCACAACCAGGACTTTTCCAAGAGTCGCTCAGCCAAAGTGAGCAATCAGGGGAGAAGGGGTTTAGTACGAGAGGTGACCTGAGTGTAGATTCCTGAGAAAAATTTCGATTGCAACATCACAATATTGAAAAAAAAGTTGAATACATTCTGAACGCACTCAAATGACTCAAAGAGCCCAGAGAGTGAAGGAAAAGCAACCAACAAGTACTCAACACCTCTGGGAACCACTCATAAGAAAGCCAAGATTGTGCAAAGAGGCTACATTGAAGAATCAAAAATATAATTATTCATACTATTCAAAGTTATTTAACACGTTTAACACGTTTTTGTTGAAAGAAAAAACACTGAAAGAGAAGGTGTGTCCAAACGTTTGAGTGGAATTATATTAATATTAATAATATTAATAATAATAATAATAATAATAATAATAATAATAATAATAATAATAATAATAAACATTACTGGAACAAATAATGTTATAAAGCACTAAAACTAGAGACTGAGAACGAGGTGGTAGAAGGTCAGAAGGTCACATGTTCAGATCTCAGCACCACCTAACTGCTCCTATTGGGCCCTTGAGGAAGACCTGCAACCCTCATCTGCTCAGGTGTTGTTCTGCATAAACCATCTGCCAAATGCCATAAATGTAAATGTAGAGCAGGTACATGACCATAAACCTGTGCTAGAGTCAGAGCTGCTGTTCTACAAACCTAATCCTAATCTAATCTACACCTTCTGACCAATCAGGATCCAGGAACCCAAAATGAGATTTAAAACCGTATTTTACATACGAAATAAAATCACTTCCTGGTGGCATTTCTTTAGTTTAGTTTTGTTTGTTTTTTGTCTCAGTGGTCCGTCCAATCCTGAAGCTTGTTCTTTTCCTTGCTAACGAGCGTGCGGCGTGTTCCAGCGTTTGT
>MU597129.1:906919-932177 GCA_024362625.1 Silurus asotus
ATGCAATTATCTTCTTATACAATTAACTGGATTGGGCTAATGAGCATCTTGCAGGCAGAGAGCGGATTGAGTCCCTGAATGGCAGAGCTGAGTGAGTAATTGCCGGTTCGGCATGGCGATGTTAATGGGAGCGATCTGAAAGGAGGAAAAAAAAAGAGAAAGTCTGCATCGTAGAAGAGAGGCACTTAGCCGAGCGGGAGAAACAAATATTCAACAGTCAACAACATACAAATCGTTTAGGGAAGGGGAACGGCGGCCATGTTGTGGAGTGGTGCAAAATAAAAACAGAAATAAAGACATGGAATAAAGGGGAAATAAAATATCTTTTTTTACCTTTTAAAAATAGCTAAATCCTTCCTAAATATAAATTCAATTTCAAATAAATAATTGAAATAATTAATTGGAATAATTAAAAAATATATTTTTATAAATAAATTATAATTAAAAAAATGATTTATTAATTACAATAAAAAAAGCTAAACTGCCCAAAAATACTATTAACTAAATTGTTTAAATTAGGATAAAATTTTAATAATTATTGAATAAAATTAATAAATAATTTTTGTTTAATTTAAAAAATACTCTGATTAAACTCAGAGGCTCTAGATTATTTCTAGATTATTTCTAGATTCTCCACAGCACCAAACCCATAAAGACTACACAGAGACCCACACTGTGAGTGGGCGGGGCAAAGCAGGGTGTGGCGAAGGGGTGGAGTCGAGTCAGGGTCAATGTGTTCCTGATTCGTTTTCATTCATTAAATTATTTAAATACTTCAGGAATTAATATCTTATTGTAATAATTTATTCTTTATACTGAAATGAAATGTATTGTTTTGACTCTCAGTTTAACTGAGGGCAACAGTTGCTTTTGATGTAATATTTATTCACTTTAGTGCATCGATTTATTCTGATTTACTGCACTCAAAAAAATCACATTCTTGGCAAATTGAAATAAAGCAAACAATTCAAATATGATATTTTAAATGCTTTAAAAATAACTCTTATTGTTCCAAATGACTCTTTCTAGCATGAATGTAATGGATCTGAAATCCATTACATGATCAAATTACATACACTATACTAGATTAGAGTCACAGAAAAAAATGTGGAGGCAAGTCGGTGGAATGCATTGCTGACTCAGCGACAAGGAAGATTTGGATGAAAAGATGTGGAGATTTTACAAAGTACGATATTTTTTATGTTTATAAACGATTTTTACACTTAAACATCAACGATTTCTATAATATAACTGGTCTTGAAGAATTAACTGTTTCCCACCTTAGTATTTGGAGTAACTTTTAGAGTAACTTTGAGTAACATGTCATGATAAAGATGTAATCCACTCACTACGTGCATCATGTTTAACAGATCACGTGTTTGTGTTTTTTTTAAACAGCTTTGTCGTCATGACGAACATTTTGTTTTGCTAATATGAAACATTTGAAGGATTTCTCTATAAAATAAAATCTGCTACAAATATTTGTATCTTGAATCTTTGTAACATATACGATCGACCATGTGCATCATATTCAAGCAAAGTGTGTGTGTGTGTGTATGATTTTTATTCTCAAAGTTCATTTTACTTTGCTTGAATTATCCTTTGCGAATATGCGAGAAACGTTGCACAGCCACACGTAATCGACTGTATATCAAAGTTATCTACATTTAAAGGTTTAATTTCATGTTAAAACTAATTGTGTTCTTGAAGTGAAACATGAACATGAATCTTATTATTATCTATTTTTTTGCTGTTTCAGAGACCACATCTGTGTTACATCATTCCACATTTTTGGCTTGTAACGTTTTTGACCATTTATTTAATAGAATTAAGGACACGTAAGGTAGTCATATAAAAAAAAGTAATAATAAGTTATAGGAAAAGAATCAATTTTATGTATTACACAAGCTTAAATAACAGTCTTCTTCTTATTATTCTTATTAGGCTTCTCCTATTAGGGGTCTCCACAGCGGATCATCCGTCTCCACACCCCCCTCTACATCTGCCTCTTTCACACCAACTACCTGCATGTCTTCCTTCACCACATCCATAAACCTCCTCCTTGGTCTTCCTCTTTTCCTCCTTCCTGGTGGCTCCATCCTCAGCATTCTCCTAATAATATACCCCATGTTCCTCCTCCTCAATCACATCACTCCACTGCCCTCCTTCTCATTCACACACATGTACTCTGTCTTACTCCTACTGACTTTCATTCCACTTCTCTCCAGCATGTACCTCCACCTCTCCAGGCTCTTCTCCACCTGCTCCCTACTCTCACCACAAATCACAATATCATCTACGAACATCATAGTCCATGGCGACTCCTGACTCTGACCTCGTCCTTCACCCTGTCCATCACCACTGCAAATAGTAAAGGGCTCAGATCCGATCCTTGATGCAGTCCAACTTCCACCTTGAACCAGTCTGTGGTTCCTACTGCACACTTTACTGCTGTCACACTGTCCTCATACATGTGTTGCACCACCCTCACATAATTCTCTGACACACCAGACTTCCTCATACACACAACATGCAAACACACAATGCAACTCCTTTTGACCTTCTCTATACATCTCCATTAACATTCTTAAAGCAAATATTGCATCTGTTGCAATGCAACCGACTTTTCACTCTTCATCCTCTTAATCGCTGCTCTCACTTCCTCCTTACTAATCCTATCCATTTCCTGCTTCACATCTCCACATCATCCAACCTTCTCTCTCTCTCATTTTCCTCATTCATCAGCTTCTTAAAATCCTCCCTCCATCTTTTTAACACACTCTCCTCACTAGTCAACACATTTCCCTCTCCATCCTTTATTGCTCTCACTTGCAGCACATCCTTACCACACACTCTTTCTTTTATTTTCTGCACTGACTAGAATTGATTATATTTTGACTCATTCTTATTGGTTCTGTTCATTTATGCACTGACTCACTTTAACTTAATGATTTGATTTATTTTAACTTAATGATCTGATTATTGATATCTGAGGGAATTTGCTTTGATAACAGTTTTTATGTAAATGCAGCGTATGGATATTTCAGCGTTTTTTTCTTTGCACTGACTCGTTTCTGAGCACTGACTCCTTCCTCTATCCTCATTTGGAGTGAATGCAGTGATTAATGCTGATTAGATTCGTTCGGAACACCGGGTCCCCACTTTGTGCTGTAGCTGATAATGAGCATGTTTTTATGAGGACTTCAGAGGGCGATCTTCGCGGAGATGAAGTTACGCGACACGCCGCCTGGTCCTGAGTGCTGTGTTCCGGGGCGGTGCAGGTGTGAACACAATGCAGGGCTTTTAACAGTCCCTCCTTTCATCACCTGCTTCGCTCTTCACACTGAAATTGCGATACAAATATGGCATTCTGTAAACCAAGCCGCGAGCTTTTGTCCTGCGCTCGCCGCTCACGGCCTCATAAACACTCCTGTACCTCAGCGTGAAAGTTGACTGGTGTCATTTACTGACACTGATTACAAAAGAGCTTATAATATAATATCTGTGTGTGTGTGTGTGTGTGTGTGTGTGTGTGTGTGTGTGTGTTTCACACATTCCTCTCGATACGTTTCACAAAAAAAGGTCGTTTTAATTTACGCTAAAATGTTGAACAGAGATTAAAAAATATATAAAACACATAACCGCACACACACACACACACACACACACACACACACACACACACACACACACACACACACACACACACACACACACACACACAGAATATACGACACGCCGCCTGGTCCTGAGTGCTGTGTTCCGGGGCGGTGCAGGTGTGAACACAATGCAGGGCTTTTAACAGTCCCTCCTTTCATCACCTGCTTCGCTCTTCACACTGAAATTGCGATACAAATATGGCATTCTGTAAACCAAGCCGCGAGCTTTTGTCCTGCGCTCGCCGCTCACGGCCTCATAAACACTCCTGTACCTCAGCGTGAAAGTTGACTGGTGTCATTTACTGACACTGATTACAAAAGAGCTTATAATATAATATGTGTGTGTGTGTGTGTGTGTGTGTGTGTGTGTGTGTGTGTTTCACACATTCCTCTCGATACGTTTCACAAAAAAAGGTCGTTTTAATTTACGCTAAAATGTTGAACAGAGATTAAAAAATATATAAAACACATAACCGCACACACACACACACACACACACACACACACACACACACACACACACAGAGTATAAGTGGAACTAAAACTTGACTGCAGTGCCATCTGTTGGTGAGATGTAAGATAAAAAAACGACCACTGAGGAGGATAGAAATCCTTCTTTTCTTTTTTCTTCCTTTCTTGTTAGAAAGAGTAAAAAGCGTGAGAGAGGCCAAGAGATTGAATGATTGGTTGATTTCTTTCTTTCTTTCTTTTTTTACATTTACAAATAAAAATCACACCGTAACCCGTAAACCCAAATATATTCTATTTTCTGTGACTGAAGTTCAGTCGTCTCACTATTTTCTTAATTCTGTCTCTTAATCTGTCTCTCTCTTCCACTTCATCTTTCTCATTTCGTTTGTCCTTCTTTCAATTCATCTCTCTCTCTCTCTCTCTCTTTCTCTCTCTCTCTCTCTCTTTCTCTCTCTCTCTCAGGTGTTCAGTGTGTAGTTGATGCTGCAGGCTCGTGCTGTTGTTATTGATTTCTGTAAACAGGACTGTAATGAATGGTGTGTGTGTGTTTCTGCTCCTCTCTGTTATTTACTCTCTCGCCTCTAAGGTAAATAAATAAATGGACAGAAATGTAAGAAAAATACTAAATAAAGTAAAAATATGTTATTTCACTTTATGCATATAATGTTTTTGCATGCATCTCAAGTGTGTGTGTGTGTGTGTGTGTGTGTGTATATGTGTGTGTTTAAAAAAATAACTGTACAAACATAAATAAACAAAAAGCAAATAAATGTATAAATACATGCATTAATCTGGCAACAAAAATTTTAAATCTAATTAATCAATTATCTAATTATTATTATTTATTATATAAAAAAACAAACAAAAAACAATCAGATTTTTCTATAAATGTGTGTGTGTGTGTGTGTGTGTGTGTGTGTGTGTGTGTGTGTACTCTAACCTGTGTTGTGTGTCCCAGCAGAGCCCACAGTGTATCAGTACTTAGGCTCCGCCCCCTGCTAAACTCCAGCACATCTGTTTCCTGTCTGTCAAGAGCGAGGTTCTGGCAACCCTGAAAGTCTCCCTTCAGCTCGGTACCGTCACTCAGCTGCACCATGTCCCACGTCCCCATCTGTCCCAGCAGCTCTCGCACCGTCCCCAACTGTCTGAAGGACAGGTGTCCTGACGAATCAGAAATCAGAGTACCATCAGGAAACGTTTTCGGAGCAGGGGGCGTGTCCCAAATGCTAATGAATCATAGCAGTGATCGGAGGGGAAACGCTTCTAAAACGCTCTTCTTTAACCTGATTTTCACAGAAAAACAAAAACATTCTTCACTAGTTTAGTCTATTTAATAGCTATCTTACGGGTTTCCAGCTAATGGATGTCCCTCGCTTCATGAAAGTTTAGTAAGCATTTAAACAAAAGTCTATTCCAAAATCTAATTATGACACAGGCAAAAACAATAGCTGTGTGTTCTGCTATGTTAAACTCCACATGGGTGTTTTAGTGATAAAGTTTCTTTTTTAAGCAATTTACCAAAACATCTGAGGTAAATGTTGATGTTCCAGATGGTTCTGTGGAACAGACTGAATAACTACGCACTATTAGCCAGCTTACACTCAATTACTAAGTAGAATACAATAGCACTCAATGCTACGTGTAACCCCGGTGTCATTTTAGCCATAATGGGGTCTATTTTGGCAATTTCCCCACTTATCTGAGGTAAATGTTGAGCTTCAGGATGGTTCTGTGTCTTTACATTGTTTGTATGAAAAACTGTACAAGGTAGCTAGACACAATTAGACAACTTATACAAATTCCTAGCAAGACTACAATTGCAGAGAATGTAAATGTTACTATAATAGAGTCCGTTTTTTATAAATTTACCCAAACATCTGAGGTAAATGTTGATGTTCCATATGGTTACGTGTCTTTACACTGTCCATATAAATGACTAAGCAAGATAAAGACTAAACTATGCACAATTACCAACTAATGCTTAATTTCTTGCAAGGATACAATAGCAGAAAATGGTACGTGAAACCCTGGTGCCAATTTGGCCATATGGAGTCTTTTCTTAACAATTTACAAAACTACTGAGGTAAATATTGATGTTCTGGATGGTTCTGTGTATTTACACTGTCTGTATAAATGATTAAACATGCTAGCTATCCACAATTAGCCATCTTACACTGCATTGCTAACTAGAATACAACAGCGGTCAATGCTACAGGTAACTCCAAAGTCTTTTTAGTCATAATGGAGTCTTTTATTGAAAATGTACACAAATATTTAAGGTAAATGGCGTTCCAGATGGTTCTGTGTCTTTACACTGTACAGTTTACATACATATCTGAGGTAAATGACATTCTGGATGGTTCTGTCTTTACACTCTCTGTATAAATGACTACACATGCTTCATGCTAACTATAAACACCATTAACAAAATTAACAAAAATTATTATATTCAAAGCACACACAGTTGTGTGTGAGCACAGTGGTAGTGGTTAACATGCTAGCTAGAAATAATTAGCACTCATTGTATTCAAAATATATGTTTACAGTTCTGTGTTAGGAGTCAATGCTAAATATAGCTCCAGGATCATTTTAGCCATGTGATGTATTTTCTTAAAAATCTCCCAAAATATCTGAGGAAAATGTTGATGTTTCAAAAGATTCTGTGCCTTTACACTGTTGGTTTGCACAATTAGCCAACTTACATGTCATTTCTAACAAGAATACAACTACAGCTCATTGCAACCACAGTGTCAATTTAGCTAATAATAGAATCTTTTCTTAGCAATTTTTCAAGTTTCCCGATGTCGTCGTGCCCTCACGGTACCTTTATTCAAAATCAAGGCCTTACCAATTCATGAGCTCTATCTCAACAACCACACTTATTTGTTGCCTAGCAACAGTGTCCAAATTGTTGAAATGTTATGTGTTCGGCTACAATAGTACGCTGATGTGTTTCCCATGCTAGCTGTTAAATCTAAGCACAATCACAGTGCTATTTCTGCGGTTCTGGAAGCTTCGGTCTTCTTCTTTATGAAAGACTACACATGCTACATGGTAGCTATCATAATCATAATCCCAATAATTATCCTGTTTATATACCATTCATAAATTTTTGGTTACCTAGCAACAATGTAGCGTCAGGTTTTTTTTACTACAGGCAAACGCACCATGTCAGCATTTAATGCTAGGATTAATTTAATTTTTATTTATTAGTTTTTTATAAAAAATTTTTATCATTGTCATCATTAGCTGTAGCCGTTAGCTACTATACCCTCAATGACGACGTTTTCCAGTTGCTTAGCAATACTTTTATACATTGCATGTTGCTCTCTGACCTGAGAGCCACGAGGGCGTGATGGTGTCTGTGATCCAGGTGACGTAACTCTCTCTGAGAGAGCACAGAAACTTCTCCATGTCACGATGAGAGATCAGCTCCCTCCTCTTGCTCAGCTCTTCATCCAGGTGACAGTGTGGTGAGAGGAAGAGGATTCTGGGTAAAAAGAGTGTGGGCTTGATGTTCACGCCACAACGCTGCATGTGGCTGCACAGGTCCTTGGCTTTCATCTGGAAATACGTACAAATGCACACTCTTTCATCAGAAATCAAAGAATAAATAAATAAAATTTTACATGCGCCAACGTGTTTTTTTCTTTTTTTTTAGGTAACCATTGATATTCTGGATGATTCTGTTTTTACTATATCTTAACGTAATATTCTTCAAAAAACTAGCAACTAGCTTCTAGCAACTCACTGTGTAAGTGTACTTTACTGAGATACCTGAAGGTAATTATGATGTTCTGGAGGGTTCTGTCTTGTTTTTGTTCTATTACTGTGCCTTTATATTTTCTCAACCAAAGACAACACATGCTAGCGTGATAAAGTCGTAGCCTTGATAACTCGCTAGCTAAGTTATCTAATTCTGGGACAAATAGTTCTTACACAATCTCAGAGGTGTATTTGGGGTATTTGTCCTGTTAGAAAGCAAATGAGGGTCCCACCAAGTGCAAAGAAGATGGGATGGCATGTCGCTGCAAAAAATGCTGGCCCCAAAGTGTAACCTCAATTCTGACTAAATCACCAACAGTGTCACCAGCAAAGCACCTCCAAACCATCACAGTAAGAACAGTGAGAACTACACATTCAGAATCCGTCCATTCACCCTCTGTACAACAAAGACACGGTATTTAGAACCAAAAATCAGACAGAAGAACAGTTTTCCATTGTGTTTCTCCACCCAAGCAAGTGTCTTTTGCTTGTTGTTCTTCCAAAATAATGGTTTCCTTGCCACAATTCTTCTAAACAGTGAATAGTGAAATATGTCTGCCAATTTACCTTAAACCCATAGGTTTCTTCAATTGAAACTAAATTAAATTGAACTGGTGTTCTGAGGCTTGTGATTCTAATTGTCCTCTGCAGCAGAGGTAGCTCTTGGTCTTGCTTTCCTATGATGGCCCTGATAAGAGCGTGTTTCATCATGGCATTTGATGGTTTTGGTGACTGCACTTAAGAATACATTTAAAGTTCTTGAGATCTTTCGGATTGACTAACCTTTATTTCGACCTCCATTATTGATAAATTGTCTTTCTCTTTTCTAAACCCAGTGTTTCTTGCATGATGGATTTGTATAGTTGATGTAGTCCCACTGATACAGCTATTGACTTTGTACTCACCCTTTCCTCTGCACAAGATAACTGATGGTCACATTAAGAAGGCAAAACATTTCACAAATGACCTCTTGACAAGTCACACCTGTGACCTGAAAACCACATTGTATAATTTTGTCTGCTTTTTAAGTAATTAAATGAATAAACAAAACCAAACAAACAATAAAAATGTTTGTGTGGATCCTGAACGGCTTCACAAGTCATGTAGTTATTACATAAATAGTTATTACATTTAAAAAAATTTGCAATTGTGAGTGTGTGTGTGTGTGTGTGTGTGTGTGTGTGTGTGTGTAAGAGACATGATACAGTATGTAGTTTTATTGACTATTATTACACAAATAATTTGTGTAACTGAACCAATCAGTTTTCTGAAAAAGTTTTTCAGGAAGCAGTTGAACTGTACACATGACCTCCTCTAACCTCAACAGGAGTGTGTGTGATCATCATCATCATCATCATCGTGCTTTCCTCAGCCTCAGTACAGTGCTAGTCATTGACCCTGTTCCAGTTTGTTGCATTTGTTCTATAACTGCTACTTTACATACAGAAGCAACTGTTTGCAGGTTACAGCTCTTTATAGATATTAAAGATTCAGTGTACAGAAATTCACTTTATAACCACTTTAGAAAGGACTTGAACTCTCTGGGTGTGTTAGAGAGAGATCTTTCTCCTAAATATAACCTACACAAACTGCTCTTTTATATAAAACAAAGCTTCTAGAGAGTGTAAGAGTGTGATGATCTCTTTATTGGTGTCTTCTTCCAGCTTCAGAGTGTTAACTGATCAGGGAGGTAAAGACACACTGTGACCACTAAAGCAGGGGCGTGTCTTAAGGGGTGGCACAGGGTATCCTCTGCAGCAGAGGTAGCTCTTGGTCTTCCTTTTTTAAATGATAATCCTCATAAGAGCCTGTTTCATCATAGCATTTGATGGTTTTGGCGACTGCACTTGAGGATACCTTTAAAGTTCTTGAGATCTTTAAAGCTGGACCATGTCTTGACTTACAATATTTTAAATAAGTTAAGATGGGGTCAATGGAATGCATCTTTATGGTAAGTTAGGGACTACCTGTAATCATAATCACGGTTGTAGACCTAACTCTTACCATGATGGCCCGCAGGGGATCATTAATCTGCTGAATGGACGTGTTAGTGAAGTTCTGCTCCTCCTCTTGCACCTTGATGTGCCACGTGTTGGGAGCTGGAGCAGAAATCATTCCTCTCCATGCCTTAACATCTATACAGTACACAGCAGCACCTGCACACAGCAAAGGTTGATCAAAAAGCTCAGTCAAGCGTTTCTCCTGTGAGCTTTTTAAGATCACAGTGAATTAAACAGGAGTCAGGAACACATTTACAAACACTCACCCGTGAGGATGATGAGGCCGATCTCCTGGCGTGAGGTCTGAAACTGGTTTGGGACACGCAGGTTACAGAACACGTCTTCTTTCTTCAGCCCAGTGAGCCTCCTGGAATTACAGAAGCAAATACTAGACTCATAATATCTAATAATGAAGGAGGCATGGTTTCAGTGTGTCTCTCTGTCCAAATTAAAGGGCCATGGCCTCTATGTTTCAGTCCTAATAGGCCCATGTGTTTATCAGAACCGAAAAAGAGGTGTGGCTTCTGTGTTTCTCAGTCCTAATGTAGAAGGTGTGGCCTCTGTGTTTCTTAGGCTTAATGAAGGAGGCTTGGATTTTGTGGCCTTCAGTCTTGGTCAGTGACAATATGCTATTTTTGTGCCTCTGGTGCAGCTGTTGTAATAAATCGAAGTGACTGCACTTATGATTCCATCCTGAAGATGGTTCTTTATTACCTTCATAAGTTCAACATCTAAATCAAAAAGCTCCTTCAGGATTATAACACTTTTATATACAACTTAGGAAAGAAACACATTTACTGAAGCACTTACCGCACATGATGCAGAAATTCTGCTAAGGTAGGAATCTTCTCTTCGGTTTGTAAATTCTCCAGACCAGCAGGAGAAGATGCAAGGCTGATGGTCTTTACAGAGCTCCTGGGTTCTCCAGGGCCCGAGGAGAGGAACATGTGGGCAAGTCGATTTCCAAACCCAAACATTCTTAAACGATTAAATCCTCCTGTCATATCACACACACACACACACACACACACACACACACATACAATCACTCTCTTTCTCTCTCTCGCACACACACACACACACTTCTATGCACACACACACACACACACACACACACACACACACACACTTCCTCTCTTTTTTCTTACCAGAAATTAGATCAGTGTGAAGTGGGTGAAAGTCTCTGTGCTGTTTCGGGAGTTTCAGGAGGTTGGAGTGTGTAAGACCCCTGTGCCATGTGATTGATGAAACTGAACCCCTGATGGTGATTTCACAACACACGCTGTTCAGCATGTAAACAACGAGCCGCGTGGAGCCCCATGACGTCACTCCTGTTGCTTGAATAGTGCCCCATAGGGTTCTCAAGAGTTGCCAGATTGATTGTATTTGTGCTTTATTCTTTTTTTGTCTTTCTTCCTATTAGTGCTTAGCTTTAGCATTTTAATGTTTCCCAAAACAGAGCCAGAGTCACTGTTCAACACCTGTATCCTTTTTAACAACACCACAGCAGACATTTAGCCCAAAGGTCTGAAACTGATGTTTAGATGGCTGTAGCCTAGCATAACTATGTCAAACAAAGGTTTAGTTTTCAAACATTTAAATGACCGAGGTCTAGCAAAAACTACTCAAACTGTGCTGGACATCTGTATCTTCTGCATATGGGTCTATTTAAGTTTTTATCAGCTGCCTAAAACTTATTTAAAGTTGTTTAGAATTAAATAAATACATATGATTAAGGTAGGTCAATATCCATGTTAACCAAACTGAATCACAATCTTTTTCTTCCCTCTGCTCCCATTAGGAGTCTCCACAGCGGATCATCTGTCTCCAAACCCCTCTGTCCTCTACATCTGCCTCTTTCACACCATCTACCTGCATGTCTTCCCTCACCACACCCATAAACCTCCTCTTTGGTCTTCCTCTTTTCCTCCTTCCTGGTGGTTCCATCCTCAGCGTTCTCCTAATGATATACCCCATGTCCCTCCTCTGAACATGTCCAACCCATCTCAATCTGGCCCTTCTTACTTTGTCTCCAAAATGTCCAACATGCGTTGTCCCTCTAATAAACTCATTTCTATTCTTGTCCCTCCTCGTCACTCCCAATGAACATTTCAACATCTTCAGCTCTGCTACCTCCAGCTCCACCTCCATTCTTTTGCTCAATGCCACTGCCTCTAATCCATACCACATCTCAGGTCTCACCAAAGTCCTATAAACTTTCCCTTTCACTCTCACAGATACTCTTCTATCACAAATCACTCCTGTCACTCTTCTTCACCCACTCCACCCTGCCTGCACACTTTTCTTCACTCCTCTAACACACTCTCCATTACTTTAACACACTCTCCATTACTGTTGACCCCAGGTACCTGAACTCCTCCACGTTCTCCACCTCTTCTCTCTGCAATCTCACCACTCCACTGCCCTCTCTCTCATTCACACACATGTACTCTGTCTTACTCCTTCTGACTTTCATTCCTCTTCTCTCCGGCACATACCTCCACCTCTCCAGGCTCTTCTCCACCTACTCCCTACTCTCACCACAAATCACAATATCATCCACAAACATTATAGTCCAGGGAGGCTTCTGTCTGATCTCGTCCGTCAACCTGTCCATCACCACTGCAAACAGGAAAGGGCTTAGAGCCGCTTCTTGATGCAGTCCAACGATCCACCTTGAACCAGTCTGTTGTTCCTACTGCACACTTCACTGCTGTCACACTGTCCTCATACATGTCCTGCACCACCCTCACATACTTCTCTGTCACACCAGACTCATACAATACCACATCTCCTCTCTCCACCCTGTCGTACACTTTCTCTAGCTCCAATAAATATAAAAAAGGAGTTTTAGACATCTGTAGCATGTAGCATGTGGCTAAATAAGTTTATTAGAATTCATGACTCTAAGGCATGTGCTAAGGACATGGGTAAATTCATCTTCAGTCAGACGACAGGTAACAGAAAAGCCATATGAAACTCCGTCCTGTGTCTAAAGTGTGTAGCCTGTGGACAAAACACCTCAGCTAAGGTACATAATCAATTCCACATGCTCCGTTCTAACAGATTAGCTGCACCGAGCTGATAGAGCCCCTCTTATTTACCATAGCACTTCCTTAAAGACCCTGAATCGTAAATAATGCATGTGTTACACTGGCTAATGCTAGATTAGCTCCTCAGACGATTGATATGCTGCTAGTTGCCTGCAGGGCATGTGAAATGTTAATGCTAGCGTAGTGTAGAAAGGACACTCATTTGTTTTCAGAGGTGTCACTGTTGTGGCGGAGGAGGTACGCTAGCTCCATTATCGCGAGCGAGATGCTGTGATTTAGAGAACAGAGCCGACAATTGATGAGGCTTGTGTGAAGACTGTGGAACGAGAAATGTACAAATCTGAAGTTATGAGATGACAGTAGGTGCAGGAAGTTAGCATGACCTTCATAAACCAAGTGCATTTTCGGGGATTGAATTGTTCTTTTTAAATATATGATCTGACACCCTGATTCTGGATTGTGATTGGTTGGGAGTGCAGGTGTGAGTTTGATATTGAGAAGATACAGAGCATTGATATTACAAATGGCCAGTGAGGTGAACCAATGGTTCCTTAAAATCCTCAAACAAGTCCATGGGACCGTCTTTTAAACATCTAATTTATGACAATTTATTTATATAAATCATAAAAGTTAGGGTGGGAGTAGTGCAGTGGTTATGATGCTGGACTTCTGAACAGGAGGTTGTAGTTTAAATCTCACCACCACTGAGATGCTTCTGCTGAGCCCTTGAGCTGCTCAGCTGGATAAATAAAATAATTTGAATAAGAAAGTACAAACGTTTGTGGACACCTCACATTAAGTCTCAATTTACTATTATAATAATAATCTCCACTCTTCTGGGAAGATTTGTGCTCAGCCTCAAGGATGGAATTCGTTAGCGTTCACATTCATTTATGTTCTACAGGGTTGGAGTTGAATAGCAGGAGATCCTCCACTCCAACTCCATGAAAAAGCAGATCTTTATGAAGCTGTCTTAGTGCACAGGAATATTGTCATCCAAAGACATCCTACACAATTGTGTCTCTCCGACTTTGTGTTAACATTTTAGGGAAGAAGCTCATACGAGTGGAAAAGTCGAGTGTCCCAATACTTTTGGAAGTGGCGTGTGGATTAAGATATCTTCAGTGTTATATTCAGTGTTGATCAGGATGCTCGTTCGAGAGTCTGCTTCTTTACGATGTTACAATTCCTGATGATAAATCAATGGAGTCATTTGAGGGACAGTCGTGCGATAATATCGTACGTGTCTCAGTGTTATGATCTCGAGCTGATGAATATCTCGAGCTGTTCATTTCGAAGGTTGTAGGAAAACACCTGAACTGTAGAGTAATCGTCCTGGGGTTTATTATTTTCTATTATAAAAACGCAGAAATAATGCACTGAAAAGGAGCTGGTTTTAGATTTACGAGCTCTGTGTGTGTGTGTGTGTGTGTGTGTGTGTGTGTGTGTGTGTGTGTGCACCCCATAATGCCTTCAGCCAAACAAACAGCTCTGTGCATTATTGCTATTTGCACTGACTGCACATGTTCAATAAAAAAAAGGAAAAAAAGAAAAAAGAAATTAATGTTTCATCAGATTTTGGTTCAGATCTGGTGCACACACACACACACACACACACACACACACACACACTCTCTCACGCTCATGCACACGTTCGTACGGATGCCACACACACACACATACACACACACACACACACACTTGTGCACGACACAGGCATAAAAAAGAGGATATTAGTTCAGAGATTAGGAATATTTAATTCTGGTCTAAACACACAGAAACGAGCGATAAGGATCAGAATTAGAGGCGAACGCTGAAAGGACTTCATATCGACAGCTGATAGACAAATCAGCTCATATGAGCTCAATAAAGCGATCGCTTCCCTCGGCACTGACCCACACTTCAGCGCGAGATGGAGCCGATAGCGCAGGCCCAACCTCAATAAACCCACAACAAAGGAGTCAAAGAAGGAGAAATTAAAGTGAAGCAGGATGCGATATCGGGCCGAATTCGAGCATAAAGCCCGTCTTACAGGATTTAATATCGTCTCCAATCAGAGAACAAAGCAGGAGCGCATCGTCAGCTTATTATTCTTTCTACCGCTGCAACTTTTCCTTTATTCCCTCCTTTATTTCAGTTCAGTCCTGATAGCGCCTCGAAGCGTACATTATATATTGTAATATAATCCGGTGCAAACGGGATCGCGGATAACGAACACACTCTTAATTACACTCCATTCACATCTATTGTTTCAGGTTTAGACAATTAAGATGCATTTACGTACCAATTAGTCCGAGCGCTTCACCGTTCTCAATTAGTGTCTGGTTCTGGGACCGGGTTCACCTTCTGATCTACAGCTTTCATGGTCTTTATATTACTTCAAAACTACATGGCCTGTGAAACATGTGGAGTGTTTTAAGGGTTTTTGAGGGACACATGCATGTTCCTTTTAAATCTATGCAACAAACTTCTATGCAAAATATCCTCCGTTAGCATGAAGAACAGCTTTCCACACTCTCGGCATCTGGAGATCCACACTTCTCCAAACGTTCAGCTGAAACTGTGCCTCTTTTAAAACTCACCAGAGATGTTCCTCACTAGGTGGAGTTTTCTTCTTCATCTCAGAGCAGTTCAGTAGGATTGAGGTGTGGTGACTGGGCAGGTGGTTCCATGATAGATATCACTCCAGACGTCTGTTTTCTCTCTAAGTAACATGTACAGAACTCAGACGTTCGATTCGTCTCGTCGGTTCCAAACGAGCCGCAGTCCAGACGGATCTTCATGGTTTTGAAGTGTGGAATGGGAACCATGTTGGTTCAGGATCCATTTAAATTTTTCTCCCTTTCTTATGAGCTTGATATTTAGTAGGAAACACCTCACCCCCCACCCTCTCGTGTCTCAAACACCTCAAACGCAATAACTACAATTCTGCTGAAATCACTACCAGAGGTAAATTAGATCCATTAGAGTGAAGCTGTTGGAGTTCACTCCTGCTGCTGTTTTTCATTCTATTTCTCATTTTCTATCTCCAAATTCATCTCCATACGTTTGTAAAAAACCACATATCCACCACATGCTGAAGTCGTCCACGGAGCTCAGTGAGGTCATTACAAAATGTGTACAATCGCCGTCTCACTCTGGATGGAACTGGAGCTGGATGTTACTATGGTTACAGGTGTTCATAAGCAGCGCATTCGTTTAGATTCGACTGACGAACGCAAAAGTACCGGTGTGTTCAGCTCAGAACTGAGCATTTAGATTTGATCAAATCTCCAAAATCGGTGAAATCAGCAGGAGGAAAAAGGCTGCATTTAAACTCGGCCTGTTTCGTGGTTTTTCTAATTGAATTACACTTCCACAGGATTTCCCCCATATGTTGCGAGTTCATTAATCCTGCAGTAAATAGTCTGTGTTTAAAGGAGAGGATTATCAGCGTGAATTATTCAATCAGGACGTAATGAGGGAGCTGAAGAGGGTCACAGCTGCCGTGTGCTCCATTACACTCACTCACATTTCAGCCTGAATCCGTTTAGCACGAGATCTCCATCCATTTACACCTCCTCCTCCTCCTCCTTCTCTCTCTCTCTCTCTCTCTCTCTCCCTCATTTATAGTCTCTCGTTATAAGAAAAAACAGATCTCACGTATTAAATTCTGTATTAATGGCTCATATTAGCCATTGATTCGAATGTCATGTCGTATAATTGATTTAAATCGAGAATATTTACCATCCAGGCCAAAAGTTTGTGGACACCCGCGCATAAGATCTATATTTTTAGTTTTATATATTTATGTAAAACATTCTACACATGCTGTTTCTCCATCATTGAACATTTAAAGGCTCTGGCATGGAGGAGTTGGTGTCAAATCTAAAATGTTAAGCCAATTTAATGCTCAGGAGCTCCTGGTTCCACAACTCCAACTGACTGTATTAGACTGTAGAAAGGACATTCCCCATAATCACACATTCAGTGCTCATGAGATTTCTCACTCTCTGATGTTTGTATTGTGGATTGTATGATTTATTATCGCACCCTTTATTCTGGTTCTTCTTAACTCTTTCTTCCTCATACCATCTAAGGGAGTTTTTCCTTGTGACGGTCACCCAGGCAAAAAATACACACAGTTTACTGTCTATTGTGAAAACATCCCATTCCACACGTAATCTCCATTCGCTGTTAAAAGAAGCTCCATTCTTCTGGGTAGAAGTTCCACCAAAGTTTACAAGGGTGTTACTAAAGGCAGGTAACTGATGTAGGTGAGGTGAGGAGGCCTGGGGTGTAGTCATTGTTTACATTCATTCATGGTTGGAGCTCTGTAGGAAGAGATCCACTCCAACTTATGGAAAGCAGATCTTCATGGAGCAGGTAGAACCACATATGGGCAAAAACAAATAATAAATACAATATATATATATATAAAAGTCTGGATACTTAAAAAAAAAATCCTGCTCTTCTTCATTTCATTAAAAAAAAAAGTGTAGTTTATGAGCGGTGATATTGGGGGGCGGTTTAAGCCCCGGTATCACCCAGCTGCCTCTCTTGGGGCCCTTGAGCATGGCCCTGTGCTCTGACATCCCCCCGAGCTTCCTAACATCACTAAGATCTGTAAAGAAATAATTTTACTTTACTGTAAAATGTACATGTGACAAATACAAATCACCTTTCAAGCACCCATTTATCTGCTAATCATCAGATTATTAGCATGAGCAAGAATCAACTGTCTGTCTGTGTGTGTGTGTGTGTGTGTGTGTGTCATAAAAAAATATATTTTTATGACATATTTCATAATTTCTGTTTTATCCTAGCACACGTTATTATTTCAGCAGTGTGAAACACATGTACGGTGCTCTGGATCAGTGTAAAACTAAATCATACAATAAACATGTCCATCTGTCTGGCTGATGTTTTGTCTCTGTATCTGTCGGTCTGATTAACATAATTTCATTTACTCTCTTTGTCATTTCATTCTTTTTTGTCCACCTGTCTGTCTGTCTGTCTGTCTGTCTGTCTGTCTGTCTGTCTGTCTGTCTGTCTGTCTGTCTACATCATTTCATTTCGTCTGTCTCTCAGGCGTCGCATTGTTTTTGTCTGTCCGTCTGTCTGTCTCTCTGTTTGCCTGTCTATGGTTTTGTTATCTCCTTGATGTCATGAATAGAAGCAGAAGGAAGTGATGTTGAGCCTGAAAGCTTTTCCGTAATTATAATGGCCTTTAGTTTCACGTTATTAACACACACACGCTCACACACACACACACACACACACACACACACACACACACACACACACACAGAGACCTGCGATTGCCTGTGAGTCATATCGAGAATAAAAATGAGTATGTTTTTTAAAAAGACCCTCTCTTTAAAGAGCATAAATGTGGACATGGCTCCTCTCCACGGTTCATGTACAATACAGAGTGTCACCTCAGAGTGCTCCGCAGCTTTGCTAAAGTTTAATTGTTCAATTATCGTTTGGCGGCGCGCAGGAACCCTGCAGCACTGAAGCCTCAATTTTCGAGGCCCTTTTTTCAGGTCTGTATTAGCGATAATGGCGAGCAATTATACAGAGGGTCCTCTCGCTAAAGCTGTTCCTCAGCACCTCACCCGATCTGCGCTGGAGTTAGCGGGATGAATTAGCAGCATTTGTTGTGGGGAAACCAGACAGGAGCAGACACGAATCATCTGTCGGGGTTGAACCTTTACACCTGGGGGTCAGTGTGTGTGTATGTGTATGAAAGAACAAAATCATAAAGTGTGACCACATTCATTATCTAATTCACAAATAAGTTAAGCATTTAGGATTTAAAGCATCACATATGAAATATGAAAGTGTGAAAAGGCCACGTGTGTGTGTGAGTGTGTGTGTGTGTGTGTGTGTAATCATTATTCACCAGGAAGTATCCAGAATTATCATTTCTCCACGTGAAGATGACATTCATTTACACTAAGAGTTATTCTTTTATTAGCGTGTCAAATGAAATCTTGGATTTTTTAATCTTTACAGCAGCAGTTCACACCTCATACGTAACAACACTAATGGTAACACCACAGACTGTAACAGCAGAGACGGTAACACCTCAAACGTAACACCACAGACAGTAACACCTGAGAAAGGAACACCACATATTGTTACACCACAGTACCGGCACAGAGTCACTTTAATACCGGCACAGAGTCACTTTAATACCGGCACAGAGTCACTTTAATACCGGCAAAGAGTCACTTCAATACCGGCACAGAGTCACTTCAATACCGGCAAAGAGTCACTTCAATACCGGCACAGCATCACTTTAATACCGGCACAGAGTCACTTTAATACCGGCACAGAGTCACTTCAATACCGGCACAGCGGCACTTCAATACCGGCACAGAGTCACTTCAATACCGGCGCAGAGTCACTTTAATACCGGCGCAGAGTCACTTCAATACCGGCACAGCGTCACTTCAATACCGGCACAGCATCACTTCAATACCGGCACAGCATCACTTCAATACCGGCGCAGAGTCACTCTAATACCGGCGCAGAGTCACTTTAAAACCGGCGCAGAGTCACTTCAATACCGGCACAGAGTCACTTCAATACCGGCACAGAGTCACTTCAGTACCGGCACAGAGTCACTTCAATACCGGCACAGAGTCACTTCAATACCGGCAGAGAGTCACTTTAATACCGGCACAGAGTCACTTCAATACCGGCACAGAGTCACTTTAATACCGGCACAGAGTCACTTCAATAGACTGTATTTAATACCGGCACAGCGTCACTTTAATACCGGCACAGTGTCACTTCAATACCGGCACAGAGTCACTTCAGTACCGGCACAGAGTCACTTTAATACCGGCACAGCGTCACTTTAATACCGGCACAGAGTCACTTCAGTACCGGCACAGAGTCACTTTAATAGGCACAGAGTCACTTTAATACCGGCACAGAGTCACTTTAATACTGGCACAGCGTCACTTCAATACCGACACAGAGTCACTTTATTAGGCACAGAGTCACTTTAATACCGGCACAGGGTCACTTCAATACCGGCACAGAGTCACCTTAATACTGGCACAGAGTCACTGCAGTTCCGGCACAGAGTCACTTCAATACCGACACAGAGTCACTTTAATACTGGCACAGAGTCACTTTAATACTGGCACAGCGTTACTTCAATACCGACACAGAGTCACTTTAATACCGGCACAGAGTCACTTCAATACCGGCACATGGACTCTTTAATAGACTGTAACACCACAGACAGTTGAACAGATTTTGGTTCTCCTAATTCAATTGAAGTGAAAATGTCAAGTCCATTGACGTCCTACAAAATTGTGTGCTTTTGGGTTCTCCAGTTTTCTCCATCTTCTAAAAACTTGTTTTATTGACTGATGGTGTGGATGAGTGTGTGAACAGTGCCCTGGTGTTCCTATGCAGTGTGTGTTCCTTCATTAAAGATGGATGAAATAATGAATGATTGTTATGTAGCTGTGAAAACGATCCTCAATCCACAGTCTGTCCTCATTCCTTGTGTCATACTTCGCTAAATAAACCATTCAGATGCTAATTCACACCGCGTAACACACACACACACACACACACACACACACACAATAAATAAATACCAGCATGCACACATTCCTCCCTGCACTTGTTTACATGCTCTGGCATCAATTACGGAATTCCTTGCGTCGGTTAGCCGCATTGTAAGAGAATTCGTGAGGCTAATTGGTGTGATTTCTTTGTGTCTTTTCTCCCGTCTCTGTTTTTCACACTGTGGAATGAAGATCCAGCCGCTGCGACGATTTTCCTGCCAGGCTGATATGAAATGGCATTTCATACAAAACTGCACGTGTAATTACTTTCGTATTCACTCACACTGAAAGTGACAGAGAGATATGCCTTTGATTTTTTTTTCTTTTGGCTGAATAGAAATATATTTTAGAAAAAGAACAGTGTCGTGACTTTATTTTGATGTGTGTGTGAAACTAAAACCTAAAGCCAAAAACTAACCAGAAGTTTCGGGGTAAAAAAAAAAGATATGAATTACAATAATACAGTTCATTTCACACTTCACAGATTTCTGCTGTAAACACCACAAACATGAAACGCACACACACACACACACACACACACACACACACACACACACACATTGTATTCTTATATACTGAGCTGATAAATGTGTATTTTTATATAATCTGTATTTTTGATGTAACTGAGCAGTGTAAAAGCTTTCACATTTTTATGGACTGTACACTTACAGCCCTCCCTGTTACTCTGTGTTGTGTGATTGGTGTGAAACTGTTGTTTATAAAGTACTGTATATTCTACTCTCCAATACTCCATTCTATTGTATTCTACTCTATACTACTGTACTTTATACTACTCTACTCTATATTACTCTACTCTACACTACTCTATACTACTCTACACTACTCTATATTACTCTACACTAGTCTCTACTACTCTACACTACTCTACACTACTCTATACTACTCTACACTAGTCTCTACTACTCTACACTACTCTACACTACTCTATACTACTCTACACTAGTCTCTACTATTCTACACTACTCTATACTACTCTAGTCTGCACTACTTTATACTACTCTACACTAGTCTACTACTCTACTCTACTCTACACTACTCTATACTACTCTACTCTACTCTACACTACTCTATACTACTCTACACTACTCTACTCTACACTACTCTATACTACTCTACTCTATACTACTCTACACTAGTCTACTACTCTACTCTACTCTACACTACTCTATACTACTCTACAATACTCTATACTACTCTACACTAGTCTACTACTCTAATCTACTCTACTCTACACTACTCTATACTACTCTACACTATTCTGCTCTCACTACTCTATACTACTCTACACTACACTACTCTATACTACTCTACACTATTCTGCTCTCACTACTCTATACTACTCTACACTACACTACTCTATACTACTCTACACTACTCTATACTACACTACTCTATACTACTCTCTACTATTCTAATTTACTCTACACTACACTACTCTATACTATTTTACACTACACTACTCTATACTACTCTACACTACTCTCTACTATTCTAATCTACTCTACACTACTCTACTTTTCATTACTCTCTACTATTCTACTCTACGCTGCTCTATACTACTCTACACTACTCTCTACTATTCTACTTTACTCTACACTACTCTATACTACTCTACACTACACTACTCTATACTAATCTCTACTATTCTAATCTACTCTACACTACACTACTCTATACTATTTTACACTAGACGACTCTATACTACTCTATACTACTCTACACTACTGTACACTTTTCTACACTACTCTACTCTACACTACTCTATACTACTCTACTCTACTCTATACTACTCTACTCTACACTACTCTATACTACTCTACACTACACTACTTTACACTACTTCACTCTACACTACTCTATACTACTCTACTCTACACTACTCTATACTACTCTACGCTAGTCTATACTACTCTACACTACTCTACTCTATACCACTCTTTACTATTTTACTCTACTCAACACTACTCTATACTACATTACACCACTCTACACTACTCTACTCTATACCACTCTCTACTATTCTACTCAACTCTACACTACTCTATACTACTCTACACTACACTACTCTATACTACTCTACACTAGTCTCTACTACTCTATACTACTCTATACTACTCTACTCTACTCTACACTACTCTAACTACTCTACACTACTCTATACTACACTACTCTACACTACTCTATACTACACTACTCTATATTACTCTCTACTATTGTACTTTACTCTACACTACTCTATACTACACTACTCTATACTACTCTCTACTATTCTACTTTACTCTACACTACTCTATACTACTCTACACTACACTACTCTATACTAATCTCTACTATTCTAATCTACTCTACACTACACTACTCTATACTATTTTACACTAGACGACTCTATACTACTCTATAGTACTCTACACTACTGTACACTTTTCTACACTACTCTACTCTACACTACTCTATACTACTCTACTCTACTCTATACTACTCTACTCTATACTACTCTATACTACTCTACACTACTCTCTACTATTCTACTCTACTCTACACTTCTCTACACTACACTACTCTATACCACTCTATACTACTCTACTTCACACTTTTCTATACTACTCTACTTTATACTACTCTACACTACTCTATACTACTCTACTCTACACTTTTCTATACTACTCTACCCTACACTACTCTATACTACTCTACTCTACACTACTCTATACTACTCTCTACTCTACACTTCTCTATACTACTTTACTCTACACTACTCTATACTACTCTACTCTATACTACTCTATTCTACTCTACACTAGTCTCTACTACTCTACACTACTCTATACTACACTACTTTATACTCCTCTATACTACTTTATAATACTCTCTACTATTCTACTCTACTCTACTCTACTCTACACTACTCTTTACTACTCTACACTACACTACTCTATACCACTCTACACTACACTACTCTGTACTACTCTACTCTACACTACTCTACACTAGTCTCTACTACTCTACTCTACTCTACACTACTCTATACTATTCTACTCTACATTACTCTATACTACTCTACACTACACTACACTACTCTATACTACTCTACACTACACTACTCTATACTACTCTCTACTATTCTAATTTACTCTACACTACACTACTCTATACTATTTTACACTACACTACTCTATACTACTCTACACTACTCTCTACTATACTAATCTACTCTACACTACTCTACTCTTCATTACTCTCTACTATTCTACTCTACGCTGCTCTATACTACTCTACACTACTCTCTACTATTCTAATCTACTCTACACTACTCTACTCTTCATTACTCTCTACTATTCTTCTTTACGCTGCTCTATACTACTCTACACTACTCTCTACTATTCTAATCTACTCTACACTACACTACTCTCTACTATTCTACTCTACACTACTCTCTACTATTCTACTCTACACTACTCTCTGCTACTCTACTCTCTACTTTTCTACTCTACACTACTCTCTACTTTTCTACTCTACACTACTCTATACTACTCTACACTAGTCTCTTCTACTCTACTCTACACTACTTTATACTACTCTACACTACACTACTATACACTACTCCACTCTACACTACTCTATACTACTCTACTCTACACTACTCTATACCACTCTACGCTAGTCTATACTACTCTACACTACTCTACTCTATACCACTCTCTACTATTTTACTCTACTCAACACTACTCTATACTACATTACACCACTCTACACTACTCTACTCTATACCACTCTCTACTATTCTACTCTACTCTACACTCCTCTACACTACTCTACACTACACTACTCTATACTACTCTACACTAGTCTCTACTACTCTATACTACTCTATACTACTCTACTCTACTCTACACTACTCTAACTACTCTACACTACTCTATACTACACTACTCTATATTACTCTCTACTATTGTACTTTACTCTACACTACTCTATACTACACTACTCTATACTACTCTCTACTATTCTACTTTACTCTACACTACTCTATACTACTCTACACTACACTACTCTATACTAATCTCTACTATTCTAATCTACTCTACACTACACTACTCTATACTATTTTACACTAGACGACTCTATACTACTCTACACTACTCTACACTTTTCTACACTACTCTACTCTACACTACTCTATACTACTCTACTCTACTCTATACTACTCTACTCTATACTACTCTATACTACTCTACACTACTCTCTACTATTCTACTCTACTCTACACTTCTCTACACCACACTACTCTATACCACTCTATACTACTCTACTCTACTTCACACTTTTCTATACTACTCTACTCTATACTACTCTACACTACTCTATACTACTCTACTCTACACTTTTCTATACTACTCTACCCTACACTACTCTATACTACTCTACTCTGCTCTACTCTACACTACTCTACACTACTTTATACTCTACACTACTCTATACCACTCTACACTACTTTCTACTTTTCTACTCTACACTACTCTATACTACTCTACACTACTTTATACTACTTTACACTACTCTCTACTACTCTACTCTACACTACTCTCTACTTTTCTACACTACACTACTCTATACTACTCTACTCTACACTACTCTCTACTACTCTACTCTGCACTACTCTACACTACTCCATACTACTCTACACTTCTCTATACTACTCTACACTACACTAC
>MU597129.1:932850-975350 GCA_024362625.1 Silurus asotus
ATACTACTCTACACTACTCTATACTACTTTACACTACTCTATACTACTCTACACTACTCTATACTACTTTACACTACTCTATACTACTCTACACTACTCTATACTACTTTACACTACTCTATACTACTCTACACTACTCTATACTACTTTACACTACTCTATACTACTCTACACTACTCTATACTACTTTACACTACTCTATACTACTCTACACTAATATACACTACTATACATTATTCTACTCTATACCACTCTACACTATTTTACTTTACACTATTATATACAGCTCTTTTTTACTCTACTCTATAATACTCTACTCTACTTTACTCTACTCTACACTATTTGTCTATACTTTTCTTTTTAACTCTTCACACTCTTTTCTTTACTCTACTCTACTCTACATTACTTTATACTACTCTACTCTACAATAATCTTTTATTTACTCTACACTACACCACTCTACTCCTTATTTTTCTACTCTATTCCACTCTATTCTACTTTTTACTACCCTAATTCACTCTACTCTATTCTACTCTAATCTCTGGAACACTCTCCCTTATTCTACTGTACTTTATTATTCACTTTAATCTGCACTTAAGTCTCTTTCTAATTTCTACGAAGTTCCCAGATATGTTGTTAGTTAAGGTTTTAGTCACCAGATAGTTGGTTTAAAACAGGCAGATGTAGCGGACAGGGGGGTATGGAGACAGATGATCTGCTGTGGCGCCCCCTAATGGGAGCAGCTGAAAGAAGAAGAAGAAGAAGATTACACATGTAAAAATTTAACTTTATTTTAGTTTCTTAAAAATATCATGTCTGATGTGGGAATTTAAGACATTTGGCTTCATGTTTGATGTTTATATAAATTTTAGGAGTAAATTCCTAGTCAGCTGTACTACAAACACGTGTAGAAATGATTACAGGTAAAATCATTCTTTTGTTTAAGATTTGTAAGATTTTTTTTATTATTATTTTACTGTAACCAGGTAAAAAGCATTGCATAATTTTTGTCACTCTAACGGATTGAATCTGAAATTGAAGTAGGGGCTGAAACCTGCAGCTGCTGTTGCCATCTAGAGGTTAGACACACACACACACACACACACACACACACACACACACACACACACACACAAACACACACACCAACCCTTTCCACTAATCCTGATCAGCATTAACTGGCTCATCCGTCTGTCTGGCAGCTGTGTGTTTATTACAGAGCAGAGGTTTATATCACTGCTCTTATTTGTGATGTGGAGGATTCGGGTGGTGTCACCTGTCATGATGAGGTCATGTTCAATTCCAACAGCCCATCTAGCCGAAACAGCACTCGAACAAGCTCCCTATTCCAGCACTGCGACCTGGGAAGTGAACACAAGCTCAAATCTTTTTCAGGGCATCAGAGAAAACAGCACTGCACCCATCTGTAATGGCCTGATCTCACCAAGACTCATATGTTCATTATAGGACATACTGTAGAAAGGCTTTGTGTATAATGTGCATTAAAACACTACTATATTGTACTATAGTGTTGTATTTAATAGTATATTGATATGAGTGTAGTTTCATTGTGTCATGACTGCCATCTTGGATTCATTCTGAATGAGAAAAGACTAAGCTCATGTCTACGAGTTTCCATGATGCTGTTTAAAGATTTTAATTATGTTAAAATCTGACAAATGTTGTGAGCTATTCTCACAAAATCACACAAAACAAGAAACGTATTTTTTAGGCCTCTCTGTTCTCCACGCATGTGTATTCGTTCATCAATAAGGATAAATCCGCGAGCCACGCTGTCAGCCACTGCTGGGTGTTTTCTGATGAAGCATTACGATCAGTTTATTTTAGTGTAAAGCGATGGGACTTACATTATTTAGTTGCCATGTTGAACATTATGACACACTCCATTCATATATTACACTCTCATGTCTCCGATACCTGTGGAGATATTGTGCATAAAAAAAAAAAAAAAGAATCCTATAAATAATAGGTTTCTTTTTCATTTCCTTTTAGCAAAGATTTTTTAAAATCTTTTTTAGAATAAATATATAAGAAGAATAATTAAAAAGGAATTATATTATTATTATTATTATTATTATTATTATTATTATTATTATTATTAGTATTAGTAGTAGTAATTTTTAAACAAGGATTTTTTTTTTATTATTAAATGTAGAAGCCGAAAGAAAGAAAGAATGAAATGTATACTAAAATATGTTAAAACTGTCACTTTATATTCAGAAGAATGATTTTTTCTGTTGTTTATAATAAGAAAATCTCACGTCTGTATCTAATGTATTTTTGTGGTTTTACTTTTTATTTTGTACTAAATATTTGAAGCAAAAACTATTAAATGTGCACAATGTTCACAGGTTCGGCATCTGATGTTTGCCAGGAAGCTGATGTGGCTTTTACCAGGAATAAAAATCAGAAACAGAATATTTATATAAATAAATAAACACACTTGGGATAAACATATAGATGCTTTAAAAAAATCTCAACTGTCACTTTTTCATGTATAAAATAATGCAAATGATTCGATAATTTAAAGAAGCTGATATCAGACTCTAAACATGTTCTGACCGATAAAATACAATCAGATTAAATTTGGATTCTTACACTTTCTCTATCATTTTTTAAAACCTTTAACATTATAATCCAGACCCAAGGGAAAAGAGGAAAAGGGAGGAAAGAAACAGAAAGTGGTGTGTTGGGGGAAAAAGACATTGATACTGAGACGCATCACACAGGTGCAGAAACAAAAACCAGACCAAAACCGTGGGAAAATAAAAGACCCTTTAGAATGTTCTTCTGCCCTGCGTCCCTTACGTCTTACTCCCTACGTCTTTCTACCTACATCTCACTCCCTACAGCTCACTCTCCTCATCTCACTCTCTACATCTCACTCCCTACAGCTCACTCTCCTCATCTCACTCTCTACATCTCACTTCCTACATCTCACTCTCCTCATCTCTCTCACTACATCTCACTTCCTACATCTCACTCTCCTCATCTCACTCCCTACATCTCACTCCCTACAGCTCACTCTCCTCATCTCACTCTCTACATCTCACTCCCTACATCTCACTCCCTACATCTCACTCCCTACATCTCACTCTCCTCATCTCTCTCACTACATCTCACTTCCTACATCTCACTCCCTACATCTCACTCTCCTCATCTCTCTCACTACATCTCACTCCCTACAGCTCACTCTCCTCATCTCACTCCCTACATCTCACTTCCTACATCTCACTCCCTACATCTCACTCTCCTCATCTCTCTCACTACATCTCACTTCCTACATCTCACTCCCTACAGCTCACTCTCCTCATCTCTCTCACTACATCTCACTCTCCTCATCTCTCTCACTACATCTCACTCCCTACATCTCACTCTCCTCATCTCTCTCACTACATCTCACTTCCTACATCTCACTCTCCTCATCTCTCTCACTACATCTCACTTCCTAGATCTCACTCTCCTCATCTCTCTCACCACATCTAACTCCCTACATCTCACAACCTTGATCTCACTCACTACATCTTACTTACTACATCCTACTACTACTACGTTTTACTCACTACATTTCACTGCTTGTGTCTCAGACATTACTTCTTTTTTTCTATGTATTGCTCCCTATGTCATGATCCCTGTTCCCAAACCTCTGTTTCTTACTCACTACATCCTGCTCTCTACGTTGCTCCCTCTGAGGTCTCCAGGGTGCTCAAATCAACATCTATCACCTGATTACTGACACAATTGCGGTTTAATGATCACCAATCAGTTGCGTCTATTTCACGCCTGACTAAGGCACTCACAGAGCAGCTGAGCTCCACACACACACACACACACACACACACACACACACACACACACACACACACACACTCCTATTACATTAATTAAGTGAATCATATGTGTCCTGTCACTAATTTGACTCTTGGGAGTAAATGAGGTTCAAAGGTTACATGACACTTATAGAGTGAAGGAGTCTCCGTATAAATGTGCCCTATTCCCTACTTAGGGAACCTTACTAAACCTTACTATAATACACTACATCAGACTATATCACACTATACTATACTATACTATACTATACTATACTATACTATACTATACTATACTGTAATAAAGTACACTACACTATACTATTATATACTATAATAATGATAGGGATTGTGCAGGATTAGAATATGCAAATTGCTCATATTTTATTCATAAGAAACCATAATATAAACCACACATTGAACCTGTTTCTTTACAAATTGAAGTTTTCCTGTTTACTTGTTTATTCTGTATTAATTCTAAGGACCGCCTCAGCGTCTGCAGTTTTTGATCACGTGACTGAAGACAAATTACCCTAAGAAATCAAGTCATGTGACCTTTATTTATAATTCATATGGAACACAGTGCAGGGGTAATATATCAAATCTAAATCAATCAATCAATCAGTGGAGCGAACAGAAGCTAACTTTTACACAGTGTTTTATTTCATCGTTTATTAATAAAAGACATTAAAGTGTTGTGGTTAAAGGCTTTTATACTGTATTTACCTGTTCATGTAAATCAATCAATCAAATCAATCTATGATCTGTGAATGGAACTAAAATAAAACATTAGTACAAAAGTACACATAGTCACAGATACTGATGTTTTAAAAGTCTGTGGTAAAAGCTGAAGTTCTGACTGCACTTTTTTACTCAAGTGAAAGTAAAGAAGTTTGTGCTCTGAGATGTTCTTCAGTATAAAGTAGTGATTATTATCACTGAACCTCACATCATATTAATATATTAATACACAAGAATTTAAAATGTTCTCTAATGAAGACTGAAGATCCACCATGTAGAACACAAGCAGAGAAAAGATGATGATGATCATGTGATCAGGAATGTCTCTGTTCTCATCACTGACTCCCTCTGTCTCATCCACGTTAACCCCAGACTTCTTACTGCCTTCTGCCTGCTCACTGTGAGCTTCAGAAACTAGTCTACGTCTGTGGTGTGTGAAAGACAGGAAATGATCCACTAGTGAAAGATCTATCAAAAGCAGCAGAATGGCATGAAACAGGTTGAAGAAAAAAATAGAAAAAAAATAGATCATTTCATTTAATAGATTAAAACTAAAGTAACGAGTCTGATTTGAAAATGTAAGAAGTAGAAAGTACAGATATTTGTGTAAAAATTTAATGAGTGAAAGTAAAATGTAAAGTAAAAAAGTGATACGAGAAAAATCTACTTAAATTATTTGTTCTTCGTAAATTCCCTCCTCTGATATTATATATTTTTTTATGTACATACAGAATGTCATATGTTTACATTTGTACATGTTTTTGCACAAGTAATTAAATAAAAATAAAACTAACATTTAATAAATAAATAAATAAATAAATGCTGAAAATCTGATTCATTTTTTTTACTGCTTTTTTAATTCTGTGATTTTTTTATTTATTTTTCATTCACAAACTACTGTAGACTTCAAAACTGCAATTCAATGTTTATTTTTTTTGTATTATAATTTTTATACTAAACCAGAGTTGCACAGTTTTTGAAAGTGATCCAGGTCAGCTTTCTGTCACGGGTCCCCATTGTGACGCCAAATAAGTTATTACTTATTCATATCTGCGTGGGTTTTTTCAGGCAGTGTGTTTAGCCTAATTTACCCTTTTGTGAATTCTCAGTGTTGACACTAAGTGTGCTAGTCTGCGTGTAAACACGATGCGAGAGTGGGTCAGTGTTAATCACTGGGTCAATCAGGAGCAGCTGGAAAACCAGACGTAGTGATCGTGAATAACTTTGACCTCTGAGTGACCTGGAAGGGAAAACAGAGAGAAACAGCGAGATGAAGTGTGTGTGTGTGTGTGTGTGTGTGTGTGGGGTGGGGGCCGAACAGTGGGGTGGGGGTTGCTAGCAGGTGCACTGGTGTAATGGAGCAGTGTTTCAATTCCACCCCCCTTTTTAAAGAGGAAACGATCACTATAACCTACACTGCGCTACCCAGGCGGATAAAAGCGACCCGTTCACTTTCTTGGCATTCAGAGTCGGCTTTTACAAGTCCGTGACAGCCCTGGGAAACGTCTGGTGTCTAAATAGAGCCGGTTCCCTGAGTGCCGTTAAGGAGAAACAAATTGCGTCCCACTTCAGTGACACACAGATAGCGCAGAAAGTCCTGGTGTTGTAGGCCGTTGTTGTTGTGAAGGAGAAGGAGAAGAAGGAGGAGTGAAGGAAGTGGATTTGTTTCTTTCTCGGCCCTGGGGTCGAGTTCGCTTTCTTTTGTTCGAATCCCCCCCCCCCCACCTCGCTCGGTCGTGTCCGAGTCCCGTGTAGCGTGTCTGACCTGGGCGGTTAAGTAGCTCAGGTGCCTCGGACATTCTCCGAGATTAAAGGCCAAAGAATCTGGCCAAAGAAAAAAGAGAGAGAGGGAAAGAAAGAGAGAGAGAAGGAGACGGAGGGAGAGAGGGTTCAAGAAACAAAGAGCGAGCAGGAGTAAGAGAGTTGAGTAAAGAAAGCAGCGTATGAAAGGACGTCTTGTCAAGAAGCAGGGAAGCAAGACGTGTCCCCCCCCCCCCTTTCCAACGCCATCCCTCCATCCTTCCATACTGCTTCTTTTTTTCCTCCAGGCCTCGAGGCATGTCCTCATCAACGTCATGACAAGAACGAGGCATTCAGCGGCCATGTTTCATTCACCCCCGGCCACAAAAGGCTCTCGTTAGAGGCCATGTAGCTCTGAGGGACACGTTAAAGGGCAGCATTGCTCAGTGAACAAACCTTTCACTCAACCACTCACCCTTATAAAGCTGTATAACTGCTTTATGTACACTTATAATAGCAGTGTCCACAACCCCCTTATCACAACTATGAGGACATTTTTAGGACACAGGACGTCTCCACCTAGATGTGCGTCTTCCCAAAAGCAGTTATAGCAGATGTCTTAAGATGCTGCATGAAATACATTTCTATTGAATTCAGTCGCTATAACAATATGGTTTGATATAATTGTCATGTAGGTTTATGTCGGGTGATATGAAGGGCTAATGCAGATTTTATTTCACAAGACATTTTTAGAATATGTTTTTATATAAATGTTTAAATACCCTAATGTATGTCAGGTGTTATAAATCTCTAATGTACAGTAGGTGTCATGTAGCTCTATGAGCACTTTATATTAGTGTTAATAAATACTGTATACCATCAAGCTCTGTTTTTATAATTCTTCACACATGTATGTTTATTGCAGGAGCTACGAAGGGCTAATGTAGGTGTCATGTAGCCCTATGACCTCCCTTTAAATAGCATCGGTAAAGACTTGCTCTATGAACACCATCATGCATATGCTCCCACCATCTTTACCCCAGTTTGACCATTATAAGCAGGTTTATGCCATGTCATGGCTTAGTATGTGTTATGAAGCCCTATGAACACTGCATTTCAGAATGAGTGCATTATTCTTTATCAATATTAAACCAGGCCTTGAATCGTACCATTACAACAACCAGTGAAGGAAAAAAAGAAAGATCCTCTTTCATGTTTTTATCCCGAGTTCTCCGCGAGACAACGGCGCAATTGAGGTTGTCATCAAACAACGACATATTTCTTTTCTTCCCTCTGAAATTCCCCTCCTCGTATCATTTCTTTGCACAGAGAGAGTAATTTGTCTGTCATGGCCCCTCAGAGGGCTGGAGCTCCCTCTCTGCTGGCCGCCATTAAACTGACAGCGACGTTATTAGAGCAGAAAACCGAGCCAAACCTGCCATGAATTTACCCAGTGTGTGGACCTTCGGGTAGGGCTTTTTTTTTTGTTCTCCCAGTAATTAATTTGATAAATATATTAATTATGAATAAGGGTTAATGTTCAGATGGTCCTGCGTCCAGCCCGAGCGGGCGGCATTTCGCTGAGGGTTGTGATAAGTCGGCTCTTTGTTAAGCGGCCGATCGGATTTCGGCGCTCCTGTCATCTCCTTCACCGCACGCGCTCTTATCACCGCACGCGCCACTCAGCACCCCATTTCCTCTCTGTTGTAATTAAATGGAGGGGCTTTCTGACTGCAAGTGGCCCGTTTTACACACCAGTCTCCTGGATTTCTGTGTGTGTATATATACATGCTTATGTAGTTATAATGAAGGGTTTATAAAGGGCATGAATTTGACCTTTGCATCATGTTACTACAGACTTTATGACGATTAATACCCTTATGTAGTTTTTATGTCGGTATGAAATAAACTATTTTTTGCCATATAATAAATCAGACACTTTGCGACACTTAACAGCTTGTGATAGACTGTAATACATGACAGAACGTCTTCATAGTGCTTAAGTAGTTGTAATAAAGAGCTTATGCTCCTGTGCAGCCTTACGACAGTTATCATTAAGAGCTTATGTACACTTTAGGGCCAAAAGACTGAAGACACCTGACCATAAGATCGCCATGTGCTTCTTTTTGAACATCCAATTTCACATTTAGTCTCCATTTCCTGGAGCTCAACTCTTCTGGGAAGATGTTCCACTAGATTTGGTGGAGATTTATTCAGCTACACGTGTGTAAATAAAGTCAGGAACTGATGAAGTTAAGAAGGTGAGGAGGTTCCTGGGGTGCAGTCAGTGTTTACATTCATTCATGTTCAAAAGGGTATAGAGCTTTATAGCAGGAGATCTTCCACTCCATCCCCATCTTCATGGTGCTGGCATGGTGCAGAAACATTATGCTGAAACAGGTTTGGGTCTCCAAAGTTCAACTGAAGGCAACAGTTCATGATCTAACAATTAAAATACGTCTGATACAATCGTGGGAAGAGTTTGGGGAAGAACCACATATGGGTGAAAAAGACAAGTGTCTGAATACATTTGTAGCGTTGTAGTGTGTGTGTGTGTGTGTGTGTGTGTGTGTGTGTGTGTATATTTGTGTATATGTATATGTATATGTAGAATACATGTATGTGTATGTGTGTGTGTGTGTGTGTGTGTGTGTGTGTGTGTGTATTTATGTGTGTATATTTGTGTATATGTATATGTAGAATACATGTATGTGTATATGTGTGTGTGTGTGTGTATATATATATATATATATAAATATTATATTTGTGTATAAGTATATGTAGAATACATGTATGTGTATGTGTGTGTGTGTGTGTGTGTGTGTGTGTATAAGTATATGTAGAGTAAATGTATGTGTGTGTGTTGGAACAGCTGAACTTCTAGCCTGAGCTTTTCCTGCCCTCTGTAGGACACAGTGAAGAACTGACGGAGATGAAATTACACATATTTTTACTTTGTTAAATAAAAACCTTTTTACGTTAATATGACAAACCAACATCTCGTGTGTTAAAAAATATGTTTCAATAAAAAAATTACAGTAGAAAAATCACATTTTAGAAGAAAATTATAAATGAAATTTAAATGACATAAAAAATAAAAAAAAAAGCAATAATTTTTAACAGATATAAGAAAGTATTATGTGTAAAAGTCAAGAATGTCAAATAAAAAAGGAAGACAAATAAATTAATAACACTAATTACTAATAATTGCGCTACTAATAATAATAATAATAGTGATAATTTTTATTTCTTTATTTAATTCATTAATTAATTTTTATAATCCCGATGTAGGCCACATCACGTCCACAAAGTGAGCTAGCATACTAGCAAATAAATTAGCTGGCTAGCTAGGTTAGCTTCTTCTTCTCAATCGCGTCTCCCTCACCGTGTCTCCAAAATGTCCTACATGCGCTGTCTCTCCAACAAACTCGTTTCTAAACGAGCGAGGTAAAGCTAGCTAGGCTAGCTACTGGAAGAATTTCAAAATTTGCGTAATTATGCATATTCATATATCTTTGTAAATATTTATTATGAATGTGTAGTCGGCGTAACACGCATTTAATTTCCGATGTAAATCCGTGATGTTCGTCAGCCAGGCGTGTTGGAGAAAACCGAGACAGGAAGCAGAGGCTGATCCCTGCGTTTTCATCATTTAGTGATGATGATGATGATGATGATGATGATGGTGCCGGCCGGAGACTTAAGAAGGAGAATTAAGCGCTTCATCTCATGCTCACGTCAACGCCGCGCTCCGATCCAAGAGGAAACTGTGGGCCTTTTGTGCGTCTTGTCGTTACTCTGCCCTCATTACGCTCACAAGTATGGAAAATATTCCACCTCTTTTGAAGTTCCTGATCAAATGGAGATGCTCGATCCACGACAAAAAGTAAATCAGAGAGCAAAGCGCAGAGATTTGGCTCTTGGAATTAGAAAAACCCTGTAAGGTGATGAAAGAGGAGCGTCGCTCTCACAGCTACATGAATCACGCTCATGGGAAATTCACCGCTGTGGAAATGTGGATCAGTCGTGATGATGTTCATGAGTCACCTATAAAATTATATTTTGGGTTAAAAAACATCTGATGTGAACATTGCTCCTCTGCATCAATTCTTTAAACCACTTACAGCTCATCAAATCTATATTATATACTCAAAAGTCTTACGCTGACTGGAGTCCAGGCCTCCTCACTTCCTCACCTACACTACATCAGTTCCTGACTCTACTAACACACACAATCTGGTGGAACATCTTCCCAGAAGTGTGGAGAACATTATAACAGTAAATGAAGATTAAATGTGGAATGGGACGTTCAATAAGGAGCACATAGTAAACGTATGGTCAGGTGTCTTCTGGACATCTAGAGTACCTCAGGCTGAGCAACACACTGACACTGAAAAAGATTTATACATTCACATAAAAACAGAATAAAAAATATTTCATTACATTAAAAATATAAATACAGTAGATACAAATTGTAAATGTGGCATTAAAAATAAGACCAATAATATTAATAAAAAATAAAAATTATAATAATAAATAGGTAAAGAAGGGGTATATATAGGTTTTTGGTATATATAGGTAAAGTTTTAAGAAACAAATGCTATACACATATATACAGTGGGGAAAATAAGTATTTGAACACGCTGCTATTTTGCAAGTTCTCCCACTTAGAAATCATGGAGGGTCTGAAATTGTCATCGTAGGTGCATGTCCACTGTGAGAGACATAATCTAAAAAGATCCAGAAATCTTAAAATATGATTTTTAACCTATTTATTTGTATGATACAGCTGCAAATAAGTATTTGAACACCTGTCTATCAGCTAGAATTCTGACCCTCAAAGACCTGTTAGTCTGCCTTTAAAATCTCCACCTCCACTACATTTATTATCCTAAATTAGATGCACCTGTTTGAGGTCGTTAGCTGCATAAAGACACCTGTCCACCCATACAATCAAAAGGTCTCAATGATCCTAAGGAAGGTGAGAAATCAGCCCAGAACTACACGGGAGGAGCTGGTCAATGACCTGAAATGAGCTGGGACCACCGTTTCCAAGGTTACTGTTGGTAATACACCAAGACGTAATGGTTTGAAATCATGCATGGCACGGAAGGTTCCCCTGCTTAAACCAGCACATGTCCAGGAACGTCTTAAGTTTGCCAATCTTTGGAGAAAGCTCAAACTCCGTGTTTTTCAGCGACAGGCCAGAAACCTGACTGATCTAGAGAAGATCTGTGTGGAGGAGTGGCCAAAATCCCTCCTGCAGTGTGTGCAAACCTGGTGAAAAACTACAGGAAACGTTTGACCTCTGTAATTGCAAACAAAGGCTCCTGTACCAAATATTAACATCGACTTTCTCAGGTGTTCAAATACTTATTTCAGCTGCATCATACAAATAAATAGTTCAAAAATTATACATTGTGATTTCTGGATTTTGTTTTAGATTATGTCTCCCACAGTGGACATGCACCTACGATGACAATTTCAGACCCCTCCATGATTTCTAAATGGGAGAATTTGCAAAATAGCAGCGTGTTCAAATACTTATTTTCCTCACTGTATATATATATATATAATTTATTATTATTATTATTATTATTATTATTATTTTGCATAATTGTGTTTTGTATAATTGTTGTTTTAATTGCATTTCTTTACATTTACACACATAAACACTCATTTTTTTTCCCAAAAGTAATAAACCCCTTTTTTAAAATCTAAATACAATTTACATTTTTAAATAAAAATTATAGGTTTTTTTTCAACTTTAGATTTTTCAGTGTATGAGTGCCGTTCTGAACAGTTCTGAACTTTTTCCTTGAAGCACTGAGGATATTTCCTCTCCGTTTCATCTAAGAAAGTTCAGGAAGAAGGTTCCTCAGACAGACAGACAGACAGACAGACAGACAGAGAGAAAGAGAGAGAGAGAGAGAGAGAGAGAGAGAGAAAGAGAGAGAGAGAGAGAGGGGGGGGAAATGATCAGGACTGCTATAGTTTGTGATCTAACGTCGGCCTGTAAGCGGATTGAGGACCTGAAGCAGCTCAGGAAGCCTCAGCTCGATGTGATTGGGCGGGGGAGTGATGACAGGCGGCTCTATCTGCCAATCTGGCGTCAGATCGTGTTGCAGGTGCAGGCAGAGGAGACGTGAGCTTCTCACTCAGCGAGGCGTCATTTACAGTTCACCATCAACCTCTTTCATGTACATGTACAGTCTGAGTGCCGCCGCCCGCCACCATCACCAGCCCCGCCCAGTACCAGTGACACGGCTGACCATTCCCTCTCTCTCTCTCTATCTCTCTCTCTTTCTCTCTCTCTCTCTCGCTCTCTATCTCTCTCTCTCTCTCTTTCTCTCTCTTTCCCTCTCTCTCTCTCTCTCCCTCCCTCTCTCCCACTCTCTGTCTCTACTCAATTATTTCTCTCTCAGCAGAAGAAAAATGGAGATATAAAATGACAATGTGGCAATTTGGAGCCATTTGTGGTGAAATGGATACACAGGCCTCATGGGGGAAAGGCGAGAGCATGATTGCTCCGGCTCGCTTGGCTCCCGGGGGCCCGGGAAGTGATTTTAAAACATTTAGATGAATAGAACGTGTGTGTGAGTGTGTGTGTGTGTGTGTGTGTGTGTGTGTGTGTGTGTGTGTGTGTGTGTGTGTGTGTGTGTGTGTGTGTGTGGAGGATTTCTGGAATGTCCAGTGCTTGTGGAAAGGCACCTGGATAAAGTTTTTTTTTCTTCATTGAAATAATGTGTGTGATTGTGTGTGTGTGTGTGTGTGTGTGTGTGTGTGTGTGTGTGTGTGTGTAGTTTAGAAAAGTCCAGAAGGTGGAAACGTATAATTGTTGTGCAAACATCGTTGAAATTGTCCGTATTGTGGGACACATTTCCTGGAACATCCTGTAGACACACATAATATACACTACAATCTATACAGATATATACAATGTTTTTATGGACACGCCGTTGGATTGTGATTGGTCAGGTGTTGATTAATTCTTTGATGACTTTATCGTTTCTATAGCAACAGCTTGTTTATGTGGACATGTCCAGCAGACGTGCCACCTAAACCATTTAAAACAATGCAAGAGCTGATAAGACTCGGAGCACTTTTCAAAAACAACAGGAACGATGTCTAGCCTGCATAAATCCTCTGTTCTGCTCAACTTCACCCCCTGGTGTTTGTGACAGTATGTGAGATGATACACAAGCTAACAATCTAGGTGTGTGTATAGACCATGCATCTTGGAGACCAAATGGATCCTCACTACAGGATGTAACACACCATCAAAGGTTGACGATGCTATCTTCTCACGTCTAAATCAGAACCAAATAGCAGTCATGCAAATCTTCTAATGATGCTGCTTTTACACCAATTTGTCAATTACTAGAAATACTGACCTTCCTAAAAGCACGTGAACGGAAAAAAGGGTTTTTAATTTTTTTCTAGAAGACCAAACAAAGGAAATAAACTCTAAAGGTTGTAGGAGTGGAACTGAATGCTGTTTATGCCTCCGAGTGCCATTTAAAGGTAAAGTTTGTGTTTATTTAAGCTCCAACATCATGCAGCTGGTGATACTCCTGTTCTGGTGAAGGTCACCCAATGCAAGGTTTAACCCCAGTGCAAGGTCACCCCAGCCCACAGAAACAGAGATGACTCCACTACAGAACAATCCAAACACTCAAAGCTTCCCTTAATCACATTTATGTACACAAATATATATCACATGAATCTCAAATGAAATACAAACAATAAACTGAGCACAGGAATACCACCGCGGTACAATGCTGCTCTCTGTCTCCATCTGGTGGCATAAACCAAACTAGCAGTCTGTCTGTGGCTCTCTGTCTCCCTCTGCTGGTGGATGCGTGCATCTGATTCGAAAACTGATTGTGTTGTGTTTAATCTTTTCCCTTTGGTTTGGTTGGTTTACTGTTGGTCAACACTGTTTGAAGGTGTTTCCTGATTTTATTTCAGAATTTGTTTTTGTGCTTTGATTGATATTTTAAATTAACTCGTTATTTTAGAGACTGTATTACTACTTCAGGTCATTTCTGTAGGAGGAAATAGCATTTGATAATTTTTATTATAATCTGAATGTGTCACAGATTAATAGCGTAAAAATTCTGACAAGTTTTAATTTGTGTGTCTGCTTTTGACTGTCGTAAAGTCTGACAAAAATCGCACAGTGTGAAGTAACTATTCTAATCCTAGAGATGGCTGCAATATCTTCTGGGCAATACTGCTCTAATATAGATGAACAGCCAACCAATCGCCTTCTGGCAGAGGCTCTCTGACTCAAGCAGGAACTGGCAGAGACCAGACTAAAAGCAGCCAGAGGTCATTAAAAGAGTTGTATTTCCAGTGTGACCCTCTTGCTGAAGCCATCTTGCTGGCTGCAGACCACGTGCTGCTTTCTCTGTCAAATCAAATCAAAATCAAATCAAATTTTATTTGTCACAAACACATACATACAGGGTACGACATGCAGTGAAATGTTTTTGACGACGGTCCGGCATGAAGGAATAAAAAAGGGTAAAAAAAAGGAGAATAAAACGTAGTTTTAAAGCAATAAAAAGTCCTGGTTGAGCAGACAACCAGGAGAATTTGAAGCTGGTGCACATTGTGCGAGTTTAGCCAGGATTTAGTCGTCTGAGATTAAGTTTAATATTTGTAAAGTTGATCTCAGACGACTAAATCCTGGCTAAAATCGCACAATGTCCACAATCCAAACCACTCAGAACAACCCTCACCTCTGTCAAGCCAGTGGATGATGTTCTGCTTAGGCAAAGTTTGTTGTATAAATGCTAAACAGATGTGGCGCATTTTAATGTGCAATGAGGCATAAATGCAAAGCGTTTAAACAAAGTACCAAAGCCAATGACTTGCTGATGCTCAGAAACTGATGCACTGAAGAGTAAAAGTGCAGATTTGCATTTTATTTATTTTTTTAATTTGAGTAAACCCGCCCTCTGTGCGCATGCTACTATACTGCTGCTCTTTGCATTTTTTGATAATAATTAAAAATAAATTTCAGGGGCATTTCAGGGGGTGCACAGTATACCTGGAATATGTATTTTTTAATATTAAAAAAAATTGTTGTTATTAATTTAATGCATTGTGTGTTGTGGTGTTGATCAGGTAGTAAAATCAGGGAGTTGTTTGCATTTTTTTATTTTTTTTATTTGAGTAAACCCGCCCTCTGTGCGCATGCTACTATACTGCTGCTCTTTGCATTTTTTGATAATAATTAAAAATAAATTTCAGGGGCATTTCAGGGGGTGCACAGTATACCTGGAATATGTATTTTTTAATATTAAAAAAAATTGTTGTTATTAATTTAATGCATTGTGTGTTGTGGTGTTGATCAGGTAGTAAAATCAGGGAGTTGTCTATGGACATTATAGGGTCTTGAAAGGGAGATGAATCACCTGGGATAAAGAGCAGTTTAGTTTGCAGGGATTAAGCTTCAGCTGCCTTCCACAGTGAGTTATGAAGCAAAGCTGCATTTTAAAATGTATAGTTGTAAAGAAATTCGGAAAATTAATCCAAATGAAACCTTCTAATTACCTCTAAGCCATACAGCTTGTCCAGGACAGACCAGAACTCACCTCACCTACTGACACCCTCAAACACTGCAGCTACTCGTTACACAACACACAGGTGGAACGCAGTAACTTTTGATTGGGGATCTGCTGGACACGGTGCACTGCAGGAAGGTTCACATGCAAAGATTTTACTCAAACCAGCAAACGCCTCATTTAGATTGCAAAGTCTGTGCTTCATAAAGACTTTATTTTCTGTTTATAGGGAAATTCAACCCTGAAGGACATTTTTAAGCACTTGTTTGTTTTTAGTTTAAGATTGGACACATATTGAAAAGGCCCCCAGTCTGATCGCACTCAGACCTAATAATCCATGTCCCCCCGCTCTCTGTGGAGCCACACAATGTTTGTTGGAACCTTATGATAAGAATATGTGCTTTTGAACATCCCATTCCACATATACAGTGCATTCAGAACGTTAATTTTTCAACTTTGTTATGTTGTAGTCTGATACTACACTCTTTCAGATTAATTGTTTTTCTCATTAATCCAAACTTAGTAATGAATCAAATGGCAAAGTGAAAGCAGAATTGTAAAAAAAGAGTGAAATGTCACAAACCCTTTGCAACAACACATGGAAATTTGCTCAGGTGCCTCCTGTTTCTCCTGATCATTGCTGAGATGTTTCTTCATCTGTAGATGGAAAATTCACACACCTCTCTATAGCAGGTCTCAATGCAGATCAGAGCAAAAACCAAACCATGGGTTTAAAGGAACTGCCAGCAAAGCTCAGAGACAGCATTGTTGCAAGGCACAGATCTGGGGAAGGTTACGAAAAGCTGCTGCTGCACTGGAGATTTCCAAGAGTTCAATGGCCCCCATAATTCTGTTGCACAACCAGAAATCTTCCAAGAGTTGGTTGCCTGGACAAACTAAGCAATCGCGGAGAAGGGCTTTAGTAAGAGAGGTAACCAAAAACACAATAGTTACTCTGACTGAGCTCTGGAGATCCTGTGTGGAGATGGGACAATGTTCCAGAAGGACAACCATCACTGCAGCTCTCCACTTATCTGGGCTTTATGGCAAAGTGGCTGGACTGAAGCCTCTCCTCAGTGCAAAACCCATAAAAGCCTGCTAACAGGCATTTAAAAGACTCCTCAGGCTGTGTGGAAAAGGGTTCTCTGCTCTGATGAAAACAAAATGGAACTGTTTGGTTTCAAACTCAACATTGAAGCATGGTGGTGGCAGTATAATCTTGTGGGCTGTTTTTTTTTGCAGCAGGGACTCAGAGATAGGTCATGGTTGAAGAAAAGCTAAATGGAGGAAGGTACAGAGATACTCAGTGAAAAAACGTTTCCACGTTCCTTCGGGACAACTCTGTGTATCTCCTAGTGTGGCCCAGCCAGAGCCCTGATTCAACCCCGCTGAACATCTTTGAAAAGGGCTGAAAGTTTCTGCCCAACGATGCTCCCCATCCAACCTGACCTAGCTTCAGAGGATTTGCCATGAAAAATGAGAGAAAATCCCCCAATCCAGATGTGTAAAGCTTGTTGCGTCATACCCAAAAAAGACTTGAGGCTGGAATTACTTCCAAAAATGCTTCAACTGAGTAAAGTGCTCAGTAAAGGGTCTGAATACATGTGATATTTAATTTTAAGTTGGGACACTGTGTAAAATGTACATACAAACAGAATGCTATGATTTGCAAATCTCATACATGTCCTGCACCACCCTCACATACTTCTCTGACACACCAGACTTCCTCACACAATACCACAACTCCTCTCTCCACCCTGTCGTACACTTTCTCTAAATCCAAAAACACACAATGCATCTCCTTCTGACCTTCTCTGTATTTCTCCATCAAAATCCTCAAAGCAAATAATGCGTCTGTGGTGCTCTTCCTCTGCATGAAACCATACTGCTGCTCACAGATGGTCACCTCTTCTCTCAGCCTGGCTTCCACTACTCTTTTCCAGAACTTCATGGTGTGACTGATCAACTTTATTCCCCTGTAGTTACTGCAAGACTGCACATCTCCCTTATTCTTAAAGATCAGTACCAGCACATTTCTTCTCCATTCCTCAGGCATCTTCTTACCTTTTAGAATCTTGATGAACAATGTTGTTAAAAACTACACTGCATCTCTCCTAAACATCTCCATACTTCTACAGGTATGTCATCTGGTCCCACCGACTTTAAAAAGTGCACGGATTAAAGCAGACGCAAGCTTCTGTTTGTTCATGAACTGCTTTGTCAATTGTATGTCTAATATGAAGGCTACTGAGAAGACTAAACACACCTACCGAGTGTGTGTTCTTCCCTGCCCCTGCTATATTTCGAGGGGATACACACAGACTTTGTGTGGCTTGTCTGGGAGTGAAGTATGCAAAGTCACTGCTTGAGGGACCACCATTTTCACCAAGCTGGACTTGTGTGCATCCAGGAGGGGGATGAGTGGAAGACAGTGTTCAACACTTTCACTGGTCACTATGAGCATCTGGTCATGACGTCATGCTGTTCAGCCTCACTAATGCCTCTGCAGTTTTTCAAGCCCTGGTGAATGATGTCCCATAAGACATATTAAAACCTCATATCCTTCAGCGTCTGATATCCCAGTGTTCTCAGGTGTTAATGTTTAACAATAGCTGATTTAAAAATGGAAAAGAGGAACCATGACTCACTATACATCATTCTAAAGCTCTGAGCATCAGGCAGCGATTTCAGATCTCTGTTTTTCAATGAAAAAACATATATTGAAATGCATTTGGTGAATGTGTGTGAGCAGTACACAACAACAACATGCATCAAAAATGCAGTACTTACACAATGATTGTAATAACGAGTCACAAACACGTCCACTGCTGCTAATCCCGGTTTATTTGGAAAGAGGCTCCAGTGAACAACATGCTGTAAAGCATTTCTGCTCCAAACTAACAAAAGTGTTAAAATACTTTTAAATTGGACCACTGACTGTGCCCCGGGCCACCTCACCTTACCTCACCTCACCTCACCTCATCTTACCTCACCTAGATTAGTACCTGACCTCACCAACAACCTTCTGGTTAAATGAGAACAAATCTCTACAAGCAATCTCCAAAGTCTAGTGGAACATCTTTTCAGAAGAGTGGAGGTTATTATAAAAGAACTAGGGACTAAATGTGGAAAGTACATACCAGTTTAATGGTCAGCTGTTTATATACTTTTTTTCCATATAGGGTGCCATTTAAAAGGCCATAATATTGTATTTAAAGATACAAATGTATTAGTGTAGATGAATTCTGGATGGAAAGGTAGAGAGGCAGTTCAGTTCCCATGCTGTAAACAGTAAACACAATGACACATGCATTACTGAACCCTATAAATACAGACAGCACTCCGAGTGAAGCACAGTGAAGAATGGATTATTGTAAAAGTTTTATTCAGGGAATCGATTTATATAAATGTTCAATTGTAAATATGTGTGTGTGTGTGTGTGTGTGTGTGTATGTAAGTTTTACAATGCAGCAGTCAGGAAATGAAAGTCAGAGTTACTCTACATTCATCACATGATTCTACCTGTTTATTTTAACAATAACCACAGTGTCCTGTTCATGAAGCTTTAAATGGTTTCCTATTATAATTATACATTTCATATAACCAGGTCGCATTTTCTATGGTGTATAAGTTCTTTTCTCCTTATGAAACACCACCCCATCTGGTTGCTCGATCCATTTCACAGTGATGTTCTCTGCCACCCCATGATCCCTCAGCTTCTGTTTGATCTGAGAAACAGAATAAGATTTTATTTTCTGAAATAATGCAAAACCACTTAGAAAGCCAACACCAGAGCCAGGATTACGGTACATAGTGTCTGTACCAGAACATAATTAAGAACTCAAATTCTGGATGCAGGAATGAAAAGAGGAACTATACATTAGGTCTTGTGGAGGATGAAACAAACCTGGTCTAAGATGGCCACCTTTACATCAGGACCCTTCATATTGTCAGTGGATTTTATCTTCAGCCTTATAATTTGCTTTTTTCCTGTGATTTCTGAATGTGGAAAAACCCAAAGACGTTTAAAAGCACAAACATGAATAAATCAGTTCAACTTCCCTGATAATTTGGGACTGAATAAATCTGGGACTGACCTCTGTAGCAGAAGAACGGCATTACGTCTGAGCATAGTGCATCACCAACCTGACTGCTATTCAAAAACCCACAGTTTTCATTCTTCAGCAGGTTGTCAGGTTGTTTATTCAACCATCTGAGGGTAGAGAACGTGGTATTATCTACCCACTTCCAGGCATCTCTGAACAGACCAATCCAAGCAACGGGGAAAAATTCCTTTACAATTGAATATTCTGTTTGATCTAATGTGTTGGTCAGGTCTGTATAATACTGTCTACAGTGACTCTGAGCTTCACGCCATGACATCCCATCAGAGATATTAATGTACCTCTCAAGGCCAGATTTAGTGTCTGTGAGAGGAAAATGAGAAAGATTACTAAAGATTCAAACATTAGCACAAAACAAGTACTAAAGTATTAAACATTTAAACATTAAATCCACCGAAGTGCACTTCATATCACAGACACTGACACTTTAGGTCAACTTGATAAAGTGGTAGCTCAGTGTTTAAGGTTCTGGGTTCCTCATTAGATGGTCAGAGATTCAAGCCCCAGTTTAGCCAAATGGACACCTTTGGGGCTCTTGAGCAAGGCCCTTAACCATTTCTGCTCCAGGGGTGTGGTGTCATGGCTAAACCCCAGGCTCCTAACAAGCTGGGATTGGCAAAGAAGGAATTTTAATGTGCTGTAAAGAACATGTGACAAGTAAACGCCTTGTTCTCTTGATTTTGTTTAAGTCGAAATCATGCAAATTGCCATGAACTCTGTTGCACTCTATTAGTGCAAAATCTATCCCTATCTGGATGACCCCAGATGTTTATTCATTATAATTTAATTTTTGTTGTATCAACTGGGTTCTTTTTTGAGTCTGGCTCCTCTCAAGGTTTGTTACTCATTATGTCTCGGGGACAATGTTCACTGTTTAATGTGATATACAAACAAAATTGTATTGAATATCAAGGTCAAGCCTCTGCTTTCTAGAAAAAAAGCCTGTACACGTAACTCTGGTCTTATAAGTCTGTAGTCCTGTCAATCTTCTGAATAACGATGGCATAATTCCAAAATTAATACCTCACTACATTCTTTAATACAACTCTATAGTACAATTTTATAAGACCTCCTTTTCTACTGCTATAACAACACAAACAATTTGTTGTTCCTCACCATCAAAGCAGATAAAGGAATATTTGGTGGTACAGTCTCTATCAACCCAGCCATAAGGGAATATCACAATACACTCTTGATGTCCACCAGCATTGTTCGGCTCCCCCTTCAACCACATGTTTGTGCTTCCAAGTGGCTTGTTTTTAAAGGACCAGCGCCAGCTGTGGATGTCATTGTAGAGACCGAGCCAAGCACTGGACGCAAGTTGGTTTTTCTGAGCTTCCGACAGAAGTGTAACCATGTGGTCATTATTTTCAACGATAGCCAGGTCAGTGTGTTTGGCCTTGCAGTAGGCCTGTGCATCACTCCAATTTCTCCCCTGTTGGATCAGATAGTACTTTAGACGGACCTGCAGGACAAAGGGGATGGATCCTGTGAAGGAAGGTTTTAAAGGGTTAATTCAGTGTTAGGTCTGTGGAAAGGATTTCTACATGCTTATATCACAGTAAAAGTGACTTTCTGTTGCTTGTCCAAAATGTAATTCCCCTACTTTGGGATGAACTGGAATTGGATCCTCTGTACTTTCTCTGTCATCAGTGTCTGATCTATTTTAATCTTAATTGAGCAGTAATTCCACACAAACATCCTGAAATCAAGTTGAAAGCTTTCCCAGAAAAATGTTGATTATTATAACAACAAACTCATGGGGAAGTTAATCTGCATGCACCAATAGTGATGTAGTGATGGTCAGGTGGTCACACAGTTCAGCCATATAGTATATGTTGCAACATGAATCATGTCTAGTGTCTGAATTTAAGCCTTGAAATGAAAAGCCACCTAAAGTGATGAGGACAGAGTAATGGGATCATGCTGTATGAAGCTGTACGTTTGATCACAGCATCATTATGCTTTGTTTATTGGACCCTTGACTAAGAGCATTACTCCACCAATTCAGATAAAAGCACCATGAATGAAAATCAAAACCAAACAAAGAATAAAACACAGCAATTAGGTCAATTTGCCATAGATGATGGACCATAACAACATACATATACAATTGCTAATCAAGGAGACAAGGGACAGGTGTGGTGATCAGTGCCACATTACCGGGTCATGTTACATGCAGAGGCTGATGGGAGACAGAGACCAGTTCCATGGGTTCTCATACAGTATAATTACAGTTCTGACTCTTTGAGCTAATAGTGTTATGTCAGAGTTAGCAATCAGACTGATACTCACCTGAGAGAAGAAGGAGTAAGTACAGACTCTTCATCACTGATGTGGAGTTCAGACGCTAAACAGTAAAAACTGTAAGATGAAATTGCCAAAGCCAGAAAAAATGTTGGATGGTTTTAATAGGGTTCTTAAATACTGCAATAATCTTTCGTGAATCAGTGCTCATTTGTTGATCATTGATATTTCTTTAAACCGTATGTGAACTTTAAATCGAATTAATTTACCAACACTTCATTAATGTAATGCTTCCTACGAAAGGTGATACAGCTTTTCCAACAGAGATTTAGCCTGATGGTAACTCTTACTCTGCGTCCTATTGAATCAGCATCAGGAAATATTTATGGATGAAGATGACAAAAAAAATCAGTGGCACCCAAATGCAGACTTGGAGACTTATAATGGAAAGTGAAAGGAATACTGAACCAACATGGCTACCATTTACTGGAGAAAAAGTCCAAAGACAAAAAAAAATCCTTGAGACAAAAAAAAAAACAAAAGGGCAAAAATTTTAAAAGCATAATCCAAAAGCCTAGGCATGAGCACGAGAAAGAAAAAACAAACAAAGGAGCAAACTTACACTGATGGACTGGAAAAGCAACAACGCTGACAAACTAACAAAAGACCGGCACAAAAGGCGAGCTACATATGCAGACATGAAAATGAGTCCCAGCTGGAGCACTAGATGCTGGACAATCTCCTTAATCCTGACAACATCTGAACTCTGTACACATTATTTAGAGAGCAAACAGTCGTCTGGTGTGATATCTATCATGGAATGTTCTACGCAATCACCGCATCGAAATCCTACTGAACTGCTCTGGGATGAACTGGATCTCGAGAAAGAAATCTCCTACTAGTGAAGAACATCTTTGGCCAGTTTTACAAAAGACACAGCAGAAAATTTCTTTGCTTGCTTAAATTTAAAATAAAATAATATTAATAGTAAAAAAATGTTTGTGTTTAAATTGTCTATTAAAATTAGCACTGTTTTACACTACACAAAAAGGATAAATAACTTTACTGAGCACTGTCTTCAAATAAACCTCAAGATGCATAACACTTATATATAATATTGAATTTAAAACACTTACTAAAGGGCTGCGAGTGAAGTATGAAACAAAGAAGACAGGAGAAGGATCTGTCCATGTCCCAGCCTTCAGCCTATTTATCCAGAACATTCAGTTCATTTCCTATGCAAAACATCCCATCTTAACGTTCCTCTCATTACTAAAACAGGAGAAACCTTTCATAATAAAATCTCACTATAGATAGTATAAAAAAACCTGGCTTTTCCAGGAAGACATGCGTCCTCTTGAAACTGTTCCCACAAATTTGGAAGTATACACAATTGTAAAGAATGTATTTCAGTAAAGTAAAAGAGCTGAGAGAAGAGGTGACCATCTGTGAGCAGCAGTATGGTTTCATGCCGAGGAAGAGCACCACAGTTGCATTATTTGCTTTGAGGATGTTGATGGAGAAGTATAGAGAAGGTCAGAAGGAGTTGCATTGTGTGTTTGTGGATTTAGAGAAAGAGTACGACAGGGTGGAGAGAGGAGTTGTGGTATTGTATGAGGAAGTCTGGTGTGTCAGAGAAGAATGTGAGGGTGGTGCAGGACATGTATGAGGACAGTGTGATGGCAGTGAAGTGTGCAGTAGGAACAACAGACTGGTTCAAGGTGGAGGTTGGACTGCATCAAGGATCGTCTCTGAGCCCTTTCTTGTTTGCAGTGGTGATGGACAGATTGAAGGATGAGGTCAGACAGGAGTCTCTGTGGACTATGATGTTTGTGGATGATATTGTGATTAGTGGTTGAGAAGATCCTGGAGAGGTGGAGATAAGCCCTGGAGAGAAAGGGAATGAAAGTCAGTAGGAGTAAGACAGAGTACATGTGTGTGAATGAGAGGGGGGGCAGTGGAGGGGTGCGGTTGCAGGGAGAAGAGGTGGAGAAGGTGGAGGAGTTCAGGTACCTGGGGTCAACAGTGCAATGTAATGGAGAGTGTGTTAGAGAAGTGAAGAAAAGAGTGCAGGCAGGGTGGAGTGGGTGGAGAAGAGTGATAGCAGGAGTGATCTGTGATAGAAGAGTGAAAGGGAAAGTTTTTGTCTCAGGCCATCTTAAAGGTTTATGCATGTGGTGAAGGAAGACATGCAGGTTGTTAGAAGAAGAAACAGGTCATTTGCTTCAGTAGTTTGTTTAAGACACTCATGCGGATGCTTCACTGCAGTCTGAGCAGTGTGTCTGGTAAACCAGGGAGATTTGCATACATGTCAAGTCAAGTCAAGTCAAGTTTATTTGTATAGCCAGAAACAGTTCCAGTTATTAACAAAGAGAAGTTTATGTTAAAAACAACATTAACATTATACATTAAAAACAACTAAAAGGCTGACGTTTTTCCCCAAACAATGACAAGTGTTAGGATATTATCACATCCTACTGTGATCCACAGAGTTTATTCCTTTAAAGCATTCAACCTGAGATCACTTCATTAATACGTCTCAGAATGAACTGATCTTATGCTGGTAGCTCTTTTTATACTTTTCATACTCTTTTTATACTTTGTTCCCCACTCTCTATCCCAGATTCCCTTAGACTTGGTTGTTTTCTTTTATGAACTCCCTTTAGGTTTTGTTTTTCTTTATTTTGATATCCCTAAATTTCCTGTTTTTTTTACTGATACCTTTCTATTTTCACCACTCATCCTGATATATAAGTAAAAATCTCTCTATCTCTGCCGGCACAAACTTTCACACCGTTGAACTCAGGCTTCTTTGTGATTCTCCAGTGTGGATTTATATCTTTGGCCTATTCATTACTATGAGTAAACTTTCCTTGATATTGTTAATTATGTTGTTAGTATGTTTAGGTGCTTCAACTGTTTTATTACTGTAACTCTGTACCTTGTGTGTTATTAACAGCCTACTGCCTGCACATGTCTATATATGACCTCAAACATTTGTCGTTGCTATTTTTCCCACAATCCCTTGCTCCAGCGAGGACTTTATTCATGACCCCACAAGACCTACTGATTACTGAATCCTACCAGCCCTGTGTACAAATACATCATTCCTTACAGCATGCCTTCGATTAACTTCTTTACTTTACCTTTTATCCTGCGTCATGGTCTTATGTTTATTACATTTTCATTCCCACTATATATATATATATATTTACATGATTTTTGACATTAGTCCCTATTTGCTGTTATAAAATCTCTTTTATAGATTTTAAATCGCTGTTGTAAAATCTCTCTTTTGAGATGTTCCACTAGATTTAGAAGTGGGTTTGTGCCGATTCATTCAGCCACCAGGGTGTTAGTAAAGTCGGGTACTGATGTAGGTGAGGTGAAGTGATAAAAACTGAGAGAAACACTATTAAGCAAATAGACTATTGGGGATAATTTAATACATATTCATGAAAAATATATACTATTAAACTATTATAACTATAAAACAGTCAGTGATTCTGATTTGCCAGCAGACAAGGCCCTGCTCTCCATGACAGCCCACCACGTTCTCTGACCCCTTACACATAACAAAAAATGGCGAGGTTTTGACTCACCCTTTTGATGGTTAATTTTTCAAGGGGAATTGTACATGTACATACTGAAAACTCAACAACAATTGTGAATTGTTTGTCAGAAATATTTTATTTACTACTTTCAATGAATAATACAATAATCAAACAGTTTTCCAAAATTTTTTTGTAATTTATTAGTACAGACTCTGTTTTCGTTTACTCTGTCTGCCACTCTTTTGAGATGTTCCCCTAGATTTTGAAGTGTGCTTGTGGAGATGTGTGGAGATTCATTCATTGGGTTTTAAACTGACCAGTCTAAACCTTTCACCATCTGAAAACCTTTGGTGCATTATTAAAAAAAACAACAATGAAGGAAACACAGAACTGTTGATCAGCCAGAATCCTGTTTCAGACACATATGGGATGACATTCCTCTCTCAAAACTTCAGCAACTGCTCTCCTCAGTTCCCAGATGTATACTGACAGAAGACATGATGCTACACAGTGGGGAACACGGCGCAGGAACAACTTTTTAGAGAAGTGTTACAGCGATCAAATTTAAAATGAACTGTTTTTGACTACTCACTACATGTAACGATTCTTAGTTCAAACATCTGATATGTTTGCTGTTTTATTGGTAATACAATATAGATTTATGAGATTGGCTAAATATTGCATTCTGTTTTTAATTAACATTTTGCACAGTTCTTGCTTTTTATTGTGCCTGTGTGTGTGTGTGCTAAATATTGCATTCTGTTTTTAATTAACATTTTGCACAGTTCTTGCTTTTTATTGTGCCTGTGTGTGTGTGTGTGTGTGTGTGTGTGTGTGTGTGTGTGTGTGTGTGTGTCCAGCATGATACAGCATTTAGAAAAGAATTCAGATTCATTACATGATTCTACTTGTTACTTTTCCCAATATAACTGTACATTACATATAACCACAGTCTATAAATATACAATATATTTGACCTCTCTTGCATCTCGGAGGAGTTTACGCATGTTCTCAGGGTAAAACTTCTCTCCTGAGTACTGTGGTCTTGTTCATCATCCTATTTGGTTGCTTGATCCATTTCACCGTGATGTTGTCTGCCACCCCATGATCCCTCATCTTCAGCTTAATCTGAGAAACAGAATCAAATTTAATCTCCTGTAAAAATCACAGAAAGTGTTTCTGTACCAAATCGTGATGACAACTGAGGTTCTGGCTGCAGGAATGAAAAGAGGAACTATAAAAAGTTCTTGTGGAAGATGAGACCGACCTGCTCCAAGATGGCTGCTTTTACATCCGAATCCATCATATTATCAGCAGATTGGATCTTCAGTCTTACAGTTTGCTTTAGTCTTGTTATTTCTGGATGTAGAAAAAGCCAAAGACAATTTTTAACAAACATTCACAAACATTCAATCTGATCATTTGAGACTGAATAAATCTGGGACTGACCTCTGTAGCAGAAGAACGGCATTACGTCTGAGCACAGTGCATCACCAACCTGACTGTTATTTAAAAATCCACAGTTTTCATTCTTCAGCAGGTTGTCAGGTTGTTTATCTATCCAGCTGAGGGTAGAGAACATGGTTTTATCTACCCACATCCAGCTGTCTCTAAACAGACCAATCCAAGTCAAGTTGTAAAATCCCTTTACAATAAAGTATTCTGTTAGATCTAACGTGTTGGTCAGGTCTGTATAATGCTGTCTACAGTAACTCTGAGCTTCATGCCATGACATCCCATCAGCGATATTAATGTACCTCTCACGGCCAGATTTAGTGTCTGTGAGAAGAGAAAAAAACACATATAACCACACTTTATTATACATTTAAAGTTAAACAAGTGCTAAACATTTAAGCACTAAATCCACCAATGTGCACTTTTTCAGTAACAGACTATGACAATGGAGCTGAACTTGATGTTGCTCTTTGGTCAACTCAAAATCAGACAGAACAAGAGAAGATGAAAGGGCTGTGATTGAGATGGTTTGGACATGTGCAGAGGAGGGACATGGGGTATATCAGTAGGAGAATGCTGAGGATGGAGACACCAGGAAGGAGGAAAAGAGGAAGACCAAGGAGGAGGTTTATGGATGTGGTGAGGGAAGACATGCAGGTAGTTGATTTGAAAGAGACATATGGAGACGAATGATCTGTTGTGGTGATTAATAATGGGAGCAGCCCAAAAGAAGAAGATAGTGAATAGACATTTGGTGTCATCCAGATAAGAATGAGTTTTCGTTTAAGGTTTATTCACAATGTTTCAAGCAGTTTTCTTTCAGGTGGTAATTTAAATAAAAACAAAATGCAATGATTTTAAAATCACATGAACCCATATTTTATTTACAAAACAACATAGAAAACATATCAGATGTTGCAACTGAGAAAATATTCTATTTAAGAGGAAAAAAGGTCATATTAAATTTGATGGCTGCAACATGTCTCAAAAAAGTTGTGATCGGGCAACAAAAGTCTGGAAAAATTAAGTTTTGTTAAAATTGAACAGTTGGAGAAACAATTACCAACTAATGAGGTTAATTTACAGCAGATCAGTAAGATGAAGCTGGGATCAGATGAATCTAAATTTTAATTTCTATTTGGAAAACATGGAACCCCATTCTCTGGACTAAAGAGAAGAGGGACTATTTGGCGTGCTATCAATGCTAAATACTATAGAAGCAACAAATTCTTTCAACCAGAAAGGCCTTAGATATGTGACTTTGTGTAATACGAGTCCCAGTGTTGAACTGTCTGCCTGCAGTCTAGTCCTTTCACTATTTAAAAACATTTGGTGTACCATGAAATAAAAAATACAACAAAGGAAACCCATAACTGTTGTGCAGCTTGAATCCTGCATCAGACACATATAGGACAACATTTCTCTCCCAAAAATTCAATATATGGACAAAAAAGACTACACAGTATCACTAAACATGGCACTGTTCCAATCTTTTAGATGTGTTGCAGCCATCAATTTAAAATGTTTTTTTTTTTGTTGTTGTTGTTCTATTTGTGAATAATATATATGGTCCCCTGACTTTTTTGGAATTTTTTTTTATTTTTTTTGTATAAATAAATAAAATTAAATTGAAAAACTGACACAAGCCTCTATTTTCAAAAACACTAATCTAGTACCTATTTTATAGTCATATTAGTCATGTGAATAATGAAGTGCACAATTCCTCTACTAAACCCTCACTACATGCTTTAATACAACTATATAAAACACTGCTATACTGCTATAACAAAGCAAACCATTTATTGTTCCTTACCATCAAAGCACACAAAAGAATTTTTGCTGCTACAGTCTTTATCAGTCCAGCCACCAGAATATATCGCACCACACTCTTGACGTCCACCACCGTTGTTCGGCTCTCCGCTCGACCACATCCTCAGGCTTCCCAGTGATTTGTTTCTAAACGACCAGCGCCAGCTGCTGGTGTTAATGTAGAGACCAATCCAAGCACTGAATGTGAGATGATCTTTCTGGGAGTCCCACAGAAGTTTATTCATGTTGTGATTACTTTTAATAATAGCCAGGTCAGTGTTGGTGGCCTTGCAGTAGGCCTGAGCATCAATCCAATTTCTCCCCTCCGGGATCAAATAGTATTTCAGACGGATTGGCAGGACAATGGGAACAGATCCTGTGGAGGAGTTTTAAAGGGTTAAAAAATTAAACACCTCCGACTATTACTTCCACAACTTATACCAATGAGTCTGAATCACAAAACTGTTTAGATCTTTATACAACCCCTTTGAAACTAACAGAAACAAATTCCATCATCAAGATGCTCCTGGGCACAAAGCAAGCTTCATGAAGACATAGTTTTTAGTGTGAGGGGTTGAAGTTGAGGAACCTGAGTGTCCTGAACAGAGCCTTGACCTTCTGAACCCTACTGGGATGAACAGAAATTGGATCCTCTGAACTTTCTCTGTCGCCTGTGTCTGATTTCACTAATGCTCTTGGTAATCGTGAATGATCAGTAATTCCTTACAACCACATCACAATCTATAGTGGAAAGCCTTCACAGAAGAACATCTACAGATTACGTATGTAACCATAGTTCCCTGAGGGAACAAGACGCTGCGTCGCAACAGTTTGGGAATGCAGCGTCTTGTTTCCAAAGGGGAATAAGGGTTTCATACATAACAAGAAGCTGCATCGCAACGGTTTGGGAATGATTCCGTGTTGTCCACGCTCTGAATCACGTGTGTAATCTGTCCAATGGAAGGCAGTGGTGACGTCACGGCCAGGAAGATATAAAAATAAGCGCTGCAGGAAAGCTGGCAGTGTGGCAAAGTTATGCAGTACAGAGGGCCTAAGTGGCACTGAGGTCAAGGTTATAGAACCTGACATAGGAGGGACACTCCAGAGGACCAAGCCTTAAAGGATGCCACACTCTGGAGTGCACTCTGACCCAAAAGGAGCGGGGCGACCAGAGAATTCATAGGAGAATGTAATAGCGTCAATAATCCACCTGCTTAGAGTCTGCTTGTTCGCAAGGAGGCCTCTCCATAGAAAGGCCCATAACAGACAAGCAGTTGTTCCGACTTCCTCCAATGACTCTTTCTGTGGAAATTAGTTTTCAGTGCTCGTACCTAGTACAGCTGGTTTAGCTTCTCCTGATCTGGGGCCTAAAACAGAGGGGGATAGAATGCCTGGAGCCTAAAGGGTCGTGGGACGACCGAGGTCATCTTCGGAATGTAACCTACTCTAGGATGCAAGAAGGTACTGGCCATACCTGGAGTGAACTCCAAAAAAGTCTTGACTGTGAGGTGCCTCCATTAAGCCTGGGCCAGGGGCTAAAATGTGGGCCTCAGATAGAGCCTCCAGCACAATGGCCAGGTTCCACCCTGGCACTCTAGGCTGCACCGAAGTCCGAAGCCTTGGAGTGCAGTGGAGAAAATGCGAAACCAGCGGGTCTTTTCCAAGTGATTGCCCTGCCACGGGGGCACGATACGCCAAAATAGCAGACGGTAGACTTTGACAGTGGACCAAGCCAACCCTTTGGCAAACTGTTCTTGAAGGTATTTCAGCACCGAACCAACCAGGCAGTAAACTGTATCCAATCGGTGCTGAATGCACCACACAGTGAACAAGTGCCATCTTGTGGCAATTGACCTCCTAATGGAGGGAGCTCTGCAATGCAAAATGGTCTCTACCATCTCAGTGAAGAGACCTGATCCTCAAAACTGTGCCTGAACTGTGGGGCACAGCCACAACCTCCACAACTTTTGGCGGGGGTGAATTATTGCGCACCCTACTTGAGAGAGGAGATCCCATCTCAGAGGTAAATCCGACGCATCCATCGTAAGCATTACATGACAACACAGGGCCTTCAGATCGGAACCCAGGAGCTAATATCAACCAGTCTTTGATATAGTTTAGGATGTGCCTGAAGAACCCTATTGGTAAGCTTCGGCCCTAAAAGCAAGCTTCAGCAACTTCCTGTGAGAAGGGAGGATGTATACATGAAAGTATTTATCCTTTAGATCTACCATGACAAACCAGTCCTTGGATATTATCTAAAACATGCTTGAGGGTCAGCATTTTGAACCTGAATCTAATAAGTGAGCGGTTCAGCTGACATAGATCTAGGTTTGGACTCCTTTTTGAGAACTATGAAATACCAGCTGTAGAACCCAAGCTCTCTCTCCGATGGAGGGACCACATCGATGGCCTCCTTACTCAGAAGAGTGTTTACTACCTGTTCCATGACCAGAGCCTGCTCAGTTCCCAAGAGTGAGGGACGGACTCCAGCCAGGTAGTCTCCTTAAGTTATCAGTCTCTCGATACTGACCTCTGTTACACCTAGAGCCGGGGCTAAGCCCTGGTGCAGCTCTAGGTGCCTCAAAAGAGCTACAATGCTCCTTTCCAGTGAAGCCCAGCTACCTGGAAAAAAATTACTTGCCTGGCCTCCTTCGACCAGTCATGTGTCTGGGTTTTCACAGGTAGGTGATCCTGACATCACAGATGCATAAGGGAAGCCTGAGCCAACCTGACACACAATATACCAATCTTATCATCCCTGCATTGGCTTCCTGTTAAGTTTCGAATAGACTAAAAACTATTACTTCTTACTTATAAAGCACTAAATGGTTCGGCTCCCACGTACCTATTCTTTTAACATGCTACAATCTGCCATGCTCCCTGAGATCTCAAAAAAGTCCACTAAAGGTGGTAGAGCATTTTCACATTTAGCTCCTAAACTCTGGAATAGTCTTCCTGACTGTGTTCGGGGCTCAGACACACTCTCCCAGTTTAAGTGCAGATTAAAAACATGTCTTTTCAGCAAAACCTACACATAACACACATCACATCATAACCTTGTGCTCCAGAACATCTGATCACATGCACATTATCAACTTGTGCTGTTAATATCATGAACAGCAGCTATGCTAATTTGTCTCCACTGCTTCTCTTTCTCTCCCATCCCGAGACACCCTGAGGTTCCTCCAGCTCCAGTCACCTCCCACCTCGTGATGATTAAAGACCTTTGAAAAAGTAGATGCCGAACTTGCAAACATCCCGAACCATCTAGAGACGTACCAGTGCCAACTGGATCCAATTACATGTGTGGAGTTTTGACATTGGACCTCCTGGAGTGTTTAAAGGCTCTGGCATGGAGAAGCTGATGCTGGATCTGTGATGATCACAAATGCTGAGCTCATAAAACTAGGAGATACTAACCATATAGACTGTTTAAGACTGCAGAAAGAACATCACTTATAATCTTATACTCCAGTGCTCATGTTAGTTCTCACTCTCCAGTGTTGTATTGTTGAAGATTTATGATCACACTCTTGATGTCACCCAAATGAGGATGGGTTCCCCTTTTGAGTCTGGTTCCTCTCAAGGTTTCTTCCTCATTACATCTAGGGGAGTTTTTCCTTGCCACCGGCGCCACGGCTTACTCATCAGTAAGGCTTGCTTCTCAGAAACTCAAGGTTTGTGCCTAATTATTCAGATGTCTACAGCCTGCTGGATGATCATACTAAAAAGGAAGCATTAAACCAGCACACATTTATCTAGGTAAAAGCTGCAATTTGTGGTGGACCTCTTTTACATTCTCCTGATTTCTCTCTCCCCTTTGTTTTACAGAGGGATGCAGTAGACAAGGGGCTGTAGGGCCGTGTTGCTCAAGGGGTTGAGGGGGAGGAGTGCCATGTGAAAGTAACTAGGTTACGTATGTAACCTAGTTCCCTGAGGGAACGAGAGGTGCATTAAATGCATCCCCCCCCGAAAAAATCTAGTTGTTTAAACAAAATACGCAGAGGAGACAAGAATTTCCATAACATTTGTTGACCAGTGTAATATTTATTTAAAAAGTGCAAACAAAAAAGATAAAAACAAAAACAAATCTCAACCAGATTAAGATGTCATAGACTGTGGAACACAACAGCCATGGAAGACAAACATGAGCAATAAATGTGAAATGTGAAACTATATGCTAATCAAGGTGGCAAGGAACAGGCATTTTTGGATGCTCCTCCATGGTTCCTCATACTGTAAGATATCAAATAGTTTTGAGATGAGCTCTGTTTCCAAGAAAGTACTTTATTTATCTACGTTTACACGCAATCACCTTTGGATCCTTATCTTGCAAATAGGGTGGGTGTTAAAGTGAGATCATGTGGGTTGTTCTCTGACAATCTTCCTGATCTCTCGTCTTCAAGTGATGTTCTTTTGCTCTTGAGGCACAGGTGCTGCTCAAAACACGAAGAAGACTCGTTGCAGCATTTCCGTATGTCAAAGCCCAGTTTGCTCTTTGTTCTAACTTTTTGTCCGAAATCACTGATGTGGTAATGCACGTGGTCAGAATAGCACCAGTATACCATTAGTCTTGAAAAGTTTCCATACAACCTCATATATCACGGTTCTGAATTTGTAGATATGATAGTGTGTCAGAGTTAGCAATCAAACTGATACTCACCTGAGAAAAGGAGAAGTAAGAACAGATTCTTCATTACTGACGTGGAACTCAGACTCTAAACGATAAAAAAAACATGAAAAAAGACACACATTTAGTCCTGATTTAGTCTTCTAATTCCCTCCACTCTTTTTGGAAGATGTTCCACTACATTTTGAAATGTGTGCTTATGGACATTTGTGTTCATCAGCCACAAGGGTGTTAACAAATGCAGGTACTGGTGTAGGTGAGGAGACCTGGGGTGCAGTTAGCGTTTACATTTATCCCAAAGGTGTTTAGTAGGGATGAGATCAGAGCTCTGTAGCAGACCACTCAAAATCTTCCTCTCCTAAGCATGTAAACCAGATCTTCAAGGAGCTCACTTTGTGCACAAGGGCATCATCATGCTGGAACAGGTTTTGGGTTTCTAAGTTGTAGTGAATGCAAATTTGTATTATAGCGCCATCTAAACACTGCCTGTACAATTGAGTGCCTCCAGTTTTGTGGTAACATTAAAAAAAAAAAACCCACATAGAGCAAAAAATATTATTAACTGAATATTGTGTCAATATAAATGGGGGATTCAGCTCTCACAAAAAAATTTTAACCTGATGGTATTCTCACTCTGTGTCCTACTGAACCAAAACCAGGAAGTTGAGAACTTGTTGTCTGGGTCTGTGGTTGTCACCCAAATTGCAAAAATGTAAATGTAGGAAGAAAAAAAAGAAGTAATCTCACTAAAGTCACTAAAAAGAAATAACATTGATCAAAAATTCCTAGAATTAATCACAGCATCACATTTCAGCCGACCTGAACCAAATTCAACTGAACCATCCCTGACCACCGAGACTCATATTTCTTCACGCATAAACACCTTTAGATCCAGTCGAAATGTAAAGGCTTTTAATTGACTTAATCGAACTTAAGACGAAGACCAGGAGAGAAGATTTGATCAGATTCCTCACCCCCACAGTCACACATGGAAGTGGGAGATAATGGGTTGGGGTGGTTTTGTTCTGGAAAGTAAAAGGGAATCCTAAACCAACATGCTTCCCATTCCATACTTCAACACCATGCAGTTCTGTCTAGACTGCGGCATATTGTCTTGTTGTATGCTGAAGTCAATGAGCTGCAGTCCAGATGGAACTTCATGGTGTTGGAGTATGGAATGGTAGCCATATTGATTAGGTATTTCTTTTCACAAAGCAAATGTCCAAGCTGTCTGGAGGGATATCTATCATTGAATGACCTGCCGAGTCACTGCACCTAAATCCTAATGAACTTCTTTGGAATGAACTGGATCACAAAAAGAAATTTCCAAAGAGTGAAGAACATCGGTGAGTTTTACAAAAAGGCACAGCAAAGCCTTTCCTCTGAAAGTTTAGAGAAACAAAGTATCCGGATGCTGAGACTGTAAATTTGTTCTTCATGCTAAAAGAGGATTTATCAATGAAAATACTGTGGAACATCTGGAAATGTAAAGATTTGTTTGAGCAAAGTAAATCTTTAGACATTTACATTAGAGTGTGCGTTGCTTTCAAACAAAAGGAACATGCAGGTGTGTCTCTCAAACCATAAAACATTCGGCTTAGTGAAGTGGTAAGTGAAGTGTTGTATAACTTTGATCACTTTAATATCACATAACAATAAAATAACTAAATTAATTAGACAAACAAAACATTTTCTATCTATATTGTCCACCAAAATAAACACTGTAATAAACTAAATTAAATACCATGAACAGAGGGATAAATATCTTTGTGTTCAAATAAACATGAAGAAAAATAAAACTTGTAATAAATATATTGAATTATAAACACTTACTGGAGGAGAGAACGAGTGATGTGCGATATAAAGAAGACAGAAGAAGGATCTGTCCATGTCCCAGCCTTCAGCCTCTTTATTCAAAACACATGCAAAACATCTCAGCTCAATCTTCATCTCATGACCAAGATAGGGAGAATCCTCTCAGATTTAAATCACACTATAGATAGTTTAGAGACATGACCTTCACAGCCAGATGTGGTTCTTTACCAAACTCTTAGTACAAAGTTGAAGACACAAAATTGTGTAGGACGTCTTTTGATGCAGGTTCATTACATTTTGCATTCACTTGAACTTAGAGACCCAAACCTGTTCCTGCATGACAATACCCCTGTGCACAAAGCAGCTCCATGAAGATTTGCTTTCCATGGGTTGGAGTGGAAGATCTCCTGCTTTAGAGCTCTGAAACTATTGAACATGAATGAATGTGAACACTGACTGCAGCCCAGGTCTCCTCACCTTCTCACCTACATCACTACCTGTATTTACCAACACCCCTGTAGCTGCTGTAGCATCATTAATCTCCACAAAAATCTAGTGGAACATCTTCCCAGAAGAGTGGAGCTCATTATAACAGCACATGAAAGTCAGTATTGAATTGAACTGATTTATATAGGGAGATGGTAGGTCAGTGGTTAAGACGTTGGACTTCTGATCAGAAGGTTCCACCAGCACCACTAAGCTGCTACCGCTGGGCCCTTGAGCACGGCTCTTAACCCTCAACTGCTCAGTTTTATGAAAGAGATAATTGCAGGTTGCTCGGGATAAGAGTGTCCACCAAATGCTGTAGATGTAAATTAAAACAAAAAACAAACAATACATTTTTTTGTATTCATTTTAAAGATAATTCATATTTATAATTAACATAAAAAAATAATAATTCAATGTTTTTTCAGAAATAGATTAAACTGCCATATTTATTTAAATTCATTCTTTTAAAACATATTTAATCATGAATACATCTAAATTATTAGTATATAAAATATATAAAGATTCTTCAAAGACTTCTTTTCCTGAGGGAGGGGGCAGGTGGTCTCAGGGGTAGCAGGGCAGTAGAGTGCACATACAGCACATTACACGGTTGAGAGTAAAAGCTAAAGAAAGAAATGAAAATTGTAAGTGATACTTTGCGTCAGAAAGTCATTTGCTTCGGCGGTTTGTTTGAGACGCTCGCGTGGACTCTTCGGTGCAGTCGGAGAAGCGTGTCTAGTAAACCAGGGAGATTTGCAAACCTTAAAAACATGTAAAAGGCAGGTGTGTTTTTCCATACGAACACAAGCATTAGGACATTAACACACAATAGGGACAAAGGTTTGTTGACATTAGTTCCCATTTTCTCTTTTAATAACCTCCTGGCAAGATGTTCCACTAAAATCTGTGGAGATTCGTGAAGATTCATTCAGATACGAGGGTGTTAGTACAGTCAGGTACTGGAGAAGATCTGGGTTGCAGTCAGTGTTCACATTCATCCCAAATGTGTTTAGTAGGGTTGAGTTCAAAGCTCTATAGCAGGAGATCTTCCACTCCAACCCATGTAAAGCAGATCTTCATGGAGCTGGCTTTGTGCACAAATGTCATGCTGGAACCGGTTTTGGTCTCCTAGATCATTGTATGCCTTCAGCTTTCTAACATTTTGGGGGAAGGACTACATATGACTGGGGAAATCAGGATTATGGCTATAAAGTGCATGTTTGAATAATTTTTTACACAGATGACGGACTGGTGTGTCTGAAAATAGCTGTAATATTAATCATGAAAGGCTGAGAGTGAAAATTAGATTGGTTTATATCACAAAGGCCTTCAGAACTCCTCAAGAGTTCCTCAGTCCTGTCCAGCTAATAAACTCTAAATCCTTGAAACACTCTTAAGCCAATTAAACAGACACACATGGGGGTCACACTAACTCAGAATATGTAGAACTGCTTTTCAATTCTTTCATTAAGGTCTTTTTTCACCACACCGTTCACAGTAACAAAGCAAACCTGATTCCACATACACACAGTTTAAAAGGACTTACGATTACACATTTCCTGATCGATTTACATTTCTGCAGACGCCCCTTATCCAGGGTGACTCACATTTATTGCATTCATACAGTTGAGCAGCTATAGGGTTAAGGGCCTTGCTCAGGGGCCCAGTAGCACCAGATTGGTGTGGTTGGAATTTAGATAGTTAAGCAGCTATAGGGTTAAGGGCCTTGCTCAGGGGCCCAGGAGCACCAGATTGGTGTGGTTGGAATTTAGACTTACAGTCTTAACATCCAAAGTCCACTATGCTACCACCTCCCCCACTTTTTTAAACACTTGAAAAAGCACTTTTTTTTTTAAAAAAATCTGTGTCATTTTCAATCGTTTCTCAAATGTTTCTTATTCAAACTGAAACATCTAAAAACGTTTACGTTGCTGTGGTGCACATAATCTTCGACCGGCGTCATTTCTGCCCGCCGTTTATTTACTTTATAAACTTTGACTCTTTGAAACGTCACGGAAACTAAAAAAAAATATTTGGCAGACTGCCCGATTCAGAGCAAATTACAATGATATTATTTACACATCAGAGCAGGACTTTGCTTAAAGAGTGCAGTAGTGGCAGCTTGGTGGTGCTGGAATTTAAACTCATGACCTTCTGCTCTGAAATCCAACATCTTAACCACTGAGCACCTCAACATACTCTAACCTTCTTGCTTCTAAACCTAAGAATGAATTTTGTACCTTTTTTGCCATTGTTTTCATTCAAATCTGCCTGAACCTCCAGGTGCACCTGTCCAACGTCTCTCATATGACACCAAATATTCAAGCATGTGGACAATCAGTGTTTTATTTACGCGCACGGTTGAAATATACACGTTTGACAAATAAAGATGTTTTTATTAGAAGGTTTTTATTCTGAATCTTGGCAATGTAATTTTAGTCACAATAAAGAATTTCAGATGAATATGTAATTTAATAGGAATACTCTGAAGATGGTGAAGAAGTGTGTGATTTCTTCAGAACGTAATCTCTTGGCTCACGTGACTAATGGCTTCAGTGATGCTTATGGAAACAAACAAATGAATGAGAAATCAACGGAGGTGTTTAATTCCAGATTAAATACTGAACAAGCGAAACTCTTGACCTACCTCTGAACCTCCAAACCACACTCGCACAGATTCACCAACACCTGCAGGTGAGAACGAGTGACAACAAACTGTACCAAGACAGAGAGAGTTGACATGAGTAAGGATCAAGGAATCACAAAGTTCATTATCAATAATTACTAATATCATTAAAAAAGAAACACAGTATGAAATGTAACATATAAAACTAATCTTGGGCTATTAGTTTAATTTCAAAAGTGATGTTTTGCATGTTTGCTTTTCCCCCACAGTATTTCTGCAGCTCTACAACTCGATGTTTTGGCTCATAACCACAAAACTACTACAAAACAAAAGACTTCCGAAGATCTTTCACACCTGCATCGGTGAAAGGGTGCAGGTTATTTGTTGGTACCCTGAGTAGTAAAAACTATAGCAGGGAGAAAAGCTTTCTTTTACAAAGCCCCACAGGAACTGCCTTCCAGTTAGGTTTTAGATTAAGTCTCATGTTCAAGTTACAAACCTATTTGTTTAGTCTAGACTTTTGTAAACAGGTTTTTCTTATGCTGGGTTCACACTGCGATTTTTATAGTCCTTTGCCATTGTTGCTGGTCAGACTGCATGAACATGACACACAAGAAAATAACTCGTCCGAAGTTTTACGTCATCAATCCGTGACGTTCTCCAGACCCGTGTTCTCTCGCTAACGGTAGTTAGCAGGAAACAAAAACGATCTGTAGTGTTCATTTCGTTTGTGACAGGCCTTTAAAATAATAATGTCATACAAACACTCCTTTTCCCTCCATAACGCAATAAGTTTCACTTCTTGTTGTTTTGTCCTCTGATTCATTTCTACAGTTTCCCTGAGGTGATTTTATAGGAGGAAAAATAATTGCAACGGCCATGTTATCGGCTGTCAGTGAACAAACCAGATTGAAAAACAATTTGTAGCCTCGGATTATAGGAATCTTTTAGGATTTTCTTAAATTGTCCCAGACGACCAAATTGTGGCCAAAATGGCACAAGGTGAACCTGGCTTTAGGTAAAGGAACAAATCTGGATGCATCATGGTTATAGTGTTCCAGTGAAGTGGTCTGCATGCATCATCCATTATCTCCCCATGTTCACTCAAGTTTGCTGATGGTGGTGTGGCTGGTGCTTCATGACCCAAAGCTTGATCATGTATGTGTTACTTTCTGGCCCCCACTTTTAGTTATGATGTAAAAGGTAATCTTTCTGGAGTCCCTGTTTATAAATGTACATGTCTTTAACCTTTATGCAACAGGAAGTATACATGATCTTCTTCTTTCCGCTTCTCCTAATATACTTTAATATAACTAATATACTGCATATCTCTCTCTCTCTCTCTCTTGCTACATATGCCCCTGAGCTCCTAGTGATTCCATACTTTTTGGCTCCTCAGACCTGCATAATTCCTTCTCATAATCAATCAGGTCCATAGCCTGAAGATAAATGAGATTACTGATTATAAATCCACTTAGTAACCATGACAAAAGCTTTGAAGTCCCCGTCAGTGAACATTTCATCTTCAAAACAGCAATAATTGTTGTTGAAAATGAGGTCCCCATTTGAGTCTGGTTCCTCTCAAGGTTTCCTACATTCCTCATCTTGAGGAGAGTTTCCCTCACCACCATGACCTCTAGCACTGATGCTGGTGTAAAGCATCATATGTACATCACAACATCTGTTTCCTGAAATGTTTCGCACAAACAAATAAGCAAACACACACCTGAATGCTGAACGTGTACTCATACCTGCTCCTCCTCCCAGTTAAAGAGGATTTTCTTGAAATGCTCAGCCACCACTTTGAGCTCATAGGTACGAGTCACCTCACGTTTTTCAAGTAGAGCTCCTGAAGCTCCCATGCGGTCAGCAATCTTCTGCAGCACCTCATCCATCATCGTCCTTTTCTACAAAATGGATATGAATCTATAAAACCTTCTACAGTGATTATGTTGCATTATAAAATATAGCTAATTAAATAATAGCCACATTTCAGACATCACTGCTGTTATTATGAATAAATTTGAATATATGATGAGTGTAGGAAATGGGGGTGGGGTTTAGGACTTTAATGGTGGGGTTTGGACATTGCACATGACTCAAAAAAGAAACATACAGACTAATACAGTGTTGCTTAATTGTAATTGGTCAGAAGGCATTGATAAATGTTCTATAGTTGTTATAGTAACAGCTCATTTGAAGACGTGTGCAATAAACATACAATAAACTTTTCTGAAAGAAGATGAATATCTAAAAAGGTATGGAAGGAGTCTCCAGTATGAGTCTCAGAAATCCGAGTCAGTTGATCGATACAGTGAGAACGAAATTTATTTAGAAATGAAATCTGTATTTGATGCGGTACAGCGAGAGAAGGATTACTCACTCTAATCAGATTGTTGTATTGCTTTTCCAGGACCTGACGTTTTTCCGGGTCCTGTTCTTTTATGATCCTGTTTTCTTGGATTATCAGGGGAACTTCTGCAGCATCTGCTATATCAGACACTGGAGCGTTCAGGGGCTGGGACGTGAGGGTCTCGCTGACTGAGTAACCAAGAAATTCACTCAGCATTACCTTCAGCATTCCCTAAATATCACAGAGAATTAGAAATAATATATTAAATTACACTTAAACACGTATACGAGTCAACATTTTTGTAATAATACACAATATAACCAACGATTTGTGAAACAGCTGACAAACGTTTCTCTGAGCAGATGTTCTTGTGGTGATTTGTGCTTATTCAGGCACAAGGTTGTTATAAAGTCAGGTAGTGATGGGGGTGAGAAGGTGAGGAGGTCTGGGGTGTGGTCATTGTTCACATTCATCCCAAAAGTGTTCAATAGCATTGGAGCTTTATAGAAGGAGATCCTCCACTCCAACCCATGAAAAGCTTCTTCATGGAGCTGGGTTGTGCACAGGATTGTTATGAGGGAACAGGTTTGGGTTTCCTTGTTCAAGTGAAGGGAAGATTTCATGATCCGACATCTAAAGACATCCAAAGATGTCCAAACACTTGGCGGAAATGTCAGGACTCACGAAACTTTTGGTGATCTAATGTATATTTGAATCATTAAATCGTGTAATACAGAGTGGAAACCGGACTAAGTCGTCTCACAGACGTCTAAAAAACAAATAACTTTCTCTTGCTAATAAAAAAAAGGCAATGTTTTGGCGTGACCAGAAAACGCAGTTTGCAATCACGTGTGCTTAGCGTTAGCACTCCATCGCTTGAAGACGATGTCTCCTGAGAGCTGTCATGAAACGTAGAACATTCAAAGAGCTATAATAGATTGATTTTGTATCATATCGTACACACCTTGCACCCGTAGTTACTCGGCGTCTGAATCTTCCCTCTTCTCTTTTTCACGGCGTTGCGAACGTTTTCCTTCACGTACGAATACTGATCCTCAAACGAAGTCGAGCTGAGATTGGACTTGAAGTGAAAAAGAACAGAAAAAAAGAATGAGTCCAGTTTCAAACACTAAACCAACATGCAGTCCAGTGCTGTGGAAGTTTTTGTAACTCTTTAATAATGACAGGATGAACACTAACGCTCTCGGTGTGGTGCAGCCAGTACGAAGTGAAAACATCAGCCAGAAACGTGTTTCTTTCCTCATCCCAGCACCAAGCGTACGCGTACTCATCAGGACCGCAGGAGCCGACCGAATACACTGAAACCAGACGATAAAATCTTTACAGACTTATGAGGAGAACACGTACATGAAAACATGGCATCCGAGAAATAAGTATGAAGTGCTAACCGTTTGAGTCTGAGAGCTTGTCCAGCATCGATCCGGCATGGCACGATTCCAAATAAATCACCATCTGCAAACATCTGGATTTATTCAGCAATCTTTCACA
>MU597129.1:980350-1065350 GCA_024362625.1 Silurus asotus
ACCAATCTCAATCCACTCTTCACACCTGAACTCCTTCCAGCCAATCACAATCCACTATTCACACCTGAACTTCTTCCAATCAATCACTATCCACTATTCACACCTGAACTCCTTCCAGCCAATCACAATCCACTATTCACACCTGAACTCCTTCCAACCAATCACAATCCACTATTCTCACCTGAATTTCCAGCCAATCACAATCCAGCATTCAATCTGTCTAGGATGTACACCGGGGGAAATAATTATTTGAATCCCTGCTGTTTTTGTAAATTACAAAGAAATTACCAGTCTAGAATTTTTATAGTAGGTTTATTTCAACACAGAGAGAAAGACAGAATGTAAAAAAGAAAATAAAAAATAAACCATTAAAGAAAGATTATAAATTACAGTTTTTCTCGATTGCTAAGACACATTTCTTGAAAGCTGCTCTCCTTTTCTCTAAACTGTGAACACAAAATACAAACTTTCACCACAAAACAGTTGAATCTGAGCTCGAAACTGAACTGTGTTGTCAAATCGTGCCCCAAATCAATCAAAATTAAAATCACTATGGAACAGTCACTAAACACTACGTAGAAAAATAGAAAACACACAATGCTCAGGACATCAAGCTGGAGAAATAAATGTTTATTGTTCACTGTAGGATAAATGCATGTTGCAAAATAAATAAACCTGTGCATTTAGCACTTGTACAAAAAGACAAAACAGAAATCTTTAAAAAATCTTCTATAAAATACAAAAATATACAAATAAGTGCATTCCTCAGCCACAGCATCACGTCTCCCTACTGGGTCAGGCCACAGGACTTCACAGGACACATTTTGTCTGGTCAGGCAACGGGGGAAAAACCCCTGGCATGCCGTATCCAGGCTTGGCATGTCTCCACACCTCTGTCACCACAGGCAAGTCCCATGGCATGCAGGAGATTTACCCTGGTGTAAGGTTGGCGTTCATATACCTTCCACTGCCATGAGCAGAAGAATTCCTCAATGGGGTTTAGGAAAGGGGAGTACGGTGGAAGGCAAAGATTGATAAAACCTTGGTTCATATTGAACCACTGTCTAACCTGGAGGGCTCTGTGAAAACTCACATCGTCCCAAACAACAACATAGATGGGATCCTGCTGCCCTACAATGCATCTCGTGTGTGATTGAGGAAAATGAGGAGCTGGTGAGTGTTGTAGGGCTCCACAAAAAGCTCTACAAAAAAGATTACATGGAGTTACAAAAAATATACATGGAATACTGGGCCTACAAACAGTTAGACCAACCCTCTATTACAACACTACAGTACACTGGTACAGTGATGTACTGAAACATAGATTTACTTACAGTATACTGAGGTACAGTATGTAGTCTGTCATACAGTAACTGCTGTCAACATTTACATACTGTACTATAATGTCAAAAAAAGGTAATGACCTGTTCTCTTCTCTAAATCTTCGGATTATGGTGGACACAGTGAATCTACTGATGTTTGGTTGTATTCTTTGTCCAGCCTTCCTCATGCTCATACCATGGACAAGAACATGGTCAATCACAGCAGCTCTGATTTCATCAGATATTACTGTTCTTTGTCTTCGCTGACCACCTCGACCTCCTCTCACACGAACTCTTCCTCTCAGATTTCTGGTTGTAGGGTCTCACAAACCAGTGCACTCTGAACCTGCTTACTTTATATGTTCCCTTACATCATTAGCCACAAGTGTGATCCATTTTGAGTTGTTGTGTTTAAGTGGTGACACTTGTGCTTTAATTGTGTTTGACTTTTGTCCCCTGTGCTCACCATTATGCAGCACGGGTGCATCACAATGAAAATGTGTTGGCAAGTTGTGTCTAAACAGGTGAAAAGTGTTTATGGTTTTGCCAAAAGAGTGATTGATTCAATCAGTGGGTTCAGGCAACTAAATATTTGGTTCAGACAATAGAGTTTAGTGTTTTAGCAATTGAGAAAAACTGTATTTGATTGAGTGAAATTGTTAGGGTCTTCTGGTTTGGCTGTAGTCACTTCCTGTTTCGCGATACTCACTTCCGGTTCGGTTGTGGGCACTTTCTGCCGTTTTTCTCGCGCCAGTGTTTAAGGACACAAAATTCTGCGCATGAACTAGTTCATGACATTCCAATCAGAAATCCAAATATTAACCGCTGAACTACTCCCTGCCTAAACACTGGAGACTAGACATGTGCAGCAACTTGCAGCGTTCTTCAGAACCCTTCTGCCTCAGACACTCAGTGTACTGCCAAGCTCTCCATCACCCTATCACTACAGACCACTCATAACAACCAAACTCATAACCAGGAACAGTACGTCTCATCCAATTCTCAATCCCTAGATACAGTATACACAGCATCTCAATAGTGCACCTCTCACATTTCAGAAACCATTTTAGTATCTTCTCTAGGTACAATACTGTAGAAATTAAACTTGGATATATTTTAGAGTATCAATGTGCAGCATGTAGAGGAGTACAAATTCACTGTCCTCTAAAAATAACTCAACATGCAGACATTATTGTCTAAATAACTTTAGAGGTTGTAGAAGCTGAAGGTCCACACCTCAGTGCTCAGACCGCACACTGCAACAAGTAAGAGAGCATGAATTACTGTAACCATGTCCTGTGACCTGATTAGACTAAGTGTGGTGAAACCCTGGTGAGGAGAACCAAGAAAAGAGTAAAGCATAGTGGTGGGAGCATCATAGTCTGGGGCTGCATGAGTGCAACTGGTACTGGGGAGTTTTCCAACATAATAACGACCCAAACCCACCACCAAGATGACAACTACCTTGTTGAGGAAGCTGAAGGTGAAGGTGATGGAGTGGCGAAGTATGCCTCCAACTTGAAACCCTATTGAGCACCTGTGTGGATCCTCAAGAAGAAGGTGGAGAAGCTCCATGTGTCTAACACCCAGCAGCTCTGTGATGTAATTATGAAGAAGTGGAAGAGGATCCCAGCAACAACCTGTGCAGCTCTGGTGAATTCCACATCCAGGAGAATTAAAGCAGTGCTGGATAACGATGTGCTCCACACAATATTCACACTTTGGAAGTAGCAGTACAGTAAATCTGTACTGCTACACAAACTACACACTGACACTCTAAAATATATTCAAGTTTCATTTCTATATTATTGTCCCTTGAGAAAATACTAAAATGGTTGTGGAGTGTACTCACTTTTGTGAAATACTGTTTATACACTATAATGCCAAAAGTTTGTGGACACCTGGTCATTCAGTACGTACAGTATGTGCTTTTTGAGCATCACATTCCACATTTAGTTTCAATTTGCCTTTCTAATTCCCTCCACTCTTCTGGGAAGATGTTCCACTAGATTTTGTTGTGAGCTTATGGATATTTGTGTTCATCAGCCACAAGGGTGTTAATAAAGGCAGGTACTGATGTAGGTGAGGAGACCTGGGGTGCAGTCAGCGTTCACATTCATCCCAAACGTGTTCAGTAGGGATGAGATCAGAGCTCTATAGCAGGAGATCTTTAAAGCATGTAAACCAGATCTTCATGGAGCTAATTTTTTTGATCAGGGGCATCGGCATGGTTTGGGTTTCAAAGTTCAAGTGAACACAAAATTTTATTACACCGCATCCAAAGACAACACCGCATCCAAAGTACAACCTACTAGAATACCTGTATTATATCACCAGTATAATATCTTTATAATGTTTTGAACAAATCTATCAAATACATTTAAGAAATAAAACATTCATCAAGATGTTTTCTGGCAAAACTGAGACGAGTCTTTATGTTTTTTTTGCTCAGCAGCGGTTTTGGTCTTGGAACTCTGCCATGCAGACCATTTTTGCCTAGTCTTTTTCTTATGGTGGTTTCTAATGGCTCTCACTGTGGTTTTCTGTAGTCCAAAAGCTCTAAAAATGTCTTTATAACCCTTTCCAGACTGATATATCTCAATTACTTTCCTTCTCATTTGTTTCTGAATTTCTTTGGATCTCTGCATGCTGTCTAGCATTTGAGGATCTTTTGGTCTTCTTCACTGTGTCAGGCAGGTCCTATTTAAGAGATTTCTTGATTGTAAACAGATTTGGCAGTAATCAGGCCTGGGTGTGGTGAGAGAAATTTAACTTAGGTGTAATAAACCACAGTTTTAACAGGGGGGCAAACACTTTTCGCCCTGTGTGAAAAAGTGTCCCCCCGCCCCCGTTAAAACTGTGGATTATTACACCTAAGTTAAAGTTCATTATGTAGTTTTGATTTTGCCCCTCAATAATAAAAATCTTAATTTAAATTCTGCATGTTGTGTTCACTTGTGTTATTTTTAACTAATATTTAAATTAGTTTAATGAGCTGAAACTTTAAAGTGTGACAAATATGCCAAAAAAAAAAAAGCAACAAGGTGGAGCAGGTGGATCTGAGGAGCACCAGGCAAGGACAGATGACCACAGCAAGGGGGCTAGGTCTGACAATCCCCACAGAAGAGCAGATAACCACCAGGATGGTTCTGATGGCACAGGAAACCAGGGTGGATCAGGCTTGTGGGCTGAAGCTCGCTCAAGATCAGACTCGTGAGCTGGAGCTGGCTTGGGAGTCTGTAGTAGTTCTTGAACTGGGTCCATGGTGTCCTGGAGACTTTCGAAAGCCGCCACATCCAGGGCAGTCTGTGTATTCTGTAACCGGGTTGACTAGGCGTTATGACAGGGTTAAGGATCCAAACGCAGGCTTTATTTAGAAAGTGGCTAACAGGCAGGGTCAACAACGACAAAGGAGATTATCCAAGGATAGACAAAAGGGTCATCCAAAAAACAGGCAATGGTTGAGGCCAGCAGCAAAAATCATAAACGAGGTAAACAGTCCGAGGTCAAAAACGTGAACATGGCATGGCAAAACATAGAAACACTGGCTGGCATAAGCAAAACAAACAACCTGTTAGTATGTTAATACACACCAACGTGCATGCATGTGTGCTTGTGCATGTCCCTTTTGAAGTCCTCCTGCTGGGAACTGGAAGAAGTCTGCAATAGCTTCCCATGCAGGGGCTTCTGGTAACTGCACAGTGTGACTGGTCAAGGCGCACTCTGGTGGAGATTGGGATGAACAACAGGGACTGGATATGTGACAATTGGCCAAGTTTTCAGGTCTCTCCAGAGATGTTCTATAAGAGTTCAGGTCATGGCTCTGGGTCACTGGGTCACGCAGTGTTGTTCCCTAATCCACTCCTGTATTGTCCTGGCCAAGTTTTTGGGGTTCGTTGTCATGTTGGAAGGTGACCCTTGAGCCCAGACTGAAGTCCTGAGTGTTTTGGAACAGGTTTTTTTTTAGGAGATATCTGTACTTTGCTCCATTCACCTTTCTCTCAACCCTGGCCTCCAAATGCATCCAGTGCCCCATAATGACAAGGGTTACAGGGAATGTGTGCAAAGTCCAAATCCCGACTGAGAAAAGTAAAAGATAAAAACGCTGGATATAAAACCTCCTTGTGCACCTCCTCAGGAACTCACTCAGGAGCTGAAGCCATCACAGGAGACAACGCAGGTACCAATCAACACATTTATTTCTTTATCTAGCATTAAATAATCCGATAAAAATGAAACCACGTTTGGGCTTTTTTATTGTTATCTTTAATGCGTGCGCCTCCTGGCGTGGTTTTAGAAAACAGTTATTTATTTTAAAGTCTTATTTTACCTTCATTTCTCTTTCTCTATATTTCTAGTCTGATTCTCCCGTGTGTGTGATTTTCACTGAAAATGGCAGCAGGTAAGCTCACGACAATGGAGTCTGGATGTGTAGCTGATGCATGTTGTTCCACCAGATTATTATTATTTTTTATTAATATTATTTTAGTAATTATTCTACTGAACTTTATTATTTGCTCTCTGTTTTTTTTCATTGTGAAACACAGTCCAGAGTGGATTAAAGCTTTATTGAGAGTGGAACTCATTTAAATAGTTAAATGTGGCTTCATTGCAAATGTTGTTCTGTCTAATAGTTAATTGAAGTTAGTTAAAAACATTTAATGATGTTAATAAAAGTTTTGTTACAAATATTTTTCTGTTATAAAATGGCGGAGTCACGCTATAAAACAGGTGCCGCTGCAAAATGTTTACACCAAGTTCATAATTTTCTCGCATCATATTCAAGTAAATCATGAACAGTGTGTTTCTTTATCGATTTCCTGATATATTGACATCATGTGTTCTGTGGTTACAGGCGAAGCAGGAAGAGCGCTAATATTGCTAATGTGTTTTGTCCATGTGTTTTGTTACCCAGGTATGCTAATGTTCTTCAGTTGTTTTAAAATTTGTTTATTTTGTATTAAAATGAATTACATTTCTTGTCTTTATACTGTTATAATATATGTCTAGCATTAGAACTTAAGTAACATTGAAAGTCAAAGCTCTTTCAGCAGCACCATTTCTAATAATTTCGGTGTATAGTTTATACAGTTTATATATATACCCAATATTTCTAATAAAATTGTGGTGGTGTGAAATTGTTTACTCTCTGAATCTGAAGTATTGTATTATCATTATATTATCATTCTAACCACATCATCGCTGTCGATCAGAGACTCACAGAAACATATTCATTCATTACATCACTAAACTGTTCATGTAATTGCTTCAACTAAATACTGACTGAAGGGTCTCAGTATATGTGATATTTCATTTTTGTTTATTTTTATTGTAAAAATGTACAGACATTTCTACAATTCTGTTTTATCGGGTACTGAGTGTAGATTAATGAGACAAAAATCAGTTTGAAAGATTGTAGTATTAGACTTCAACATAACTTTAAACACAGTAAAGGGGATCTGAATATTTTCTGCATGCACTGTATGCATTTAAATCTATTCTGAATACTACTTCCTCTCTGAAAAGTGTTCTGTTTCCTGCAGTACAGGGCACGCTAGAACTGATTGATAACTTTGACAGACCTGGCAAGACATATACTGATGGAGTGTACTCTTGCACAAATACATATGCTCATGGTTTCGAAGATGAGCCAGGAAAGCGCATCCCTAAAGCTGGAGCTGTTGCTGAGGCTGGTGTAGGACGAGCTGGAGCAGAGTGGAGCATCTTCTCAGCTAAAGCTAGAGGTCCAAATGCTGCTGCTTCTGCTGAGGCTAATGTTCTGGGAGCAGGAGCCATGGCTCGAGCTGAGCTTGGAAGTGTTTCAGCTGAAGCTGGTCTAGTTGAAGCGAAGCTGGGTCTGGGGGTCGAGACTGGTGTCTCACTTGGTCCCACTAAATTAGAACTTAAGCTTCTTGGCACCGGTATCACACTCGGTAATGTCTTTGAATTTTCTTTTTTTGGAAGTAAACTAACATGGAAATGGTTTTGATTTTTCTTCACAATAATCGCCCGGATAATATTTCCTCAGACTATAATTTCTCTAACTAGACTTATAAACATCACATTTCTGAAATTAACATAAAAAACTCAACACAACTTTATAGTTTAAGCCCTGCTTGTGTTTACTGGAAAGTGTTCAATAAAGGCATGAACGTCTTAAAACTACAAATGATTACACACACACACACACACAGACAAACACACACACACACACACAAACACATACACAGTTTTTCTGTGCAAGAGTCGTGTGTGTAATACACTTCAAAAAGCCACGTCATCAGTTCCTCACGGAGATCCTCTCTTTTTACTACAGCAGTTGTGCTGTTTTAGTGACTGGTTCAGAACCTGTGCTAGATTTTGGGGTTAAGTTTTCTAAGTTTTGGAGATTGTGAGAGCGTTTGTTAGTTTGTTTGTTTCCACCTTTTAAACATTTTGTTTGGCTCTGTAAATAAAAATCTGATGCCATTTCTTATTTTCGCTTTCTGTTGGTAATTATGGGAAGCACATTGTATTTTTATTGACTTTCTTTTGGTTATGATTCTTCAATGGTTTGTTATTTTGGTTATTTGTGGTAAAAAAACACACACATAGAACAAACACCACAAGAGTTTCAGGAAGTTTATTTTCATCTCACAGAAGTTCAGAACATAATGAACGTGATGATTGTGTGATGTTAATATTTCCAGACAAAAGCACTCTGTTCACTTAGTATAGACTGGAGAACACAACGCTCACAGCCGCATGACCGCTACGTGTACATGAGGCTAAAATCAACAGTGTTTTTACTACTTTTGGACTGAAATGTACCTTATTTACAGCACCTGTGAAAAGTGTGAAAAGAGTCTTTCAGAGTTTTTGAGAGTCTAGCGAAGAACATTTTTGGTGAGGTTTCAGGAATGAACGTTGAAATACTTTTGAGAGTGTGTGAAGCTTTTCTTTAGGTTAAGCGAGAATTTTTTCACTAAGAATAAATTGGAACATCTGGACATTTATAGATTTGTTTGGTCAAATGAAATGAATAGGTGACAAAACCTAGAAAACGACGAGGCATGGACTTGACAGCCTTTATTTTCGCTGGGTCTGCTTTCAGACCTTCTGATGTTATTAGGTGTTCTACGTAGGGCACAGAAGATTGCTTGATATGGCATTTGTCGAAATTGAGGTTCAGATTATAGCTTAATGCTCTCTGAATGACTTTGCGGAGGGCCTCATCATGTTCCTTTACTGAGGGAGCTGCGATTAGAATGTCGTCCATGACACTTATTGCTCCGCTGATGCCCTCAAGCATCTCATCCATAATACGCTGAAAGATTTCTGGTGCGCATTTTAGGCCAAAAGGTAACCTAAGCCACCTAAATCTACCAATGGGCGTGTTAAAGGTTGTCAAAAATGATGAGGCTTCATCTAGCCCTATTTGTAGAAAACCAGATTTTGCATCCAAGACTGAGAAGACTTTAGCACCAGGCTAAACCATCTTCGATGGTTCGCATTGGATATGTTCCCTCTTTATAACCTTATTTAAGTCGCTTGGGTCAATGCAGATCCTTATCTTGCCATTACAGACAGCTGCTACCATTGAACTCACCCACTCGGTCGGTTGGCTAACTTTTGTGATGTATCCATCTTTAACCATCTCATGAAGTTTCTCTATTATTATTTTTTTTCCTTTACATTACATTTGCAGCATTTGGCAGACGCCCTTATCCAGAGCAACTTACAACTGAGCAGGGGAGGGTTTAAGGGCTTTGCTCAAGGGCCCAGCAGTGGCAGCTTGGTGGTGGTGGGATTCGAACCTGTGATCTTCTGATCCAAAGCCCAATGCCTTAACCACTGAGCTACCACCTCCCACCTCTTTTACCACTGAGCTACCACCTCCCACCTCTTTTTCAGTGCAGCTGGTTGACGGCATACAGGATGGACTACACCTTTTGCATCAGGATCAGTTTTAATTGTGTATTTGCCTGGTAAAGTTCCAGTAGTGCGAGTCAGCTCTGGGTAATCTTCTAGTCCAGCTGGTAGTCCAGCTGTTAGTAGGCTGCAATGCATCAAGTCGCATAACTAAGCCTAAAGCCTCTGCTGTTGCACCAGTGAGCACATTTTCTTAAAAGATGTCCACAATCTCAAATTCTGCTAAAATCTCAGCATCCTTATATTTAGCTAGAGGATCAACAACAGCTATAGGCTTTAGCTTGTGGTTAGAGTAGGACTTCAGCACTCGATTAGAGCATTTGAGCTCACCATCAGGCAGGAGTGCCTGATAACTACTTAAAGCCAATGTGTTGCATCTTGCACCAGTATCAATTCTAAATGACACCTTCTGAGACAGAATTTCAATGTCTGCTGTCCATTTATCATCACTGTGCTCATGTGTTTGTGTGATATTTATGCTCAGCATCTCATCATCTTCTGATTCTGATTGCAGCTGCACACTGACTGTGTTTATTGATCTATTTCGGCATACTGCCACCCAGTGGTTGGGTTTGTAAAACTATGAGCATACAGAGCCTTTTGCTGGGCATTTTCCTTGGTTCCACTTATGCGGTGGGTCTTTACTGCAACTTCGACAGTTTTTTGGTTGATTTGCATGTATTTTCTTCTGCACAAATTTTGTCAGATTTTTCTGAAAGGTTTTCTTGTTTGCTGGTTCGTATTTTGTTTTTGGACGTGCTTTTCTCTGACACCCGCGATTATTGCATCGATTAGCATATCTGCCACTGCTGGGCCCATGAGCAAAGACCTAAAACCCTCCCCTGCTCAGTTGTAAGTCGCTCTGGATAAGGGCGTCTGCCAAATGCCGCAAATGTAAAATGTATTGTAAAATGTTATATATCTCTCTGCCCTGTTTACCGATCCATGTGCCCAGCCAGCCTGTACGCTGGTTAGCTGTTTGCTCCGATAGCGGGCAGTCGAAGACGAATGTGACGTGGCTCCGAAATCTTTAAAACTCTTGGAACAGATCTGGAGCATCCCAGTCGATCTTAGGGTGATCAAACTGCGATGATGTCATACTTCGTTTATTATCTGTTCCTGACAGACTTCTGACACCATGTAAAATCATGCAACTGACACAGAGCTTCGGTAACGAGATATACTCGGCTCTTTTACTCGGTACAGCAGTGCATAGACAAAGTGGGAGGAGTCGAAACATCAACTATGGAGACCTTAATGGCATTTAAAGAAACACTGCCACAATGACAATACATTACAAGCTGAACCAGCTCTTGCCCCCCTCCCTCCTTGGGCAAATGGAGGACACTCTGCGGAATCCAGTGCAGACCATCCCAGAAAAAGTCCACAAGCAGGGCCTGGATGTTTGCTAGCAGGTTTGGCGGCAGATCCACACACGCCAGCTTGTGCCAGAGAGACGAAGCTGCCAGGTTGTTGATGACCAGAGTTCGCCCCCTGTAGGACATCTTGGGAACCAGCTGCTTCCACCTGCTCAGTCTGCCCTTGATGTGCGCTACAGTGCCTTCCCAGTTTTTACTTAAAAACTCATTACTTCTCAGGTACCCCCAAGGACACCCAAGTATTTAAAAAAAAACCCTTTTTTCCACACCAGACCTTCTGGGAGTGTCGACTCCCCACTCCACAACTTAAACTGCTTTACTTTTCCCCCAGTTTACTTTTGCTGATGATAAAAGCTCAAAGTCTTCTAAAACATAATTTAAATATTTACATCAGACCCCATAATAACAGCCAAGTCATCTGCATATGCTGACAGGTAAAGTAAAGCATTGGTGTGTGGAATATTAAAACTAGATAGATTAATTCTTAATTTGATTAAAAGAGGTTTGAAAGCCAGAATGTACAGCATTCCTGACAGTGAACAGCTCTGCCTGATCCCACTGTACTCTTTAAAAGGGGCACATAAACCACCATTAACCTTCAGTACACTCTCCATTTCACTGTACATCACCTAGATCATGGCTATGAAACCAGGGGTGTTCCTGGTGCCCACCCATTCTCCATGCCCTGGAGAGCCTCCTGAAGCTCGGTCAGTGTCAGCTCTCTATCCAACTTCTTGGCCACTGACTCTGAGATCTTTGGCAGGTTACTGAGGAAGCTATCCTCCACATCCTGTGGCCCTGACCTCTCACCGCTATACAGCTTCCAATAGAACCTGACTGCGAATTTCAGAAGGCTCTGACACAAGATCCCCTGATTCACAGCATGCATAAATCTTTTTTGTCCATTCCTTTGTTCTAAACTGAAGAAGAACTTAGAAGGAGCATCCATCTCAGTGACGCATTTAAAGCTGAGCAGACCAGCGCCCCCTGTACTGTAGTGTCCAGCAGGTCATTCATTTTGGCTTTTTTGCTTTTGAGGGCTTTAATATGCCCTCGATTTCCTGTGGCCTCCAAACACTGGAGTTCCACTGTCTCTATCTCCAGAGCTTTCAGAGATTTGGCAATGTCCCTTGTGACATTGAGAGTGTACTGTTAACAGAAAATTTTTATTTGTGCTTTTGTTACATTTTGTTACCTCCCACCACTGCTGTAGGGAGTTAAAAGCTGCCTTTTCACATTTAAAACAATTCCATAAAAAAATAAAAGACTCTCTAAAATTAGTATCTTCTAAAAGTGCGGTGTTAAAATGCCAGTAGCTGCTCTTAGATTTAACATTCTTTTTACTGATGGTGCACTGAACCATGCTTAGATCATAGATGCTCATTTTTATCAAGAACATTTACTTTTAAAAGCCTCCTGTTTAAAATTTCTTTTACATTGTAAGAAAAAGGAATACAATTACGAGTAAAAAGCAGGGCAACATCACCACTAAGTGACGTGTTGTGGTTTAAAATCACCAACCCGTCCCACTCCTTCACTTAACGGTAAAAAAACACCTCAAAAAATTGACCTTCGTTATCAGCTTTTTTAGCCGGAATGTTTTTTGCTTAGTAAAGGAACACTCTCTTCTAAAATGTTTGACATTGTAGGTCTGGGAAGAACTCTTCAACTGATATATTTTTGCCATCTTCACTGTCTGATTCAGCCTCATCTGACTTTACCTTTTCTTAAGTCTGTTTTTCCCCCCTGTCCTCTACCTCGTTTCTTCCTCTTTGTTGAAACTTTAAAAAGAGGCTCATCTTCCATCTCCATGTGTCCCCCGTCCCCTTGCACTGGTGTAGTGACTGGTGTCTCCTAGCGACAGCTTTGCACCCCCGTGCCTGTTTCTGCCAGTGCAGGCAGCTCCAGCACTGCTCCAGATTCCATTGTGACTTTTCCAGTTTCACTCAGCTTCTCCGGGTCTGGTTTAGCCAAGCAGGGCTTCTCAGGGCCCAGCTTAGACGTGCAGGTCTTTTCTGGGCCCGATTTAGCCGAGCAGGGCTTCTTTGGGATGGGTATGTGACTAGTGGACCTCTAGTCTACAGGCTGAGCTTGGGGCTCACGCTCCCTAGGCCCTGGAGCAGCAGCAGTTACGGGGCTTTCAGCAGCAGGCCGAGCTGAAGCCGCAGGGGGAACGACTACAGCAGGTTCAGCTGCTTCCTGCCCCGGTCACTTGGGGACACCAGGGTCACTCTGCCTTTTAGGATAGGTGTGAACAAGATGTCCTTTTTGACCACATTTAAAATTTAATTTCTGCATCGGTGGAAACAAAAATGTTGTAGTTGAACCCATCAATCCTGAACATAAAAATCACATTTATTTCATTTAGACCTTAAAAACCATCCGCCTGAGAGACACCAAGTGCTTAATCAGTGGTGACTTACAGCTGAGGGATATGTAGGATACACGGTTATGGACCAGATCGCTAGGTTCGCTAGGGAGGGAAAGGAATAGAGAATGCACCTTAATAATCAGACAGACCAGGAAAATGACTTTTACCAAGATGGTTTTGTTTACTTATGAGGTTTAAATGGACATACATGTAAAACATAAAACCATGAAATGAAATGGATATTAGAGAAACTTTAAATATGTTGAGCTCCTTTGAAGTTATTTGATCTAATTATATTATGTTTTGTTTCTATTTGTATTATACTTGCTATCTTTGTTATTGATTTGTCTTTAATTTAACTTGCTTTATAAATGCTAATTTTGGAGCTTTGTTTCCTATAAGGTTGTTAAATTTATTTAACCCACAAAGAAATGTACAATTTCAGATACTCAAGAACATTACATTACGGAAAATAAATATATACATAAAAATAATTCAAAACTGTTCAAAATGTACTTTAAATGAATAGGTCTCAGCCTATGGAACAAATGTATATGTGTGTAGGGAAAATAGTCCTTTAAATCTAAATAAATGCAAAAGTCTTGGAATGATGGGTGCAATTGCTTGAGGTGTAAGTGTTCAATAGTGCAACATTCAGGTAATTATTAAAAAAATAACAACACAGCTGGATGAATTCCACTTGTGAGAGCAGATAAGGCATGAATCAATTGATGGATCAAGAATTCTCTTCTCTTTCGTCTCTCTTTAGGGTTCTCAAACTGGGAGGCTCACCATCTCAGGATCACAGCTTTTCAGGCTCTCAAAAAACCCCTGACCTGTTCATACGAACGGCGCCATGAACATCGCAAACAATTAATGTCTTTTAAACTCAACATGTCCTAAATATATTAACTAAACTAGGTGAAAATACTATTTTAACTTAATACACATGAGCAATCATTTACATAAATGATAATCCATTGAAAAGTATTAAGCTCTTCAGAAATGCAATGCACACAGCCACGTTATACCACACATTCCAACCAGACAAATTGTTGTATACCAACAATAAATGGATATAAACTCACAAAAAAACACTTTGAAACATGAATAAACTTAATCACTCCATTTCAGAGAATTAAACATATTATTTTGAAACTCACCGAATCCAGGGGTCAACACAATTAATCACCTCGCGTGCTACCAGATCCACAATCGACCATCATCCACTTCAATATCATCAATCAGCGCAATAAAATAACCCAAATAAGTTTTATGCAAGAGTTATAACATTATACAACATTATTTATGCATATTAAACAAGGATTATTGTTATATTTGCCTTTTAATCCTCTTTGAAAAACACTCTCGATCTGTGAAGCGCATGCTCTCCGTGCGATTACTTCGTCTCACCTCCGTGACGCCATGCACAGCGCCCATCATAATAATAGCGTTTTTTATTTATTTATTTTAACTACTTATTTTAACTTTTATAACTTTTACAAAACTTTATATTACTTTTGTTAGTGTTTTAGGTGAAAGTATACTTATTGCAAATTATGTTTTTCTTCTCATCAGCTCAATTCTGACCTGTGTTACATGTGTTTCTGTTGGTAAATGATGTTAATTGCATTTTTTGACTTCTGCGATTGAAAAGAATAGTCTGAGCCAGAGTAACCTTCGCTAGATGTGTCCAGTTCTTGGAGGATGCATCTGATGACAGTTTCTCGAATCACTCTTCTTGCTTTTAATCAAGATACAAATAAAGCATTTTCACATCCTCAGTAAAAAAAAGAACAAGTGGAGCATTCCACTTAACTTCACTCTGTGTTCTGAGTGCATGTGATGATATCAGTTCACTCCATCTTGCTGCATACATGTCTGAAACGTTGTTAGCTTTGTTTGCTCTTTCACTGTCGCCATCCATCATTGCTTTAAATGAAACCAAGAAGTAAGATGTGACCCATTTTTAATGCAAGAGATGGTCATTGGAATGTGCACTTTTCTTCATCTTAACCACAAGCTTTTTTGACAGAAGTGATGACATGCATGAAACTGAGCTTGACTGATCAGGTTTAACTTGAGTGTGTTCCACATCTCCAACATTGCAGTGACCAGTGCTAGGACTAAGTGAAGCATATATTTTTCTCACTGTCTTTGCGTTCCTTTTAAAAACTGAAATTGTAAGACTGCAGTTACATTCATTCGAGCTTCTATCTGAAGATTCAGGTACATACTCTAATGGAGAAGCCCTCATCACCCCTGCTTACATCATCAAGCTATAAAATACAATATAACTTAAATAATAATGCTTGGTACAGGCATCCATCCCTTTTGCGATGCTCCCCTGAGTTCTGGAGTTTATGGTTTGCGGTTGCCCTTCTTGAAAACACTTCCTGGGAGATTCCTCTCAGGAGGGATCTTCTTTCTCAGGCAGGGGGCACAGAATTTCACCCCCACCCAGAGCTGTAGAGGCTGTGGCTGTGGCCCCTGACGGTGGTAAAGCTTTCCTATATTTCACTAGCCAATGAGACGATGTTTCAGTAATGTCTTTTATGTTATTTTTTTCTTTGTGGCTGTACATTAAGTTTGTGTCTAATGTTCAGCATTCATCTCAACCCTTGTCATGTTGCAGTTTGGAGGAGGATCACAGCAACAACCAGCGTCTGCATCCACAACTCCTTTTTGTTATACGTTGGAAAAGATAGATTGACTATATAACCTTGTATAAGCATCTCATCTTATGCCAGGCAAACCACTACCTTGGGTTTTTGATGAACCTTTTAATGCACATTTTGTGTTTATTTTGGCTTTATGTATCATCAAAATGTTAGAGATAAAAGTTTATAAGTCATTCAATATCCAAAGTTCATACAGTGTTGTGGATGAAGACTTAAATATAATATCATGATTTGTGCTGTTTTAATTGAACTTCTAATTGCACTGCAATGAAGGATAAAAAAAAAAACAAAGTTGATAAATTATTTTATGTGCAGGTGTTTTAAAAGTTTAACAGTTTTGTAGATCTTTTGACACTATACAGAGTGAAAGTTATCACACTGATCACTGGGGCCCCTCAAGGCTGTGTGCTCAGCCCACTGCTGTTCACTCTGCTGAATCACGACTGTGTACCAATGCACAGAGCAACTATTCTCCACTGATCAGCGATAAATCCTCTGTGGAGATCGTCAAGAGCAACAAATATCTTGGTGTACATCTGGTGGAGAACTTCACCTGGTCACTTAACACCAGCAAGTCCAGCAGCACCTCTACTTCCTGAGAAGGCTGAGAAAAGCTCATCACCCCCCCCATCCTGACCATGTTCTACAGAGGGACCATTGAGAGCATCTTGAGCAGCTGCATCACTGCCTGGTTCGGGAACTGCACAATCTCAGATCGCAAGACACTACAGAGGATAGTAAGGGCTGCTGAGAAGATCATCAGAGTCTTTCTCCCCTCCATCACGGACATTTATACCACACGCTTCATCCGCAAAGCCAAAAGCATTGTGGAAGACCCCACACACCCCTCACACACACTCTTCACACTCCTGCCATCAGAAAAGGGGTTTCGAAGCATTCAGGCCGTCACATCCAGACTGTGCAACAGCTTTTTCCCTGCAAGCCATCAGGCTTCTCAATACACAGAACTAAACTGAAACTGAAACTTAAACACACTCACTCACTTACTCAACTGTGTGTCACTGTTCAGGTTGTACAGTTTAGTGACACACAGTTCAGTGACACACACTCAACCTGAACTCAAACGCACACTCATTACTCATCTCAATCCATTTCACCAACATTTATTATTCATATTATACTGTTAACATGCAGTTTTTTTGCACCTCTCGACTGCTGCTGCTGTTTTTGCACTGCATTGTGTTTGTTTACATATATAATTGTTTTTAGTCCTTTATACTGTAACTTCCGGACTATTAAACGCACCCAAATATAAGCCGCACCCACCGAATTTTACAACGATTTTTATTTTGAACATAAATACGCCGCACCTGTCTATAAGCCACACCTGTCTATAAGCCGCAGGTGTCTACACTGAAACTAATGAACTTTACAGGCTTTAATGAAAGACAGTGTCTGTAACACGGCTTGTATCTAAACAGTAGCCGACCAAGAAAGTGTCTTCCTCCTTCCTTTCACAACTATTTCTCTCGGGAGTTTATCTTTTGGCATCGTCGTGCGTTTAAAAATCACCATCGGTGAATCTTTTCTCCCGATGACGTGCAGCTCAGAACACAGGTGAAGTGTGTGTTTTCATGCCCGGTTGTTTTCAGCGTGACGAATGATTCGCATTTCCTGTAGACAGTCCGAGTGAGCGGCAGGTCAAACGTCAGAGGAACGTACAGTTTAGTGACACACAGTTCAGTGACACACACTCAACCTGAACTCAAACGCACACTCATTACTCATCTCAATTTATTCCACCAACATTTATTATTCATATTATACTGTTAACATGCAGTTTTTTTTGCACCTCTCGACTGCTGCTGCTGTTTTTGCACTGCATTGTGTTTGTTTACGTATATAATTGTTTTTAGTCCTTTATACTGTAACTTCCGGACTAATAAACGCACCCAAATATAAGCCGCACCCACTGAATTTGACAAAGATTTTTATTTTGAACATAAATAAGCCACACCTGTCTATAAGCCTCAGGTTTCTACACTGAAACTAATGAACTTTACAGGCTTTAATGAAAGACAGAGTCTGTTACACGGTTTGTATCTAAACAGTAGCCTACCAAGAAAGTCATTGTTTACTGTCTTCCTCCTTCCTTTCACAACTATTTCTCTCGAGAGTTTATCTTTTAGCATCGTCGTGCGTTTAAAAATCACCATCGGTGAAGCTTATCTCCCGATGACGTGCAGCTCAGAACACAGGTGAAGTGTGTTTTCATGCCCGGTTGTATTCAGCGTGACAAATGATTCACATTTCCTGTAGACAGTCCGAGTGAGCGGCAGGTCAAACCTCAGAGGAACATCATCCATATTTATGAAGTGGTGCGGCCCGATTTAGTGGGAGCGCATCTGATTTAATATAAAGAGTTTCATTGGTTCACCTGAAACCCGTTCCGCAAATTCATTGGTCTAATGTTATGTGGCTCAGTTTTTTGGCTTGAAGTTTGTGAAACTGGAAAAAACCCAGGAAAAATCCATAAATTAGCCGCTTCGTTGTTTAAGCTGCGGAGTTCAAAGCGTCCTATAGTCCGGAAAATACGGTAGTCCTCTTTTGCACATTAGTGGATATTCAGAATATACAATACCTTACTGGTCGGCGCTATTTTGTGTTATGCGTATTTGTCGCAAAATGTCTTGTGTTGTCTGTCGGCACTGGTTTTTGTCTGCACTATGTGGCGAGGACACTTTTTACTTGCTCTGTGTTCTGTAATGTAGCTTTATGTTGTGTGTTGTAGCTCTATGTTGTTTAATGTAGCACCAGGGTTCTGGAGAAACGTTGTCTAATTTCACTGTGTACTGGGTCAGCTATATATGGTAGAAATACCAATAAAAGCTTCTTAACTCTTGAATTGACCACAATCAACCCGAGAACATGACATGTCGAAGATGGTCTGAAATCAAATGAAAAATACTTCCTTCTTTACTACACATTGAGCATCGTTGATTACAATAAACTTCGGAAACTTTCTCAAATTTGGACCTTCCCCTAATTACCATTAACTAAATATTATTTTTTTAAATGTATAGGGGTTTTCCTGATTGTTCTGTTTACTATTATCTTTGGCCTGGTGAGGGTTAGACCAAAAAAATTAAATTAAGAAACATATTTCTACTTCCTTGTCTTCTTTCAGTCTCTGCTTCTGAGCCTAAAACAGTGTTCTCATTTATCCATCTGACCATGTTTATGTACCTTGTTTTCTTCTCATATTTACTTTTTACATTTTATTAAAACACTGTTTTTTTTTTAAAATCTCAGTAGTGTCTTATTCTGCTCAAGTTTTTTTGTTACTTAGCCTCCTGTGTCACATCTACACTGAAACAGTGGACCAATTTCTGCTGGCTCATGTGGCTACCTTACCCCTCCATTGGACTTTGCTCTGATTTTGGAATTTGATATTTGATTTGGCACATTTTATGATGGATGCTCTTCCCTGGATCAATGTCAAATTTTATCTAGGTTCTTTCCACTGAACTCCCCGAGTCTTCCTGTCTCTAGTGCCATCAAAATTTTGCTTATCTTGGCAAGCTGGAGAGTGCTATCAAGAAGTCTGTAATGTTCTCTGTGTACCCTCACATCATGGCCTAAAAAGTCATCCAGCTGATCCAATTGTGTATTATTAAGGTTCAGAAAAAGTAAAAGTGTTTACGTAGCTTTACTGATCAAAGCGCCTTTGGATTCTTTGCTCCACATTGGAATGCAAATTCACGTAGACAATCAGATCCCCTTAGGTGTGAAAGTGCTGCAGGACGTGCAAACATGTAGATGCTTTCAAAAAGAATGGCACATTATTCTCTTGTTTTTATAAGAAGCTTCATGTTCTTCTGCATAGCAGGTGTTAAAAGAATTGGAACCTTTCTTTTCAAGCTCTGAAAGTGCGAGAGCAACATCTTCGTGCAAGTTATCTGTGTTTCTGTTGGTAATGATGTCAATGGCATTTTTAAAACCTCACCCTCTCTTCTGCGATTGAAAAGAATAGTCTGAGCCAGAGGACCCTTTGCTAGATGTGTGCAGTTCTTGGAGGACACATCTGATGACAGTTTCTCGAATCACTCTTCTTGCTTTTAATCAAGATACAAATCAAGCATTTTCACATCCTCAGTAGAAGGTAGAATAAGCAGAGCATTCCACTTAACTTCTCTCTGTGTTTTGAGTGCATGTGATGATATCAGTTCACTCATTGTAAGAAACTTCCTCAAATCTGGACCTTCCCCTAATTACCATTAACTAAATATTCTTCCTTAATACATCATTTAGGGGTTTGCCTGATTGTTCTGTTTACCTTTATCTTTGGCCCTGTCATGGTTGCGGAGTGACCGAAGCAAAACCGGAGTTGTGAAATAGCTGGTTCTTTTAATAAACAGAATGAACAGAAACAAACGTAAAACAAACCAAAACATGGAACGAAACGAAAAAGACCCCTAACCCCAGGGTGGCGGATAGAGTGGGTGAGTCGCGTGAAAGTCCACCAGGAGAGCGGGGTCCAAGATGTCCTGCCTGGGCACCCACGAGCGCTCCTCAGGACCGTGGCCCTCCCAATCGACCAGGTATTCCACCATTGGACTGAGGGTGGTAACCGGATGACAGGTTGACCGCCACGCTGAGAAGTCGGAGAAAAGCCCTCCAGACGCATGACGTGAACTGCGGCCCGCGACCTGACACTATCTCCTCCGGTAGACCGAAGTTTTAAAACACATGGTGAAAGAGTGCCTCGGTGGTCTCCAGAGCAGTTGGCGGGCCAGGGAGGGGTATGAGACGGACCACAACGAACGGGTGTTTAGCCCCCTCCAGCCAGTGCCTTCACTCCCCAAACGCCAGTTTAATGGCGACAAGCTCTCGATTCCCAATGTAGTAGTTCTGTTCGGCTGGGGACAGCTTCTTTGAGAAGCAGGCGCAGGGGTGAAGTTGAGCGGGACTACCAGAGTACTGGGAAAGGGCAGCCCCGACCCAGGTGGAAGATGCATCAACCTCCACGACAAAGGTGCATATAGGGTTTGGGTGGTTGAGGAGCGGGGCGACGAAGAACTGTTCTCGGAGCACCTGAAATGCCTTTTCAGCCTCGTGTACCCAGGAAAGTCCCTTGGGCTTTCCTCTGAGGAGGAAGGTGAGGGGCGCTGTGATCAGACTGAAACCACAGGAACCTCTGCAACTCCTTTACTGAACCGGGAAGCGGCCACTCCCGCACCACCTGCACTTTCCGTTGGTCTATTTGGATCCCCTTGGCACTGATCACATAGCCGAGGAACTGGACCTTGGCCTGGTGGAACTCGCACTTAGGGAAATTGAGGTATAACTGGTGCTTTTGTAGGAGTTTCAGCACCTGGGTCATGTGGTCGTGATGTTCTTGAGGTGTTCGAGAGTAGAGCAATATGTCGTCGATGTAGACAATAACGGATCGGTGAAGGAATGGCCGGAACTCCTCATTCATGAAGCCCTGGAAAACGGTTGGTGAGATTGAGAGGCCGTACGGCATGACTCGGTACTCGTAGTGGCCAGCAGGAGTGATGAAGGTGGTCTTCCACTCGTCTCCTTTCCAGATATGCACATGGTTGTAGGCACTCCTGAGGTCGAGCTTGGTGAAGAATCGTGCCTCGCGGAGGTCCTCTAGTGCAGCAGGGATGAGCGTGAGCAGATAGGGGAGAGGCGCGATAAGGGCATTGAGGTTGCCGTAGTCGATGCATGCCCGGAAGCCCCCATCCTTCATTGCCATGAAGAAGAAGCTCAAGGCCGCGGGAGAGGAGGACGAGGTGATGAAACCCTGGTCGAGCGCTTGTTGGACGTACCGTTCCATAGATATGCGTTCAGGAACGAATAAGGGGTAGACCCGGCCCTTCAGGAGCTTAGCTCCAGGAACCAGATCGATGTCATCATCGCCGCAGGTGCCGGTGCTTAGTATGATGGGGACAGGCTACATGTGTGCAGAGCCGTGGGACGGCGAGGCAGGCTGTTCCCTGACAGGCCTGGTAAAGGTTGGACCAAAAAAAAAAAATGTATTTTTACTTCTGTGTCTTATTTTAATCTCTGCTTTTGAGCCTTAAACAGTGTTCTCATTTCATCCATCTGACCATGTTTAAACCTCTGGAGTCGGATTAGCCGCCGGCACCCAAACGTGTTTTTTTTTCAGATGCCAGAAAAAAGAGCTTAAACTGCTCTGTCGTATTTGATCAAACATGTCAAAGTAATACATCATTTAAATATGTAAAGGGTCTACTTTCATTTGTGTATGCTCACTATATAAACAAAACGTTACATTTTGTTTTTAAATGAATAAAATAGTCAGCTTGCGTCATCTGTTGCCTTCGTCTGAGTGATCTTCGTTTAGAAACACTTCATTAAAAAGCACTGAAACTCGACCAATAGCTGACACACAAAAAAATATATATCTTTAGACAGCTTAAAGTGTGTAGCTTTAGAATAAGTCGGTGAATTAAATAGAATATGTTTCCAATTATTATAAATCATGTGAATCCAAGTAGAGGCACAGATTTTTCACCGCTGCTCATTATCTGATAATGAGCTGCGACCGGACACGCCCCCCCCGCCACTATTCACAGGTAAAACAGTTCACACATTGAGTCACACACACACACACACACACACACACACACACACACACACACACACACACGCCCTAAGGACAGTGGCATAAAACAATGCCAGAAAATTTCCCTTTTCATCCAAAGAAGATTGCGATTCCGACGAGGAGTGTTTGCATTTTGAAGAGCAAGGACTTTTCAACAAGTTGCTATGATGAGTAAGTTATTTAGTCTTACATTCTGATCATATAAAACTCATATTGTTTGTAGACATCTCTGCCTAGCTTTTGTCAGCATTGCCTTTTAATGTTACAACAAAAATCCACCAATATCTGCTCATTTGTAACATTACCTGTTTGTGATTGTATCTCTAAATATTGTTGACGTTATATAAAGTTATATTTTAGCCTCAGGTCAGTTTTGGTTGGTGTCACTGATCATCCTGAAAGGATGTTATGTAGTGTTAGCTAGCAGATATGTTCCGGAATGCTTAGGTGTAAATGCTTTATGTACAATGCATGCTAACAAATATATATCATTCATTTAAAATATATTGTTTGGTTATTTTTAGGAATGTGGCTGCATCACCCCTGCCTTCACTGGAAACTCACACCAGGCCACGCCAGCGTCGCTCCATTTTGAGTTTGACCGGGAATCATCCTGAGTAAGTACATATTTTATATTTTCTTAAATTATATTTAGTTTGAATCATTATTGCATTGTATGACATATGCAAACAACTTTATCAATGACACAATTAGTGATGTTCATGTGTCTGTGTGTGTGTGTTTCATAAACAGATGTGATCAAGCACCTGCACAAAGACATTTCCATTCACTGCACTTGTAACTGCATACAACCAGCACATGGGGTGTTGACCTGTCTGATCAACTGTTACAATACTACACAGCACAAAACAATGAAGTGGTACCGAAAGATTTTTCTACACTTCTTGGACATCGCTGCCACTGGAAGTTTCATTGTGCATAAAGAACTGTATGGTGACGTGTCCCATAAAGAATTTATGAAACTACTTATTGCTGAGCTTTGTAGTGTCACACAGAAAGTAGTGCCAAAACGGACAGTTCCAGGAGCTGAACTGTCCTCTGATGTCAGAAATGTTGCCACTGCCGGCCACAAGAGCTGTGTACATTGCAAAACATTGCATGGTAAGCACCACAAAACACCATGGAAATGCCTGGCATGCGATGTTCACCTGTGTCTTCAGTTAAACAGGAACTGCTTTTAAGAGTGGCACAGGGATTTTGCATAGTATTGTAGTGTATTGTTATTGTTGCACTCTTTTCTTATTGTTGCAAAAAACCCCTTTTATTTTGTATATATTTAATGCATAGTATTGTAGCCCTACAGGCTAGGATTTACCCTACTGTAGTGTATTGTGTTATTGTTTTTGTTGCACTCCTAATTTTTTTATACATACTGTACTGTATTGTTTTATTGTTACACAATTCCCCTTTTAATGCTGTCCTTGCTAATGTGTATTTTAAATAAACCCCAAAGAAAACATTCTTTCTTGTAGTACTGTTCTTCTCACTGTGATCCTGGCTCAGTGATCCACAGCTCATTATGTAATCGACAGCTCATTATGCGACCCATAGTCTACGAAGCTGTCAGTCACAGCATGTCGACGCCTCTTCGCATATGGCCTTTCAAAGCCTACATTAGAAGAAAAAGTCTTGGAAAAACATGTTTACTGTAGGTTTTGTGGCCTTATTTCAGTGATTTTTTTTTTTTTTTTTTTTTGTTTTAAAAATTTTTTTTTTTTTTTTTGCTTTTAAAAAAAACATGCATATACCTTATTTTGTCAAAAATACAAACACATAAGTTATTTACATATTATGGTAGCCCAGTTTGTGCTGAATACAGTGTAATAAGTCTTTTGTCAATAATATATTATAAAAGCAACTAAAAAGAACCAAATATAAAAGCATGTCAAAATCTCTCAAGTGGCCAAAAACACCCTCAGACTCCAGAGGGTTAAGTACTTTTTTTTCCTCTCGTATTTACTTATTACATGTTATTAAAAAGCTTTTTTTTTTATTTTTTATATCTCAGTTGTGTCTTATTCTGCTCAAGTTTTTCTGCACAGCGTCACTCAGCCTCCTGTGTCATCTAAAAACACTGAAACAGCGGACCAATTTCTGCTGTCTCATGTGGCTACCTTACCCCTCCATTGGACTTTGCTGATTTTGGAATTTGATATTTGATTTGGCACATTTTATGCTGGATGCCCTTCCTAACCCCACCCCCACCCCCCATCCCTCACCCGGGCTTGGGACCGGCACTAAGAGTGCACTGGCTTGTGCAACCCTAATGGCTGTGATCTTTGCAAATAGAACAAAAATGTAACCATGCAGGACATTTTCTGGCTCATATCTTCTTTTTAAGAGATGTGATTCCATTCTTAATGTAACAGCCAGCCAATCCAGGTCTTTCAATTAGACAAGTTCAGCTTTTATACAGGAATCACACTCTATTTTTTTCCTGGCTCTCTGCAAGATTTCATTAAAGTGTACAGTTGTTTTTCAGCCACTTTCACTTCACTGGTGTCACGTTTTTTTTTTTTTCTTAAAAACCTTAGCACCTTAATAAATGCACAACAACGTTAGTCAAATCATACAACCTTTTTTAAATTTTATGAAAGCTTGCCATCATTTTTTTTATTGGATAATACCTTTTGTTGATGTGGTACTAGTTAATTCTGTTAATTGCTCAGTTGAAGTTTCCTGGGATTGGTAAATTGTTTTTAAGGTCAGTTCTTTTCCAAAATCTATTAAAACAAACCAAATGCAGTACAATTACAGAGTTAAAAAAATTGTCATTTCGCTCCAGGCTCTGAACCACGTGTGAAATCTGGCCAATAGGCAAGATGTGATGTCATAGACAGGTGAAGTCGCCTAATCCAGGAAGCTACAAGATGGCTGTGCGGAGGTAGCGACATTAGCTTCTTCAAAGAGAGAAGGTAAGCGCCGCAGGGATCCAGGGAGTATGGCACGGAGACGCAGCGCCTCATTCCCTTGGGGAACTAGGGTTACACCTTCGGTACATACCCAGGTTTCGTGTATAGAAAAACTCTGGCCATGCCAGTGGCAAACTCCAGGCGGGACGGGGCTACGGACAGAGCCTGCAGATCTCCGATCCTCTTCAGGGAGAAAATCTCCAAGAGGAAGATGGTCTTAACCGTACCTTACCATACCGGTCTTAACCATACAGGAACCTATGGGCCACTTTGGCCAAGGGCTCGAAGGGCTAAGATAGAGCCGCCAACACAACTGCCAAGTCCCAGAAAGGCACTCTGGGAAACGTGTCACCAGAGGTTGCCTACCCAGCGACTGCCCCGCAGGCGGGGTGATATATGTCGCGATGTCGGACACGTAAACCTTCAGGGTCGAAGGGGTTAACCCCGTGGCAAACTTTTCCTGTAAAACACCAGAACTGAACTGACTGGGCAGTTAACTGGGTCCAAGTCATGGTGCTGACACTGTGACGTGAACAGTTGTTATCGTGTGGTGTACAACCTCCTCGTGGAGGGAGCTTTGTAGTGGAGAAGGGCCTCTACTACCTCGTTAGGGAGAACAGCTGCTACGAACTGTGCCCCTCAGGGGCCACAGCAACAGCCTCCACAACCCTGGGTGGGGGTGAACCGGGGTCCGCCCTCCTGCGAGAGGAGATCCCTCCTGGGAGGAATATTGACGGAGGGCCCTGGAGTAGGGATACCAGGTCGACAAACCATGGCTTGCCTGGTCATCGAGGTGGTACCAGGAGGAGACAGACTCCTTCCCGGGGATCTCTTTCCAGAACTCCCAATAGCAGCACGATCGGGGAAAAGGCACACAGGCATAGCCTCGGCCACGACTGTACCATGGCAGCCACTGTCTCGACAGGACATCCAACCGTCCTAGGATGTAAACTTCTCTCAATGGGAGGAGTCTGTCCTGGGACCACACGAGTAACTCCCAGTTGTGCAAGGTGCGAGACCTTGATGGCACGATACGGACTCCCTCTGGGGAAGAACCCTTCTGCCCCAGAGCCACCACTGGTGGGGCCTCAAGTGGAGGAGGCCGAGTGGAATTACATTGGACGCTGCCGCCATGAGACTCAGCAGCCTCCGGAACTGCCTCATGAGTGGTTGGCCTGCCCCTACCCTCCTGACTGCGGTGAGGATGCCTTTGTCACACACCACGCCGAGAAAAGGTTCTCTGCGCTGGAGAAAGTACACTCTACCCGACGTTTTTAGTCTGGGGGGGGAGACAACCAGCAGATGTGTTGTTTGCTTAGCTTAGAAGCGTGCTTAGTCGGCTCTCGAGGGTATCGGCTGTAAGCATTTTAGCCATGTGGCTATGCGCTCTGAAGTAAAGCTAATATGGAAGAGACAGAGGGAGTCAGTGATGTAAACATGACTGAGATCAGACACATTCCTGATCACCATCATCTATTCTCTGCATGTGTTCTATATGTGTATCTTCAGCCTGGATACATTCATTAGGTAACAACATTTTTAATTCGTTTTTTAAAAGGGTTTTATATATATATATATATATATATATATATATATATATTAGGCTGTCAAAATCAGACAGATGAAAACAATACATCATTTAAATCTGTAAAATGTCTATGATTTTATATATACAGTGGGGAAAATAAGTATTTGAACACCCTGCTATTTTGCAAGTTCTCCCACTTAGAAATCATGGAGGGGTCTGAAATTGTCATCATAGGTGCATGTCCACTGTGAGAGACATTATCTAAAAAAAAAGAATTAAGAAATAAAAATGTATGATTTTTTAAAACTATTTATTTGTATGATACAGCTGCAAATAAGTATTTGAACACCTGAGAAAGTCAATGTTAATATTTGGTACAGGAGCCTTTGTTTGCAATTAAAGAGGTCAAACGTTTCCTGTAGTTTTTCACCAGGAGGGATTTTGGCCCACGCCTCCATGCAGATCTTCTCTAGATCAGTCAGGTTTCTGGCCTGTCGCTGAGAAACGGAGTTTAAACTCCCTCCAAAGATTCTCTATTGGGTTTAGGTCTCGAGACTGGCTAGGCCATGCCAGAACCTCGATATGCTTCTTACAGAGCCACTCCTTGGTTCTCCTAGCTGTGTGCTTTGGGTCATTGTCATGTTGGAAGACCCAGCCTCGACCTATCTTCAATGCTCTAACTGAGGGAAGGAGGTTGTTCCCCAAAATCTCGCAATACATGGCCCCGGTCATCCTCTCCTTAATACAGTGCAGTCGCCCTGTCCCATGTTCAAAAAACACCCCCAAAGCATGATGCTACCACCCCCATGCTTCACAGTAGGGATGGTGTTCTTGGGATGGTACTCATCATTCTTCTTCCTCCAAACACGTTTAGTGGAGTTATGACCCAAAAGTTCTATTTTGATCTCATCTGACCACATGACTTTCTCCCATGACTCCTCTGGATCATCCAAATGGTCATTGGCAAACTTAAGACGTGCCTGGACATGTGCTGGTTTAAGCAGGGGAACCTTCTGTGCCATGCATGATTTCAAACCATGACGTCTTAGTGTATTACCAACAGTAACCTTGGAAACAGTGGTCCCAGCTCCTTTGAGGTCATTGACCAGCTCCTCCCGTGTAGTTCTGGGCTGATTTCTCACCTTCCTTAGGATCATTGAGACCCCACGAGGTGAGATCTTGCATGGAGCCCCAGTCCAAGGGAGATTGGCAGTCATGTTTAGCTTCATCCATTTTCTAATGATTGCTCCAACAGTGGACCTTTTTTCACCAAGCTGCTTGGCAATTTCCCCGTAGCCCTTTCCAGCCTTGTGGAGGTGTACAATTTTGTCTCTAGTGTCTTTGGACAGCTCTTTGGTCTTGGCCATGTTAGTAGTTGGATTCTTACTGATTGTATGTCAAATTCTTATTTTCCTCACTGTATATAAAAGCTTCTGGACTTAACTTGAAGAGGTGCAGTTTCTCTGCTATCACATCAGGCTTGATTTTTCCACCACTTCCACGAGTTCTTCTGCGGCTGCACAGTGCCATCTCACCACTGTATTTTCGCGTATATAAGATGCACCCTGGGTGAGGGGTATGTAAAACTTTCTATGAGATGCGTCTTATATACACGAAAATACGGTAGTGAGATGGTGACATGGCAAAAGCCGGCGATTAGTCATGCAAATCAAGATAACCGACGTTAAGTGGCAAATTTGCCCTCCCTTGTGCTCGAGATATTAGGGTTCGTTGACATAAAAAAATCGACATAACCGATTAAAAAATGCTCAGACAAAGCGAGTATCTGGTGGTTCCAATTAAAAAACGGGAAAAAAAAAAGGAATTTCCAAAAAAAACATTATTTTTCAGAAAACACACTGATCAAAATTAGAGAACACTTTTAGATTCCTCCCAGTTATTGGTGTTAATCTGGTACCTGGTGCTAATTTCCTTGATTATCTGTCAACCCCTATTTAACTGGCAGCCTCACTTCCAGTTTCACTGACTCTGCAAGATGGTGGGCCGTTCTAAAGTGACTGAAAGCCTCCGGCAGCAGGTTGTCCAGATGAAGGCCAAAGGGACGACCCTATCAGCCATAGCAAGACAAGTTGGTCGTTCCAAATCTGTGATTTCAAGAATATTGAATCTTTACAATATCACAAACTCATTCAAGTCTGCCAAGAAGGCTGGTCGTCCACGGAAGACAAATACAAGAGAAGACAGGACACTGAGGAGGATCTCAATGGGCAATCGTTTCCACACTGCAGCTGGAATTGCTCACCAGTTTAATGCTGAACAGGGTAGGGATCTGTCTCGTCATACAATGTCTTGACGTTTAAGAGCATTTGGACTGAAAGCCACTCTGCAGTGACCAAACCTCTCATTAGCAGAAAGAATCAAAAGGCTAGACTAAGCTTTGCTGAGGAGCATGTTGTGTGGACAGAGGAGAACTGGTCCAAATGTTTACTTCAGTGCTGAAAGTAAGTTTAATTTATTTGGGTCTGATGGGAAACATTATGTTCGGCGACAAACTGGAGAAAGACTGAACCAAAGGTCCAGTTACCAAAGTGACACTAGAACAGATAGAATAACTATTTTTTACTGAAGTACATGTCAGAGCCAAGACTTCTTTACTTTCACTTGACTAAAAAAGTATAATCAGTACTTCAACTTTTACCTGAGTATTTTAAAACATGAGTATCTGTACTTCTACTTAAGTAAAGGATTTGTGTACTTTTGCCACCTCTGGATAAAACCCAATTTGTCACTGTGTCACAGGCTTTTCTATAGGGATAGGAAATTAGACATCTTACCTGCCGTTTCTTTGAATAAAACCTACAACTCCTGTAGGAAGCTCAATAGTGATAAGTTCCACTGGTAAAAATGCTGCATATTCAGTGCTACTGGTGTCACATAAAACTATATCTAACTGCATCTAACTAAACTGTGACTTCCTCAGCTGTAGACGCTGACCAGCTAGTAGAGCTCACCTTCTTCATCTGAATGATTCTCTTTTCCTGACAGATTCTTTTGGAATTCTGACCATGGGAAATTTACTGCTTCTATCAAAACAACAATATAATATGACTGTTATATTCTTATGCTAGTCTGTTACGTTTAAAGATGCTGACAATTAATATATAAACTCATCTGAAGATACCATTTGGAACAATGTCAAATTTCAGCTAGGTTCTTTCCACTGAACTCCCCGAGTCTTCCTGTCAATATTTTGGTTATCTTGGCAAGCTGGAGAGTGCTTTCAGGAAGCCTGTAATGTTATCTGTATACCAGTGGCGGCTACTGGTCTGTCAGAGAGGGGAAGCTCATTTTCGGCCTACATCATAAAATTGTCTATTTATTTAAAAGTAAATTCTGCCCTACGTTCCTTTTCAAGAAAATGGTCTGTGACCCTGTCGTACCAACTAGGAGTCTTTTCAAGTGTCTTGACCAGTGTCCTCTCAATGGCCAGCAGAGCTAGGCTGCTTAAACGGCCTACTAACGTTATATAAATAAATGAATGAATGAACGATCTAAAAAAAAAAAATTAAACTCTGTAAAACTGAAACAAGGAATGTGGTGTATAATTGTGTAAAATGTGTGATGAAAATCAAGCAATTTCGCCAAGCAAATATCTAAGAAATCGGTTGCAGCAGTTTTTATTTGGACTGAACTTGAGAAATCTGCGATGGGACTGAGCGCGAAGAGCTTCAGTGATTCCTTATAGTACAGAATCGCTGTCAGTCAAAAGGAGATGCAGTCTTTCGACAGACCCTCCAATCATCACGCAGAAGCTCGGAGTCCGGGCCAGCCCACTTCCCTATTCACCCTCAGAGACGCTGAGCGTCCGTGGGCGGGACATAATCGCAGCATTTATCCAATGAGCGTCTAGTTTCGAAGCGCTGAAAAAACCGTTTAAAGCAGCCCCATTGAAGTGAATGGACGCTGGGCTTCAATAGGGAAATGCACTGTAATGCTGCGGGAATGTATGAGAAGGAAATCGAGTCAGCCGACCTGCTATATGTAACTGATTCTGAACGAACTCGTCTTTGAGATGAACGTTTTCTAACGTATTTTTAGTCAATAAAATGTTAATACAATAGTACATATTTGACCATTAATTTTGTGACATTATAAGGGAAGCCGAGCTTCACTTGCAGTCTTAAAGAAATCGCCTCTGCTGTGTACCCTCACATCATGGCCTAAAAAGTCTGCCAGATGATCCAATTGTGTATTATTAAGGTTCAGAAAAAGTAAAAGTGTTTACGTAGCTTTACTGATCAAAGTGCTTTTGGAGTCTTTGCTCCACGTTGGAATGCAAATTCACGTAGACAATCAGATCCCCTTAAGTGTGAAAGTGCTGCAGGACGTGCAAACATGTAGATGCTTTCAGATGGAATGGCACATTATTCTCTTGTTTTTATAAGAAGCCCCATGTTCTTCTGCATAGCAGGTGTTAAAAGAATTGGAACTTTCTACATATTTCAATTCCGGTAAAATTATGGCAGAGTTTCTTTTCAAGCTCTGAAAGTGCAAGAGCAACATCTTCATGCAAGTTATCTGTGTTTCTGTTGGTAAATGATGGTAATGGCATTTTTGAGATCTTCTGCAATTGAAAAGAATAGTCTGAGCCAGAGTGTCCAGTTCCATCTTGCTGCATACATGTCTAAAAGGTTGTTAGCTTTGTTTGCTCTTTCACTGTCGCCATCCATCATTGCTTTAAATGAAACCAAAGAAGCAATCTTCTGTAAGCTGTGACCCAGTTTTAATGCAAGTGATGGTCGTTGGAATGTGCACTTTTCTTCATCTTAACCACAAGCTTTTTTGACAGCAGTGATGACATGCATGAAACTGAGCTTGACTGATCAGGTTTAACTTGAGTGTGTTCCACATCTCCAACATTGCAGTGACCAGTGCTAGGACTAACTGAAGCACATATTTTTCTCACTGTCTTGGCGTTCCTTTAAGAAACTGAATTTGTAAGACTGCAGTTACATTCATCCGAGCTTCTATCTGAAGATTCAGGTACATACTCCTCTTCACTGCCTTCCATACTACTAATGGAGAAGCCCTCATCACCCCTGCTTACATCATCAAGCTATAAAGTACAATATAACTTAAATATGAACACTCACAATACTAATGCAGTCTTCAGATATTTCTTTATTTAAAAAAGTATTTTTTCCAAACTGAGAAATTCGTGTTTCAACTGTGTTCAGTTTATGGTACTGGTTTCCATTTACATTTTATCTGACTCCTGCAGAGTTGGAAAAAATAAGTAATGGGACTTCAAATAAGTCCATGTGCAAAAAAGTGGTAAAAAATATCTGCCTGTATAACACTACAGAAACAGAAGTACATGCTGTATAACACTACACACATTCAAATCACTTCTTTACAAACACTGGTGAAGTGCTACATTGTATGTAAATTCATTAAAAAGCAGTTTCATACCTGTATGTAGGAAGTAGAAACAGGCTCTGAATGTTGGGTGCGTTGGTGATCATCTTCAGGGGCACAATCTGAAGCTGGACGATTACAGTCTGATTCTGTTCCACATTTTGTCACCTGTGAAGAGCACAACCATTAATTATTCAATTCAATTCAATTCATTTTTATTTGTATAGCGCTTTTAACAATGAACATTGTCTCAAAGCAGCTTTACACAGATAATGTGGTGATTAAATGTAAATATGTTCTTTGTAAGTATGTTTGTCCCTGATGAGCAACTGTGGCAAGAAAAAAAACTCCCCGAGATGGCACAAGGAAGAAACCTCGAGAGGAACCAGACCCAAGAGGGAACCCATCCTCATCTGGGTTGCATCAAATGTCCATTTGAAGCATATATACAAAGTTGCGGGGTGCAGTGATGATGATCAGAAGCAAACTGCACTCCCGAGTCAGTGCAGCAGAAGTGTGAAGATCCACGGAGGGAAGAGGGGCAGGAACAGTGGTCACTGGAGCCTCAGGAGCATGTTTTAACTCGACCGAGAGAGAGAGAGAGAGAGAGAGAGAGAGAGAGAGAGAGAGAAGGATATGGATTATTAAGTGTATCTATTGGTGTATGAAAGTTTTTGTCACTGTGCAGTTTGGACTCCGGCAAGACTCGCTATGGCAGCATAACTAGAAGGGAGAACCAGAAGGTAACACAGACATGAGGGATCTCTGGGATAAGAGACGACCCACCACACCACCGTCAACAAACCCGAGTGAACGTGTGAATGTGAGGGGACGACAGCATACAAGTATACCAGTTCACCAAACACTCTATATCCATGCTCCTTCCAGATCTGTGCCTTTACCTAAGAAAAAATCTACTGATAAAAGACTTGACTAAATAAATAAGTTTTCAACCTTGACTTGAACACTGAGACTGTGTCTGAGTCCCGAACACTGATTGGAAGGCTGTTCCATAAATGTGGGGCTTTATAAGAGAAAGATCTGCCCCCTGCGGTAGTCTTCATTATTTGAGGAACCAACAGATAGCCAGCACCTTTTGATCTAAGTAGGCGTGGAGGATCATACTGGTACAGAAGTTCACTCAGATACTGCGGTGCGAGACCGTTAAGTGCTTTATACGTCAGTAGTAGTATTTTATAATCAATGCGAGATTTGATTGGGAGCCAGTGTAGGCTGATTAAGACAGGGGTGATGTGGTCGTATTTTCTAGATCTGGTGAGGACTCTTGCTGCTGCATTCTGAACTAACTGAAGCTTATTTATGCACTTACTCGCACACCCAGACAGTAAAGCGTTACAGTAGTCTAATCTAGAAGTAACAAAAGCATGAACTAGTTTTTCTGCATCCTGTAACGACATCATATTTCTAATTTTAGCAATATTTCTAAGGTGAAAGAAGGCGATCCTGGTGATATTATTTACGTGAGACTCAAAGGAAAGACTCGGGTCAATAATCACACCAAGGTCTTTGACAGCCGTACATGCTGAAACAGAAACACCATCCAGAGATGCTACGTAATCCGAAAGTTTGCTTCTAGCTGCATTTGGTCCTAGTAAAAGTACTTCCGTCTTATCTGAGTTGAGCAGAAGAAAGTTATTAAGCATCCACTGTCTAATGTCCTTTACACACTCCTCAACACTGTTTAGTTGATCTCTCTCATCTGGCTTTGCTGAAATATACAGCTGTGTGTCATCAGCGTAGCAATGGAAGCGAATCCCATGTTTATGAATGATTTCACCAAGAGGCAGCAGATATAAAGAGAAAAGCAGTGGGCCTAAGACAGATCCTTGAGGAACACCAAACTTTACCTCATAGAGTGTGGAGAACTCACCATTTACATCCACAAACTGATAGCGATCAGTCAAATAAGACCTGAGCCAAGAGAGAGCTGTTCCCTTTATTCCTACCACGTTCTCAAGTCTAGCAAGCAGTATAGTGTGATCAATGGTGTCAAAAGCTGCACTAAGGTCGAGCAAAACAAGTAAGGAAACAAAACCCTGATCAGAGGCCAATAACAGGTCATTTACCACCTTAACTAGCGCCGTCTCTGTGCTATGATGAGGCCGAAATCCTGACTGATACATTTCAAAAATGTTATTCATAAGTAGGTGTGAGCATAACTGCTGTGCTACAACCTTTTCTAAAATTTTGGATATAAAGGGGAGATTTGATATCGGTCTGTAGTTGGACAACTGACATGGGTCAAGGTCAGGTTTCTTAATAAGGGGGTGGATAACTGCCAGTTTGAAAGATTTAGGTACATAACCAGTGCTAATAGAAGAGTTAATTATTTTTAAAACTGGTTTGATTATCTCTGGAGTTATCTGTTTAAAGAAACTAGTAGGCAAGGGATCGAGAATGCAGGTTGAAGATTTCGATGAGGAGATTAATGAAATTAAGTCATTCTCATGAATAGAAGTGAAGCTTTGTAGTTGATTATCCGTTATAATTACACTGCTGTCTACAGGGTTACTTGTAAAATAATTTGGATTTATATTAACCGTCTGGATTTCTTGCCTGATGTTTTCAATTTTATTATTAAAAAAGTTCATAAAATCATTACTACCTATTGATGGTGTGCATGTGAGTGCAGTGTTTTTATTCCCTGTTAATTTTGCTACCGTGCTGAATAAAAATCTGGGATTATGCTTGTTATTTTCTATGAGGGTGGAGAAATATGCTGATCTAGCAGCACTAAGAGATTTTCTATAATTTAGGAGGCTCTCCTTCCATGCTATTTGAAATACTGTTAATTTTGTTTGACGCCATTTACGTTCTAATTTTCGAGTGGTCTGTTTTAAGGTGCGTGTATGATCAGTATACCACTGTGCTAATTTTTTCTCCCTGATCATTTTGGTCTTAAGGGGAGCTACATCATCTAGAGTGTAACGTAACGTTGTTTCTAGATGTTCAGTGGCCCAATCGAGCTCTGCGGGGTCTGACGGAGATTTATCTAATATCGTAATTTCTGGAAGATTATTAATAAAACGCGCTGCTGTAGCTGACGTGAAAGTACGCTTAACACGGTAACGTGGTGAGGTAGAAATGCAATGACTTAGGCAAATTTTAAACGAGATCAGATAATGGTCTGAGATAGCTTCAGACTGTGGAATTACAACTAAGTTTTTTATTTTTAATCCAAATGTTAACAACAAATCGAGAGTGTGTCCGCCACTATGAGTGGGTCCTATAACATTCTGATTAATTCCAACTGAATCTAGTATGGACACAACTGCTGCTCTTAAGGAGTCTTCCTGATTATCAAAATGAATATTAAAGTCTCCAACAATTAATGCTTTGTCTAAAGAAGTAGCTAAATTTGTAATGAAATCTGCAAATTCTATCAGAAAATCAGAGTAGGGCCCTGGGGGTCTATAAATAATAATTAGAGGAATTAACTGGCTTGACCTGCTTTCGGACACTGAATATTTTATGTTGGTGTAAAGAACTTCAAAAGTTTTACATTTGTGTTTACTCTTTTGTGTGACGTTTAAATTATTATTATAAATAGCTGCGACTCCACCTCCTCTGCCATTTAGACGGGGTTGGTGTAGGTAACTATACCCAGGGGGACTCGCCTCATTTAGTGCTACATATTCATTCGATTTGATCCACGTTTCTGTCAAACACATTATATTAAACTCCTGGTCGGTAATAATTTCGTTTACAGTAAGTGCTTTTGACGTGAGAGATCTAATATTCAACAATCCTATTTTTAGATCAGAGGTGCTGGCTGTGCGTTCAGTCCTATTTAATTTAATGTTAATCAGGTTACTAAAACAGACTTTCTGATAATTCCTATATTTTGGTTTTGCTCGGGGGACAGACACAGTCTCAATATGGTGGATCCTGAGTGACGACTCTGTGCAGCTAGCAGACGGTCGGTTTAGCCTGTCTGTCTGCTCCCTGGCCTTGGCTCTAGACAGTCACTTGTTAACTAGTGCTGTTCTGAGACTATGACCTATACTACAAGAAATGAGAGCAGCACCTTCCCGTGTGGGATGGACACCGTCCCGCCCTAACAGGCCAGCCTTGCCCTCAAAAATGCTCCAATTATTAATGAAGCCCACATTGTTTTTGGAGCACCACTCGGACATCCAGCAGTTCAGCGACCATAACCTGCTGTAGGCTACATCGCCACGTCGCATTGGGATGGGGCCAGAGCATACTACAGCATCGGACATTGCCTTCGCTAATTTACACACCTCTATAACATTACTCTTAGTAACCTCTGACTGTCGAAGGCGTATATCATTAGCTCCTGTGTGAAAAACTATCTTAGAGAACCTGTGCTTTCCTAAGAATCTAAGCTGACCTGCTATGTCCGGCGCCCTGGCTCCCGGTATACACATAACCTGTGCTGCTGGTGCCCCTAAAGGTCTAGCTAATTTCACGTGCCTCAGAATAGAGTCTCCTAAAACCAGAGCTCTTTCAGGTTTCTCAGCGGGTGCTTCACTGAGGAGAGCAAACCTGTTGGACACGCGAAGCGGAGAGGAATGGTGCTCCCGTGGGCAAGCCTTAGCGTTAGCTTTGGCTTTGCGAGTATGCCGCCGAGTCGTCACCCATTCGCCCCGCTGCGAGGGCTCTAATGCCGGAGTCGGGGGAATAGTACCTTCACCTAGGGCATCCAGACTTTCCCCTGCAGAACCTGGACTGCTCTCACACTCACTACTTCTCTCTAGACTCTGGATGCGCTCCTCTAATGCTAAGATCTTCTCCGTCAAAGAGCAAACTAGCTTACACTTCTCACAGATAAAATTATCGCTAACAACGGAGAGAGACTGACTAAACATGACACACTTCACACACTGAATGAACTGAATGTTCGCCATAATAGAGAAATTACGTACCTTAATGTGACTACTGTAGTGTGTGTTCATAGTTCTTGGTAAATGTCCTCCACTCACTGCTTTCAAACCCTCAGACAGGGAAAAAAAGCGCTCTTCCGACAGCAAAAATAGTCGAGACGGAGCCAACGGAAAGGATGCAGGATATCAAAACGATATTTTGATATTTTAAAGTGAGAAAAAACTAACTATAAAAAGTTTAAAACGCCGATACAAACACAATTCCCGGTGAACAGTTCAACAACAGGAAACAGGAACTGACGTCATGCAGATCAGTACCGGCACAGAGTCGACGACTCTGGACGATTACAGTCTGATTCTGTTCCACATTTTGTCACCTGTGAAGAGCACAACCATTAATTATGAGCCCTACAATAAAAGCATGCTGGCAGATTTAAGCTAAGCTGATGCCATTCATTTATCCATCACTGCTACAAAAATTAACATTTTTAAATAATTTTTTCAGGATGCAGTCCAACCTCCACCCTGAACCAGTCTGTCGTACCTACTGCACACTTCACTGCTGTCACACTGTCCTCATACATGTCCTGCACCACCCTCACATACTTCTCTGACACACCAGACTTCCTCATACAATACTCCTCTCTCCACCCTGTCGTACGCTTTCTCTAAATCCACAAACACACAATGCAACTCCTTCTGTCCTTCTCTATACTTCTCCATCAACATCCTCAAAGCAAATAATGCATCTGTGGTGCTCTTCCTTTGTATGAAACCATACTGCTCCTCACAGATGGTCACCTCTTCTCTCAGCCTGGCTTCCACTACTCTTTCCCATAACTTCATGGTGTGACTGATCAACTTTATTCCCCTGTAGTTACTGCAGGTCTGCACATCTCCTTTATTCTTAAAGATCAGTACCAGCACACTCCTTCTCCATTCCTCAGGCATCCTCTTCATGCTTTTACTGGTATGTCATCTAGTCCAACCGATTTTCCACTCTTCATCCTTACACTACAGTCTTTCTGCTTCAGTTTTCACCATCTTCTTCTTTTTTCAGTCCTCACTCTCTTCCTCTTCTTCTTCACCTTCAAAACCATCCTACAGACAAGCATCCAATGCTGTCCAGCCTCATTTGGGTGACATCAAGAGTTTGATCATAAATCTTTCGATAATGGTAATGTAGGAAACAGCAGATACTCGTATACAATCCATTAAATAAATGTACAAAAGCATTTGCAATTTAATCAAAGCAAGAAGAAATTGCTTTTATAATGAGCACATGTGACTAAATGATGTGGAGGCTGAAGAAGGAGTTTTGAGAATTTCATTTCTGATCAGAGAAACGCTCCAATGCACCTGAGAAAAACTTTAGCATTTTGCTTTACAGGGACACATGAGAGTTTAGTACATAATCCCAAGTATATAATATAAAATAGGCATGCAATAATCATCAACTATCTGAATTTAAAGAACAGATGAAAAATGTATATGGCCGTTGGAGGCATTGCAACCTGTGATGGTGATCAAATATTTGCATCAATATCAGAAATTTTTGTTTATAAACTTCTTCCAAGTATCAGAATCAGTTTTATTAGCCGAGTTTTCAGGTCTCTCCAAAGATGTTTTTTAAGAGTTCAGGTCAGGGCTCTGGCTGGGTCACTTTAGGATATTCACAGTGTTGCTCCCTAATCCATTCCGGTGTTGTCTTGACTGTGTGTTTGGGGTCGTTGTCATGTAGGACGGTAAACCTTTTAACCCAGTCTGAGGTCCTGAGTGTTATGGAACAGGTTTTTATTGAGGAGATGCTCCATTCAGCTTTACCTCAACCCTGACCACCAAATGCACCCAGTGCCCCATAATGGGTTACTTATAACAGGGAATGTGTGCAAAGTCCAAATCCCAGCTGATGAAAGTGAAACATAAAAACCCTGGATATAAAACCTCCTTGTGCACCTCCTCAGGAACTCACTCAGGAGCTGAAGCCATCACAGGAGACAACGCAGGTACCAATCAACACATTTATTCCTTTATCTAGTGTTAAATAATCCGATGAAAATTAAACCACGTTTGGGCTTTTTAAATGTTATCTTTATTCCTGGCGTGGTTTTAGAAAACAGTTATTTATATTAAATAATTATTTTACCTTCATTTCTCTTTCTCTATATTTTCCAGTGTGTGTGATTTTCCTTGAAAATGGCAGCAGGTAAGATCACGACAATGGAGTCTGGATGTGTAGCTGATGCATGTTGTTCCACCAGATTATTATTATTTTTTTATTAATATTATTTTAGTAATTATTCTATTTAACTTTATTCCTTGCTCTCTGTTTTTTTCATTGTGAAACACAGTCCAGAGTGGATTAAAGCTTTAACTCGTTTAAATAGTTTAATGCGGCATCATTGCAAATGTTGTTCTGCCTAAAAACAAGTTACTTAAATAACATTTAATGATGTTAATAAAATGATTATTTTTCTGTTAAAAAAATTCATGCTATGAAAAAGGTGCTGGTGGCGAATGCTGCTGCAAAAAGTTCATAATTTTCTCATATACACGACATCATATTCAATAAATCATGAACGGTGTGTTTCTTTATCAATTACCTGATGTATTGACATGTTCTATGTGTTCTGTGGTGAACAGGCAAAGCAGGAAGAGCGCTAATGTTGCTTATTCTTGTCCATGTGTTTTGTTACCCAGGTATGCTAATGTTCATTCAGTTGTTTTAAATTTGTTTATTTTGTATAAAAGATCTGCATTTTGTGTATTTATTCTATGTATAAAAGTAGATAGATTAAATTAAATAATTATTCATTGACTACATCACTAAATTGTTGCAGGACGAGTTGCCGCAGATTGGAGAGTCTCAGCTGACGGTCCAAGTGCTTCTGAAGTATCAGAAACCATGGCTCGAGCTGAGCTTGGAAGTGTATCAGCTGCAACTGATTCATTTGAGGCGAAGCTGGGTCTGGGGGTCGATACTGGTGTCACAGTTAATGATGACAATTTTGAGTTTAAGCTTCTTGGCACTGGGATGACACTTGGTCGCACAATGGAAATTTCCATTTTTGGAAGTTCACTGAAATTCGATTTGTGGTGATTTTTGTTTACAATAATTACCAGGATAATTTTTCTGTCTGTCATTTCATCAAGAGACAGAGAAATAAAATAATCATCAAATATGCTGTGCTTTTCCAGATTCCTCTTTCATACACACCGACAAAACACTATACACAAGGACAGTGGTAGGATTGGTGATTGCTTTTCTCTCTCCCACACACACAAATACAAATACAGTGAAACCTCGGGTTACGAATTTAATTCGTTCCGGTACTTTATTCGTAACCTGAAAAGTTCGTATCCCAAAACAAATTTCCCCATAATAATGAACAGAAACTTCGGTAATTCGTTCTGGACAACCAAAAATATTACTTAAATAAAAATAAAGCCAATATTCACTAATATTATTTACTTTTAACATGTATTAAAATCATACCACATAAAAACATACAGAAGAGGAAAAGATCTTTAGCGGGTACTTTCCCTTTGAGAAGACTCGCTGCAGGAGACGACGTTCGTAGAAGGAGGAGGAGGGAGAGTTACTGTTTGGAAGGAGAATCTTATTATATTATATTATTTATACATTATTATATATTATATTATAGAATATTAAAAACAGTGCTATTAACACGAACGCTGAGACAGTTGTTGCATTAGAGGGAAAATGAGAGCTGTTTCTTTAAGGCTACTATCAGTTGGTATTGAAGTCCAGAGTGAAATTCATTATGGGTATTGTACTTGGGAAAAGACTGTAACCCTGCTAATCTCTCTTCATAAAAACAAGTAAAGTGGTTATGCATCGGCTAATGTTGTCCATCTCATCATTCCACCAGCATCAACTAACGAGTTGTTACGCTGCCGCCGGGAAAAGTTCAAGCGGATAAGTAACACGATGCTCTCGCTAGGGACACAGGACGCTAACTGATGTGACGAGCTGTGTGGATAGAGCAAAAACAACCAACCTGCCTGCGATTTTTTGGTGAGCGACATTCGTATCCCGAAATATTGTTCGTAACCAGGGGCAAAAATTTTTATGAACTGCGATTTGTAACCTGAATTATACGTATGCCGTGGCGTTCGTAACCCGAGGTTCCACTGTAAATCTAAACCCAGCTACTAGCTAAAATAAGTTCTACTCTATCTAGCATTATAAACATCACATTTCTCAAATAAACACAATTAATCAAACAGCTTTAAATAAAAAACCATCAACCCCAGAACACTGTTCATGTTGGCATGAAAGACTGCTTGTGTATCTTAAATACATTGTGTTTTGTCTTTACTGGTGACTTTGATGAGGATCTTATGATATTTTAGGAACAATTACAGTTTTACGATTGTTTACACACTGAAATTAAAAACACACAGTTAAAGAAAACTTACACTCGAGGAAGCAAAACCGCAGCCCAGATATGCACAACAATATGCACATTTTTCAACCTCACACAAGTTGCAAAACACTAAACACACTTCTCTACATTAGACACAGAAATCTAACAGAAAGTCACTTCTTTGCCATTTTAAGGCACTGCTTTCTAAAACACCTCCTCCGTAAACACAGTTGATCAAACACAGCCGTCAGTTATGCAGATACTTAGGTGCTTAATTGTAAACTCAATAATCAGGTGTAATCACTATAAAAAGCAGCAGGTGAGGGTTTAGAGACAGAGGGAGACCTGTGTTATTAAAACAGTTACATCAGACTCATTCCAGTGTGTCCAGAATGAAGGGACTGGCCAGGACCCGCATGTGGTGGCCAGGAATGAATCAAGATGTGCAGAGAGAGTGGTGACTGAATGTGAGATATGTCAAAGCTTTAAAAAGACACCTTTTTGAACGCCTTTGCACCCCCAGGAGTGGCCTTTCGCATGAGTGCCATTTACCTCCACATGTTCATACTGTAGGTCTTTTACTTTTACAGAATTTCATTTAAATGGCACTCGGAAGAGTTGCTTCATCTGTATGTGATGTTCATTAAAGATTCGTCCCAGTGTTGACAGAGAGACCTGATGGACATTACTGAAAACTGTGTGGTCATTCAGGATGTTTATCTGAATTTCTCTAAAATGTATTGTATTATTGGCCAAAACCATGTTTATTATTCAGCTCTCTCTTGTTTCACAGTGAATATGAGGCCTTTTCCTTCTTTATGTTCTCACAGTTTATATATACATAAACTTTACCAGAACTTCAATCAACTTTACCATTCCTAATGTAGCAACAGCAACTAACATTTTTGCTAAAAACCCAGCCAGTGAGGTCAGGTCACTCTTAGTGTCGGTCCCAAGCCTGGATAAATGGGGAGGGTTGTGTTAGGAAGGGCATCCAGCGTAAAACATTTGCCAAATCAAATATGCGGATCAAGAATCAGAAATTCATTCCAGATCGGTTACCAACGACCGCCACAGGTATCGTTAACAAACAAGGTACCGGTGGAAATTGGGCTTCTGTTGGCCGAAGGAGGAGATGGAGAGGGGGAAGACATCTACAGAGACAGCAGGAAAAGGAGAAGGGGAGGTGGTAGCTCAGTGGTTAAGGCATTGGGCTTTGGATCAGAAGATCACAGGTTCAAATCCCACCACCACCAGGGCCACTGCTGGGCCCTTGAGCAAAGCCCTAAAACCCTCCCCTGCTTAGTTGTAAGTCGCTCTGGATAAGGGCGTCTGCCAAATGCCGTAAATGTAAATGAGAAGTGGAAGAGAGTGGAGGTTCAGGTTGGTACTTTAAATATGGGAACTATGACTGGTAAAGGGAGAGAGATAGCTGAGGAATGAGGGACCATGAGGAACATGGGTTATATCGGTAAAAGAATGCTGAGGATGGAGCCACCACAGAAGCATTATTTGCTTTGAGAATGTTCTTGGAGAAGTATAGAGAAGGTCAGAAGGAGCTGCATTGTGTGTTTGTGGATTTAGAGAAAGTGTACGACAGGGTGGAGAGAGGAGTTGTGGTATTGTATGAGGAAGTCTGATGTGTCAGAAAAGAATGTGAGGGTGGTGCAGGACATGTATGAGGACAGAGGTTCATGGATGTGATGAGGGAAGACATGCATGTAGTTGGTGTGAAAGAAGCAGATGTAGAGGACAGAGGGGTATGGACACAGATGATCCACAATGGCGACCCCTAATGGGAGAAGAAAAAAAAAAAGAAGAAGAACTAAGATTTTTGCTAATCCACGAAATAAACACATCTCTAATATAATTAAGCATTAAACCTGCTATATACTCATTAACAACTATTCATAGTCAGTATTACAACAAACATCAATTTTACTTATCCACTTGTTAATTATCTATTAACAAATGTCTTTTTAATTTAATACTGTAAGACTCATGCAGAGGTCCCACCACATCATGTTAGATGCAGGTGGGGAAGCTATGTTTGTTAGGGTGTGCACATATTCACAGCCTAACAAACATTGCTTCCCCACCTGCATCTAACATGATGTGGCGGGACATCTGCATTGATGCAATGCGATTGGATGGTCACTGAAAAGTCAATCAACCAGCTGATCAATTATACAGGGTAACATGTTCAACATAAAACAAACATCGACAACATCTAACTTATGTGCTCATGCATAATGAACATGTTACATAAGCAGTCAGTTTAAGAGGTCATAGGTACAGGCATGGTAATAGTGGGACAGTATGACTCAGGTACTTGTAAAAGGTGACATCAGTTCCCTACATCGGTCTTACCATTAGATTGTACAATATAGTTGTTGGGTTAGAGGGCCTTCTCAGAAACTGTGGCCAGTTTGTCAAACTCACGGCTGGTTTCCAGCCATACTGTCTGCCTACCCAACTTCGGAGGCAAAAGATATCTGGCAAATTTCTAATGGCTTCTATAATATTCAGGCAAGGGATGTTGCCTAAATATTAGTCTCAACTCTGTGTGTGAGCTGGGTTGGTCCCATAGGGATCAGCGACCTGGTGCATCGGGACAGTAGCTGTTGCACTGGAAAAGGAATGCCAAGAATTTGGTGCTCTTGATGATCTCCACGGAGGACCCAATAATGATCAGTGTAGAATTGCCGCTCTATGCTCTCCTGAAGTCCACAAACATCTCTTTGGTTTTGTCAATGTTCAAAGACAGGTTGTTCGATCTACACCAGGCTGTTAACTGTTGCATCTCCTCTCTGTATGCTGACTCTTTGTTATTACTGTGGAGAACCACCACGGTCATGTCATCTGCGAACTTGACGATGTGGTTCGAGCTGTGCATTGCTACACAGTCGTGAGTCAGCAAAATAAACAGCAGTGGACTGAGGGGTCCCAGTGCTCAGTGTGGTGGTGCTTAAGATGCTGTTGTCAGCCGTTCACGTTTAAGATCCAAGGCGGATGCCGTGATGGTGCCAGGAGCAGGAAAAGCCGCTGCCAGAAATGCGAGCCTGCAGAGCGGGAGGAGAGCCGATTCTTAGAGTCGATTCAGAGAGCTGATTCAGTTAGCCGAGTCGGGAGCCAAAGCGCACAGAGGATGGCGAGTCAGAAGTCGGAGTGCATTGAGCGCGAGCAGAGCAGGGCTGAGAACCGGAGCGTGTTGAACACAAGCAGAGCTGAAACTGTTTCAGAGACCCTAAAACAACATTTTTTTGTGTTTAGCTGCATATTAATGGCTCTGACACTGTCTAACACACATTTGAGGCACACATTTGTTGTTCCTCAACAGAAGAGCCCAAGATAAAGTTGTCGTCCACGACTATTTCCCAAGGCTGCCTGGAGAATGCATATGTGTACCATGCCATCCTTTTTGACTGTGGCTGCCATGGCAGGCACTCATCGTGTAGCCTCCCTGACTGTTGAGAAAATGCCCAGTCTGATCATCCTCTCTGACTTTTGCAATACTTTGTCTTTCATGGCTCATGGAATCATTCTCTTGGCACACACTAGGATACACAGATTATCCTAACAATTCTGTTCACAATGTGGAATAGAAATTTCCCCCAGAAGACCTAGGGTAGCAGAGCTCAGTGTTTAAACTGTTTGACCACCATAGAAATCAGATCTTTTTTGACTGGTCAATTTGGGTGTTGTGGTCGATATAGTGCAGTGTGAATTTCATTGCATTTAGCCCCAGGGTCTATTTTCATCTTGGACTGCTTGTTACTGGTTGTTGAGAGAATGATATTTTCTTTTTTTCTTCGCAAACAGCTCTACACTTTTACAGTAAAAATCTTGGTGGACCTCACTTTCCACTTCATTAATTCTGTGTAGGTTCTTTCACTAGTTCCACTGGATGGCACCATCCGCCCCCCTGTATTTTGAGGCTTGGATCTACAACACTTGGCAAAGTGATTCCCCCTGTATCATGAGACACAGCTATTATCACTAGGGGATTGAACCCCGAGCCTTACGATCAGTAGCCCAGCACCTTAACCCACTGACTTTTGCATTAGTATAAAAATGCAAATAGATTTGTAAACATTTAAAAGTATGAATAAAGATAAGGAAAAAACTTTAAAGGTAAGTTTATCCTTTTAAGACCTGAGCTTTAATTTTGCATGCATTTTCTTTTTTCCTAGCTAGTTAGGATTAGTAGTCAAGTCAAGTTTCAAGTCAAGTTTATTTCTATTGCGCTTTTCACAACAGACATTGTTTTAAAGCAGCTTTACGGAATTTAACAGTTAGTACGACCCCATAAGTATAAAATCCAAGAATTGTCTTTGAACAGGAAATTGTTTTTTTTTTTAATGATGTGCAGAGACACTGGGTTTATATTATTGCGTAACAGTGTCCAGTGTATTACAAAGTAGGAAACTGTTTATTTTAAAGCCTGAACATCGGTGTGCAAAAACTCTGCAAACAATGCAACATGACTAAAACATTAGAGTTTAAGAACTGAGTCAATTCTGTTAAATCAGAATAATATGATCAGCATGTAGCTGGTTCTCACCAGGATCAGCAGCATCACAATCAGACAAATCCTCCATATCACAGTTCTTTCCTATTATTGATTTCAATAATCTTTCTGCAACTGACAATGAATTTTGCCATAGAAATGAAGCACAGAAAAATAAAACTTAAGACTACAGTGCACCACATGCTGGAACTCCTAGTCTTGATGTAAACTGTTGTTTTTTTTTTCTCAAATTTTAGTGTCCTAAAACGAGTACTTCCTAATTAGCAGCATCCAATTTTGTAACTATTGATAAAACTTGTCAAAAACACATCTTTCAGCTCCTCCCTTCTGGCAGCCGCTACAGAACTCTGTTCACCAAAACTGCCAGACACAGGAACAGTTTCTTTCCCCAAGCAATCAGCCTCATTACCAACTGACCATAATTATATTCCCTGCTTCATATCTATAGTACTGCATTATCAAAACTGTCAGTTATCACATCATCTGTATATGTTACACACACTATTGCTGCTGTATATTGTACAAAGTTTTATAGTAAACTCTCTAATCATCCCTGACGCACAACACTGTTATTTGCACTACCATGCACTCACACTTTATATACATTACTGATCTGTTATATAACCTGTATCCCTGTTTAATACCCACACTGTCTATACTGTGTCATATATTCGGTTTTGTCTTGTATTGTCTGTTTTGTCTTGTATAATCCAAGCTGAATGTATAGTTTTTATTTATGTCTGCACTTTGAGAGTCACTAACAGCCGGAACCAAATTCCTTGTGTGTGTCGACACACCTGGCCAATAAACCTGATTCTGATTCAAATGTGTGTCATATTAAATGATAAATGTTATTAAGCATTAATAAGCAAGTTTTGAACATACATTTTTATGAGGTTTTGTGTCTGTTTTACTTTTATGTGTGACTCCACTGTAGAATTTATTGACTGCGTTTGACGCCATCTTGTGTTTTTCTATTAATCAGTGTATTGCACTTTTCTACCACTAAATGGTGCTATAAAGCATCTACTATTGAGGACGGCAGGTTCAAGTTATGCAAAATGAAAAATATGTGCAGGGAACCCAAAATGCAATGTCTCCATATGAGGACGGAGGGTCCCAGGAGTTTTAGACCACACCCTTCCTCATTCTCAGTTACATTCGAGTGCTGGGGAGCAGTTCGAACGTATGTTTTAACCAGTTGAATTGAGATTTTATTTGTCAGTAGTTAAAGAATATTAGTAGTGACTTGTTTTCTGACAAACATGTCACAAAATTATTTCTCTAAAAAACTGATAGGTGAGTTTGATCAACATTTTTTTCTCTCTTCATTTCTTGCTTTCATTTCCATTGTGGGCTGTTTGTAGCTTGTGAAAATTTGTTTGTACCATTCGGGACATTTTCCCTGTTACTTAACTTAACTAGATTTTGTTCACTCGTGTGCAACAGACATTATTGCAATTTTGTGACCTGAGGTTTACAAGCAAAGTTTTGATGTTATTTGTAAAGACGTCTATAGAGCAATGTTCCTTTACTTATTTTTTGTTTTTTCCAACATTTATTACAGATGAAAAAAGGAATTTCTCAAACTAACTCTAAAATTAAAAAAAACGACAAAGTAATATAGAACACTACTTTTTTTTTTCTTGATTTATTTATAGATTATTGAAAATAATTACTTACTTTATTTGAGGAACCAAGTGGAGTAATAGGATATAAGTTGATATTAGAAGTCATTCAGTTTATCAAGAATACATAATTGTTTAGGAAACTTTGTTTACATTATTGTTTTTTTTGTCTAGATTCCAATATGCATAAGAAGAAAAAGTGTTGGAGTTTAATATAGGAAAACTAAAAAAAACCCTGCTTTTGTGGGGTCTTGCTTTCTTGGTTTTATCATTTTTTTATAATAAATCGTTTTCAGTTTAAGTTCAGTTTAAGTTCCTTCATTTTTAGTAAGACCTTACACACGCATTGAATGGCCAAATTGTTGTATTGTATTGTGTTCAAGGTTATCAACATAAATGTTATAGTTGTTATGAATAAACATACATTTAAAAAAAAATGGTTAAATAAATGCAACTTTAATGAAGAATTTAAGAGAATGAAACCTCTGAATCGGCGATGTGCAGTCAGAGGAGTGTGAACCCTAATGCAGAGACAAACAAGAGGCTGTAGAAAGTCCATAATGTCTTTTCTTTATTATCAAAGTCTAACACAAAGTGGAAAACTAAAGAAACAAAAATATCCAAAATTCCCAATACGTTAGCAATGTTCAATTCAGGCATCACAAAAATAAGTGTGGAATCCAAAGAAAACTCTGAGAAACAAAAGCAGACAAAATCTTTCTTATTTAAAAAAGGTACAAACCAAAACTCATGGTGGGATGCTACAAAAAAAGAAAAGAATCACACACTGAAATTAAACGCAAAACAGGAAGTTAAGAAAACCTTAGAAAAACTGCGTAACACAGTGACGTGGAAACAAAAGTAATGAACAAAATCCCAAGAGAGGAAACAAGTCAGAATGAAGAGCTTTTTTTTTTTTCGAAACAGAACTTGAGCACAGGGGCTTGGGGAAGAAAAAAATAAAGAAATAGATAACAGGAGGAATGAAGTACAGAGCATCATTACAAATAAATTACCAATCATTAATATTGTATTTTTCTAACAGGTTAATGTCTTTATACCTTTAGCTTTTTTTAATATACTTTTTTCATTTCGCAGATAAAAATGCAGGGGTTATGGGTGGGGGTGATGAGGAGAAAGAGGGAGAGAGAGTGAGAGAGAGGGAAGAGGGGTGATGAGGAGAGAGAGAGAAAAAGAGAGAGGGGGGGTGACAGGGGGGAGAGAGAGAGAGAGAAAAAAAAGTTGGGACAAAAGTGAGTCTTTTTGAAAACTGAGACATTTTGAAATGTCATGACAAATATTGTCTCATTTTGGATTAATGAGAGCTCCACATTCCAATAAAGTTGGTACAGGTGCAATAAGAGGCCGGAAAAGTTAAATGTGCATAAAAGGAAACAGCTGGAGGAGCAATTTACAACTTTTTAGGTCAATTGGCAACATGATTGTTGCCAATTGCAACATCTCAGAGTGGCCGTGTCTCTCAGAAGTCAAGATGGGCAGAGGATCACCAGTTCCCCCAATGCTGCAGTGAGAAATAGTGGAGCAACATCAGAAAGGAGTTTCTCAGAGAAAAACTGCAAAGAGTTTAAAGTTCTCATCATCTACAGTGCATCATATCATCCAAAGATTCAGAGAATCTGGAACAATCTCTGTGTGTAAGGGTCTCGGCCGGAAAACCAGACTGGATGCTCGTGATCTTCAGGCCCTCAGACGCCACTGCATCACATACAGGAATGCTGCTGTAATGGAAATCACAACATGGGCTCAGGAGAACTTCCAGAAAACATTGTCGGTGAACACAATCCACCGTGTCATTCGCCGTCGCCGTCGCCGTCTAAAACTCTATAGGTCAAAAAAGAAGCCGTATCTAAACATGATCCAGAAGCTCCGGCGTTTTCTCTTGGCCAGGGCTCATTTAAAATGCACTGTGGTAAAGTGGAAAACTGTTCTGTGGGCAGAAGAATCAAAATGTAAAGTTCTTTTTGGAAAACTGGGACGTCATGTCATCCAGACTAAAGAGGACCAGGACAACCCAAGCTGTTCTCAGTGCTCAGTTCAGAAGCCTGCATCTCTGATAGTGTCAGGTTGCATGAATGCAAGTTCTAGAACATCATATGCTCCCATCCAGACGTCGTCTCTTTCAGGGAAGATCTTGCATTTTCCAACATGACAATGCCAGACCACATACTGCATCAGTTACAACATCATGGCTGTGTAGAAGAAGAATCCGGGTACTGAAATGGCAGCCTGCAGTCCAGATCTTTTACCCATAGAAAACATTTGGTGCATCATAAAGAGAAAAATGCGACAAAGAAGATCTGAGACAGTTGAGCAACTAGAAGCCTGTATAAGACAAGAATGGGAGAACATTCCTATTCCTAAACTTAAGTAACTTGTCTCCTCAGTCCCCAGACATTTGCAGACTGTTATAAAGAGAAGAGAGGACGCCACACAGTGGAGACACGGCCTTGTCCCAATTTTTTTTTTAGATGTGTTGATGCCATGAAATTAAAAATCAACGTATTTTTCCCTTAAAATGAAACATTTTCTCAGTGTAAACATTTGATTTGTCGTCTATGTTGTATTCTGAATAAAATATAAAAATGTGAAACTTCCACATCATTTATTCACAATTTGTTCAGTGTCCCAACTTTTTTCTAATCGGGTTGGTATTTTATAATCAGTGTGAGATGGAATTGGGAGCAGTGTAGATAATTAAAACAGGGGTGATGTGATCATATTTTCTAGATCTAGTGAGGACTCTTGCTGCTGCATTCTGGACTAACTGAAGCTTATTTCTGCACGAACTCCAACACCCAGACAGTAAAGCGTTACAGTAGTCTAATCTAGATGTTACAAAAGCATCAACTAGTTTTTCTGGTGAAAGAAGGAGGTCCTGGTGATATTATTCACGTGAGACTCAAAGGAAAGACTCGGGTCAATAATCACACCGAGGTCTTTGACTGCTGTACACACTGAAACAGAAACACCATCCAGAGACGCTACAGAATCGTAATGTTTACTTCTAGCTGCATGTGGTCCTAGTAAACGTACTTCTGTCTTATCTGAGTTGAGCAGAAGGAAGTTATCACTGTCTAATGTCCTTTACCAGAGGAGGGAAGTAATGAAGTACAAATACTTCGTTACTGAAATTAAGTAGCTTTTTCTGATATCAGTATTTTATTCCACTATTTATTTTTCAGACAAATTTTTCCTTTAACTCGTTACATTTTTACACAAATATCTGTACTTTTTACTTCTTACATTTACAATACAGCATAGTTACTTTTAGTATTCTTATTGAGAAGATCAAACCTTCACTGCGGCTTTTTTTTTTCACCATATCACTGGTGTATTATGTCCTGGATATGAGACGTAGACGTAGACAAGCGGAGCAAACAATGAGCAAGGCAATCATGTGAATTCAGGTTCATGTGAATTTAAAGGAAGTCACCGATGTAAAAAAAATAAATAAAGACATTCCTCAACTCCTATGGCCATATATAAGGGAGATGTTCAAAATTATCGGTGTAAAAAAAGTGCTGGCTTTTAAGAATTTGAGAAAGCACATACAGGTAATCTCACGTTTTATTGTTATATCTTTCTTGTCATGAGCAATTTTAAAGTTACACACTTCTCAAAATTGTTAAGCTGATCTCTCATCTGGCTTTGCTGAAATATACAGCTGTGTATCATCAGCATAGCAGTGGAAGCGAATCCCATGTTTATGACAGACCTAAGACAGAGCCTTGAGGAACACCAAACTTTAGCCTATTTACATCAACAAACTGATAGCGATCAGTCAGATAAGACCTGAGCCAGGAGAGAGCTGTTCCCTTTATTCCAACAACATTCTCCAGTCCAGCAAGTAGTATAGCGTGATCAATGGTGTGAAAAGCTGCATTGAGGTCGAGCAAAACATGTAAAGAGACAAAACCCTGATCAGAGGCCAATAAGAGTCATTTAGCACCTTAACTAGCGCCGTCTCTGTGCTATGATGAAGCTGAAATCCTGACTGATACATTTCATAAATGTTCTTCCTCAGTAGATGTGAGCTGAACTGCTGTGCTACAACCTTTTCTAGAATCTTGGAGATAAAGAGGAGGTTTGATATTGGACTGTAGTTGGACAGCTGACAGGGTGAAGGTCAGGTGTCTTCATTAGGGGATGATACTGCAGTTTGAAGGATTTAGGTACAAAACTAGTGCTAATGGAAGAGTTTATTATTTTAAAACAATTTAATGAATTTTTTAATTAACAATTTAATTTTAAAACAGGTTCAATTCCCTCTGCTATGATCTGAGGAAACTTGTAGGCGAGGAATCGAGATGCAGGTTGATGATTTTAAAGAGGAAATAAGTTAAATGGTGTCGTTCTCTTGATTAGGAGAAAAACTTCTGTTCTGTTATAATGACACTGCTGTCTACAGGGTTATTTATAAAAGTTTGGATTTGTTTTAATCGTCTTGATTTTTTGGTCTGATGTTTTCAACACCGAAGAGGTCGATTATTAGCGGTTTCACATTCTCACCTTTATGTTCTCCACTCCAGCCACTTTCAGATTCCACCTTTTTCATGGGCTTCGGCTTGGGGTTATTGGCCAGACAGTTGTCAGGAGTTTCAGGGAGTGGTGTAAGTCTCAGTTCATCAGTAAAAAGTGGGTTCCAAAGATTTTCCGGCATATGTATGCATCACGTTGTGAATATCGTCGCTGTGCTCCATGTTCCTCCACGTGGGAGCAGATCAAGTTTGAAAAAAAGTTTAAAATAAGAGATGTTTTTTGAAAAACTACTAAATATTTTTTTGCCTTCCTTTTCTTCCTTCCTCCTCCTTCATCCTCTTCTTTTCCTTTCTAAATAAATAAAATTCTTATAAGTCAAGGGATGATTTAGAAATATTTTAGCTCACCAAAATCTGCCAGCAGAGCTCCAACCTAAAGATGTTACACAGACGCCATCTCGGCCCCTCGAGCCGGGTAAAAACATATTTCTACACCGGTTCTAACAATTGCTCCAGGTGGAAACACATGGGAGGCATTACCCTGACATACAGAGGACAAAATCGGAACTAAGACTAGATAATAAATATATTAATGCGGAAGGAAACAAATAAATAAATTGATGCTGGTCAGTAAAAAGGGGTAATAATTGAATTCATACTTCATATTTACATTTCTTCAGTCTGTGTTTGTATGTTTGTTGGTGTGTGTTCCAATATCTTTAACAGACTGTTAAAGGTTTCTGATTAGGTTGTGTGTCTTTCAGGCCTGCGTTGCTTTCGGATGGTGGTCTGTAGAACAGTTTTAGAGGTGAAGAAGAAGAGGAGGAGAGTGAGGACTGAAAGAAGAATAAGATGGTGGAAACTGAAGGAGGAAGAGTGTAGTGTGAGGTTCAGGGAAGAGGTCAGACAGGAGCTCAGTGGTGGTGAAGAGGTGCTGGATAATTGGGAAACTACTGCAGGAGTGATGAGGGAGACAGATAGAAAAGTTCTTGGTGTGACATCTGGAAATAGAAAGAAAGACAAAGAGACATGGTGGTGGAACAGAGAGGTTGGAGAAACAGAATTGGGATCAACATTGTGATGAGAAAAGTATGCAGGAGAACAAGGAGATGCAGCAGCAACTGATTTTTAAGAAATGCAGTAACTATGGGATTAGAAATGAGTTTATTAGAGGGACAGTGCATGTAGGACATTTTGGAGACAAGGTGAGGGAGGTGAGATTGAGATGGTTTGGACATGTGCAGAGGAGGGACATGGGGTATATCAGTAGGAGAATGCTGAGGATGGAGACACCAGGAAGGAGGAAAAGAGGAAGACCAAGGAGGAGGTTTATGGATGTGGTGAGGGAAGACATGCAGGTAGTTGGTGTGAAAGAGGCAGATGTAGAGGACAGGGGGGGATGGAGATGGATGATCTGCTGTGGAGACCCCTAATGGGAGAAGCTGAAACATTTTTTTTTATTGTCCATCTGACAGTTCTGATCATTTATTAAAATGCCATCAATCATTCTTACATTTTCAAATCTAAATCTTTTTTCTGCAGCACAAGGCGTCCTAGATATCATCGATAACTTCGACAGACCTGGAAAAGCATACGCTGATGGACTGTACGCTGAAGCGGACGCGTACGCTTGTGCTTTCAAAAACAAACCAGGAAAGCGCGTCCCTAAAGCTGGAGCTGCTGCTGCGGCTGGTGTAGGACGAGCTGGACTACAGTGGAGCATCTTCTCAGCTGAAGCTAGAGGTCCAAATGCTGCTGCTTCTGCTGAGGCTAATGTTCTGGAAGCAGGAGCCATGGCTCGAGCTGAGCTTGGAAGTGTGTCAGGTGCAGCTGGTCCAGTTAAAGCGAAGCTGGGTCTGGGGATCGACACTGGTGTCACACTCGGTCCCACTAAATTAGAGTGCAAGATTCTCGGCTTTGGGGTGACAGTCGGTACTGCATTTGAAATTTCATTTTTCAACTGTGGCTTTGAAATAAATTTTCTCTGATTTCTGATTCTGATGGCGTGTGAAACAGATTCTTTGTTTATGTACAAGAAATGAAATGAATCACAATGGAAACAACAGAGAATAAAACCTAATTAAACTATGAATCAGGATGTGAGCAGCTGTTCTCTCATATTTATTTGAAAAGAGAAAACAAAGACTACAAACACTGTTTAGGGTTCACACACACACACACACACACACACACACACACACACACACACACACACACACACACACACACACACACACAGAGAAGTTGAAAACACGTGATGAGGATTCAGAACTGAAAGGAATTCTGTTCACTCTCTTTTTTTCTGGGCAGAACAACAGAGCAGGAAAGAAGAAAATCTCACAATAGAATAGAATAGACTTTATTTGTCACATAAACATTACAGCACAGTGAAATTCGTTCTTCGCATATCCCAGCGTGCTCAGAAGCTGGGGTCAGAGCGCAGGGTCGCCATGACACGGCTCCCCGGAGCACAGAGGGTTAAGGGCCTTGCTCAAGGGCCCAAGAGTGGCAGCTTGGCGAGCGCATCACAGCTCCATGTACATGAGTCCAAAACCAACATTGTATTTATTTCATTTAGACTAAAATGTTATTTTAATAATAATTCTAAAAAAAGAAATCTGAAATAAAATAAAAAGATGAATTAATCAGCTTCTGAACTGGAGTCAATATTGTATAAAGATCTTTCAGTATCTCAGAAACCACTTTAGTATTTTAACATAGTCATTATTGTGTAAATAATATCTGAGGCAGGACAGTGAAGCTGCACAGTGAGACTCTAAAATATATACAGTGTTATTTCTGTACTCTTCTTTTTGAGAGGATACTAAAATGGTTGTGAAACATGAGGGGTGAGTGCACACCTGTCTTCTGTCAGATACTGTACATGTCTCCATTATGACATTATTGAAAAGAGAGAGAGAGAGAGGGGTGAGTGCACCCCTGTCTTCTGTCCGATACTGTACATGTCTCCATTATGACATTATGAGAGAGAGAGAGAGAGAGAGAGAGAGAGAGAGAGAGATGGAAAAAATCCTGAATTAGAAGAAATGCATGTGATTGTTCATTATTTTATTCAAAGATGCACCATTTCATACACCAACAGAAAAAAACAACATGAAACACACAGACTGTTTGAGTAATATTGTGTGTGTGTGTGTGTGTATGCATAAGAGTGTTTATATATAAGTGTGTTTGTTAGTGTGCATCAGTATGTGTCTGCGTGTATCAGCATGTGTGTGTGTATTAGAGAGTGTGTGAGTGTGTGTGTGTGTGTGTTTAAGAGTCATACTCCTGCCCGATGTACTTAGCTATAGTGCTCAGCTGGATGTTGGTCGTTCCTTCATAGATAGTTCCTGATACAACACACACACACACACACACAAGTAAGTATTATCAGCATATGTGTGTGTGTGTGTGTGTGTGTCTGTGGTACACACTCACCTATCTTACAGTCTCTGTAGTATTTCTCTATTGGATAATCCTTGGTGAAGCCGACGCCCCCCATCCACTCAATACACTTCGATGTGGTTAATGTCGCCACCTGCACACGCACACACACACACACACACACACACAAGTAAATGTAGTAAATTAGTGAGCAAAAGAGTGAATATGTAAATAAACGTGTGAAAGAGTGAGTATGTAAATAGATGAACAAGGGAGTGAGTGAATAAATGAATGAGTGAGTAAATGTGTGAGTGGATGAGAGTGGATAAATGGATAGGGAGTAAGTGAATTATTGAGTGAATTAAAGAGATTAAATGAGTGAGTAAGTTAAAGTGGGTGAATAAATGGATGAGGGAGTGAATGGGTGAGTGGATGAGGGCTTGAGTGAATATGTGATATATGAGTGAATGAATGAACGAGTGAGGGAATGAATGAGGAAGTGACCTCTGAGGAGAAGTACTTGGCCATGCAGGCCTCTTTGATGAAGGGTCGTCCCGCCTCCCTCAGTCTCGCCGCATTGTAAGTCAGAAGCCTCGCCGCCTCCAGCTGTGTGGCCACGTGAGATATCTGATGCTGCATGGCCTGAAAACACACCTTATTATCATATACACTCACACACATTTACAGCCAGTCATCATCACACACACAACGTTGTCACATACACTCACTGACCACTTTATTAGGTACACCTTACTAGTACCGGGTTGGACCTCCTTTTGCCTTCAGAACTACTTTAATCCTTCGTGGCATAGATTCAACAAGGTACTAGAAACATTTCTCAGAGATTTTGGTCCATATTGACATGACAGCATCACGCAGTTGCTGCAGATTTGTCGGCTGCACATCCATAATGCGAATCTCCCGTTCCACCACATCCCAAAGGTGCTCTACTGGATTGAGATCTGGTGACTGTGGAGGCCATTTGAGTACAGTGAACTCATTGTCATGTTCAAGAAACCAGTCTGAGATGATTCACGCTTTATGACATGGCACGTCATCCTGCTGGAAGTAGTCATCAGAAGATGGGTACACTGTGGTCATAAAGGGATGGATACGGTCAGCAACAATACTCTGGTAGGCTGTGGCGTTGACACGATGCTCAATCGGTACTAATGGGCCCAAAGTGTGCCAAGAAAATATCTCCCACACCATTACACCACCACCACCAGCCTGAACCGTTTATCCAAGGCAGGATGGATCCATGCTTTTATGTTGTTGACACCAAATTCTGACCCTAACATCCGAATGTTGCAGCAGAAATCAATACTCCTCAGACCAGGCTACATTTTTCCAATCGTCTATTGTCCCATTTTGGTGAGCCTGTGCGAATTGTAGCCTCAGTTTCCTGTTCTTAGCTGTCAGGAGTGGCACCCGGTGTGGTCTTCTGCTGCTGTAGCCAATCCACCTCAAGGTTCGAGGTGCTGTGCATTTAGAGTTGCTCTTCTGCATACCTCGGTTGTAACGAGTGGTTATTTGAGTTACTGTTGCTTTTCTATCAGCTCAAACCAGTCTGGCTATTCTCCTCTGACCTCTGGCATCAACAAGGCATTTGCGCCCACAGAACTGCAGCTCACTGGATATTTTCTCTGTTTCGGACCATTCTCTGTAAACCCTAGAGATGGTTGTGCATGAAAATCCCAGTAGATCAGTAGTTTCTGAAATACTCAGACCAGCCCGTCTGGCACCATCAACCATCAACCGTTCAAAGTCACTCTTAAATCACCTTTCTTCCTCATTCTGATGCTCGGTTTGAACTGCAGCAGATCGTCTTGACTATGTCTACATGCCTAAAGGCATTGAGTTGCTGCCATGTGATTGGCTGATTAGAAATTTGCGTTAACGAGCAGTTGGACAGGTGTACCTTATAAAGTGGCCGGGGAGTTTACATACATACACATTATATATATATATATGGTGTGTGTGTGTTACCTGGAAATCAAAGATGCGTTTTCCGAACTGGACTCTCTGCTTGGTGTAGGGAACAGTGTGATCAAAACATCCCTGAGCCAAACCCAACATCTGTAATCACAACAACATCAGAGTCAGAGAGAGCGAGAGAGGGGGAGAGAGAGAGCGAGAGAGAGAGATTTTTTTTTTATATATAATCTTTATTTGACACAAGTCATAATAAATGCCAGAGTTCATCAAATAAATAGTTTAATAAATAAAATGATAATTAGACATAAATAAAATCGGTGACAGTTAAACGTTGGGGGAGGGGTGTGTGATAGTTCTGGTGCAAAGTGCAGTTCATCTTTTACCGAACACAGAGTTTCTTTACACCACCACATAGTCTCTAACACCTTCACATCCCCCATACTCTTATAAAAATCAAAATCAACCAGGATTCTTGATTTCATCAGTCTGGAGAAGATTCTGATTTAGTCATAGTCAGCATTTTGTGTCACTTTGTTTTTTCTGCTCAGGTATGTGGCCATTTTCGCTGCTCAAAAATAAAGTTAACCAGTTGGCACATGAACCTGTTTCTCCTGACGTACTTAAAACCAAGAATAAAACACTGTAGAGTAAAATTCACATTAAAGAAACTTAAAATAGTTTTAAAAGCATAAACAGTGACTGTAACCTGGAGCAGTGAGTAAAAGTGTGAAAACAACGAGCAAGTCCTGTAGAACATCAGGGTTTAAAATAAAAGAGTTCAGAGAGATGTTGCAGTGTAAAATCCTCCACTGGAGATTGGCAGATTTTTTTGGTTAACGGTGGTTTGTACAGTGTCTCCACTCTGGTTTATTATCATCATTAAAACCAAGAACATTTCTCCACTAGGGGTCCACCCTCCCACTCAGTTTATTCTTATTTAAAACCTTAACACAGGCCCTGTAGAGCAGCTTCCCAAACGCTGTCCCAAAGTTCATCCGTCACACCTGTCGAGGTCTGGAGTGATGTACAGCTGGGGAAAGGGTTCCTCCTCTACAGGACCGGTTTTCCTGATTTCATAGACCTTCAGCTGAACATGCTCCTCTGCTGTTATGGTAGACCTTCATCGGTGTAGAAGCTGGTTAGTGACACTCAGGGACCTGAGTTCTATACATGCTGCAAGGTCCTCTCCTCGTGACAAATTTGCCCCTGTGATGTTCACCAGCTCCTGTGACGATCTTTAAGAAGATCAAAACCGGAGATGTCCAGTCAACTCCCGTAGACCAGGGGCTCCTCCAGCATCCAGTGTGATGTTCCACAACTCTTATTTTGTTTTTGAAATTTTAGAAATTTCTGGTAAAAGGCTGGAAATCCAGACACATCCAGCATGTTTGTAAAGTAAAGTAAAGTTTATTTCTATAGTGCTTTTCACAACAGACATTGTCTCAAAGCAGCTTTACAGAAATCAACAGTGAAGGTGAACGGTGTGCATTTATCCCTGATGAGCACACCAGTGGCCACGACTGTGGCAAGGAAACACTCCCTTAGATGTTATGAGGAAAAAATCTTGAGAGGAACCAGACTCAAAAGGGGAACCTCATCCTCATTCCTCCCACCATGTGCAAGAGTTCACTGGCTGCTCTTCTCCACACCAGGTTCCTGGGCCCCGTTAAGAGTCTTTGGATAAACTGGAAATGAAAGGCTGCAGTTCTGCTGGCGAGATGAACCAGCCATTGGCCCCCTTCCTCCTTGGGCAGATGAAGGACACTGTGGAATCCAGTGCAGACCATCCCAGAAGAAGTCAATGAGCAGGGCGTGGATGTTTGCTAGCAGGTTTGGTAGCAGATCCACGCATGCCAGTTTATACCACAGGGACGACGCTGCCAGGTTATTGATCACCAGATCAATAGCTCGTGTGTACAGCATTCATTACATTAAACAGCCATGCCTGATCCCTCTGTATACTCTAAAAGGGGCAAATAAACCACCATTTACCTTCAGTACACTCTCAATTTCACTGTACATCATGGCTTCGAAACCAAAACCAGGCAAAACCAAAACCAACCAAAACCAACCAGGGTTGAACCCAAAGCTGTCCAGCACCTTCCACAAGTATTCATGCTCAACCCGGTCAAAGGATTGTCCTGGTCTAGGAAAATCAGACCAGTCTTTAAGCCCAATGGCCTGGAGACGTCCAAAATGTCACGAATTAAGTAAACGGTTAAAAAAAAAATCAACCTGCCAGGCACACAGTACATCTGGACTGAACAAAGCATTTTAACATCAGTATCAGAATTCTTTTCAATTCTACTTTTTCTACTTCAATAGACAGCCGTAGGTTCCATTGCTAAAATATATATACAGTAAAACCCTGTTGGATGAGCATAATTCCTTCATGAAAATCCATTTGCTCGTACGTTCGATCAAATTTTCCCCATAAGAATGAATGGAAAAGTAATCCGTTCTGAGACCTCATTCGATCGCTTATTTCTGCACTTAAAAAGTATTAGTAGAATATTTTAACAAACAAATACACTGCAAATTACCATAACCCTAACCCTAACCCTTACCCTAACCCTAACCCTAACCCTTACCCTAACCCTTACCCTAACTGTAACCCTTACCCTAACTGTAACCCTAACCCTAACCCTTACCCTAACCCTAACCCTAACCCTAACTGTAACCCTTACCCTAACTGTAACCCTTACCCTAACCCTTACCCTAACTGTAACCCTTACCCTTACCCTAACTGTAACCCTTACCCTAACTGTAACCTTTACCCTTACCCTAACTGTAACCCTAACTGTAACCTTTACCCTAACTGTAACCCTAACTGTAACCCTTACCCTAACTGTAACCCTTACCCTTACCCTAACTGTAACCCTTACCCTAACTGTAACCTTTACCCTTACCCTAACTGTAACCCTAACCCTTACCCTATCTGTAACCCTTACCCTAACCGCAACCCTTACCCTAACCGCAACCCTTACCCTAACTGTAACCCTTACCCTAACCGCAACCCTTACCCTAACCGCAACCCTTACCCTAACTGTAACCCTAACCCTTACCCTATCTGTAACCCTTACCCTAACTGTAACCCTAACCCTTACCCTATCTGTAACCCTAACCCTAACTGTAACCCTTACCCTATCTGTAACCCTTACCCTAACTGTAACCCTTACCCTAACTGTAACCCTAACCCTAACCCTTACCCTATCTGTAACCCTTACCCTAACTGTAACCGTTACCCTAACTGTAACCCTAACCCTTACCCTAACTGTAACCCTTACCCTAACTGTAACCCTTACCCTAACCCTTACCCTAACTGTAACCCTTACCCTAACTCTTACCCTAACCCTTACCCTAACTGTAACCCTTACCCTAACCCTTACCCTAACTGTAACCCTTACCCTAACTCTTACCCTAACCATTACCCTAACTGTAACCCTAACCATTAACCCTAACTGTAACCCTAACCATTACCCTAACCGTATAATTTCTGCTGTATTCTCTGATAAAAATGGGGGAAAAAGATAACATTTGGCATTTCTGTCAGCATTACCCATGATCATCAGCCTCTGTTGTTATGGAGACGGAGATGGTCGTGCTGAGCTTTAATATTAATGTTTACACCAGGTTTATTTTTTAGTGCCTGATGGTGTCATAATAATTATTACATACATACAGTGATTGTAGTTGTTAAATAAAAATGTCAGTCATATTCATGCATTCAATAATTTCATCGTAACACACAGGCCTGACCTACAGAAAAGAACATTTAATGTTGAATCTATCAAATATTGTGTTGGTTATACTATACGATGATTTATTGCTCTTTGTTGAATACAGAACATAAAGAGCTTAAAAAAAAAACAATTTCATATGAAATCGTTATTGTGATATTGGTAAAAAAAATATATAATAAAATCACAATTAGATTATTTTCCAAAATTGTTCAGCCCGAGTTAACAGAAGAATTTGCAAAAAGTAGTGAGACAAATGGAGGACACATTAAGACAGACTGAAGGGACAATACAGAGACATCTAGTGGTACTAAACTGAGAAATGTGTGTCAGCCTACAAAAAAGTACAAACTACAGAATAGTGATAAAGAAAAAGGTATTTTGCACATAGATAAAGTCTTAGGATGCGCAGGCAACGTAAAAGAGGTCAATATAAGACGGAGTATAACCTGCTCACGTGTCAAAGGTTGAGAATCTTCAGATTGAATCCACTGTTTCTAATGTTGCCTCCATGTGAGGATGTGCATGTAACAAAAGATGTGACATTTGACTTGGCAAATCAGGAAGAGATCAAAGAGCTGGAGAGATAATCATGTCTTTTAACAAGTGAAGGATGAGGGAAAAAAAGTGCTTTTCTACCACATGGGTTTGTACCTACAAAAAAAAAAGTTTCTTCACAACATGACTTCCTCATCTCAGATCCATGTTTTAAGTTGGGCATGAGGAGTGTAACAGCTTCTGTTATGTGGGAATAAACTTTAGGATATATTGTTAAATAATGCAGGTAAATCAGGAAAACTACTTTTAGCAAATACTGTCTATACCGTTGGATCTTCTCAAGCTGTGGAACAAATCTCTCCTCTCTGTAAGGAGGAAAAGGATTGACTAAGGAAGGCCAAATTCTTTGGGCTGCAAGACAGAGCAGGTCTGATGTCATGTTTGATGACAGAAGAACTGTGCAGACTATTTATGATGCAAATAGAATAGTCTGCAAACTTAAGTCCAAAAGGTATTTCTAAACTCCCAATACCTGGAAACCAGTTAGAGAGAGAGAAAGTGGGAGAGACAGACAGTTACAGAGAGAAAGGGGGACACAAAGACAGAGAGACAGACAGACAAAGAGAGAGCGAGAAAGGGGGACAGAGCAGACAAAAAGAGAAAGAGGGACAGACAGAGAAGAAAAAAGGGGGACAGACAGACAGAGAGAAAGGGGGACAAACAGACAGACAGAGAGAGAGAGCGAGAAAGGGGGACAGACAGACAAAGAGAGAAAGAGTAACAGACAGACAGAGGGAAAGGGGGACAGACAGACAGAGCGAGCGAGAAAGGGGGACAGACAGACAAAGAGGGACAGACAGACAGACAGAAAGGGGGACAGACAGACAGAGAGAGAGAAAGGTAGACAGACAGACAGACAGAGAGACAGAGAGGGGGACAGACAGACGGTACCTGTGCTGCGATGCCGATTCTCCCCTCATTCAGCATCCCGATGGCGTATTTGTATCCCTGTCCCACTTCACCCAGCACGTTCTTCTCACTCACCTGTAGCACATTATACACACCATTTACACACCTAACAGAGACCCTGAGAACATGTCTGTCTGTCTGTCTCTCTCTGTGTGTTTGTGTGTGTGTGTGTGTGTGTGTGTGTGTGTGTTTGTGTACCTTGACGTTATCGAAGGCGAGCGCGCAGGTGGACGAGGCTCTCAGCCCCAGTTTGTTCTCCTTCTTGCCGATGTGAAGACCCTCAGTGTCCCGATCCACGATGAAGCACGTGATCCCTTTGTAACCCTGTAACCATTACACACACCATTTACACACATCTAACAGAGACCCTGAGAAAGTCTCTCTCTCTCTCTGTGTGTGTGTGTGTGTGTGTGTGTGTGTGTGTGTGTGTATGAGCCTCACAGCTGAAAGATCTGCATTAGCCATGACCAGGAAGACTCCAGCATGCTCTGCGTTACTGATCCACATCTTGGACCCGTTAATGACGTACTGATCTCCACATTTCTCTGCTCGAGTCTTCAGAGAGAACGCATCGCTCCCAGATCCAGCCTCGGAGAGACAAAAACTCCCGATCTATACACACACACACACACACAGACACACACAGACACACACAGACACACACAGACACTCTCTCAGATTACTGGGGAAATAATACACAGTGTGTCTTAGTGAAGGAGGCGTGGCCTGTGTATCAGTCTCAATAATGAAGGCGTGGCCTGTGTGTGTCAGTCTCAGTGAAGAAGGCGTGGTCTGATCTCTAAGTGGTCTCTCGGTGGTCTCTCACCGTGTCGGAGGCGAGGCGAGGCAGATATTTGCGTTTCTGCTCCTCGGTGCCCAGTTTAATCATCAGTGTGTTGATCAGCGTGTTCTGGATGTCGCACAGCACCGATATGGACGGGTCCACCTTCGCCAGCTCCTCAATCACCAGGATGGAGGAGAAGAAGGAGGAGCCTGTACCACTGTACTCAGTGTCTATCTCAATCCCCATTAACTGCAACACACACACACACACACACACACACACAGAGTAACCATGTTACTGTAGAGTGTAAAGTATCTCAGTTAACACACACACACACACACACACACACACAACACTACCATGTTACTGTAGAGTGTAAAGTATCTCAGTTCACACACTCACACACTCACACACACACACACACACACACGCACACACGCACACACGCACACACGCACACACGCACACACACACACACACACACACACACACACACACACACACACACTGACCCCCTGCTCGAACAGAGAGCTGATCACTTCCGGCTCCATCACAGAGTTTTCGTCCATCTTGGACACAAACGGAGCGATTCGTTCCTCAGCGTACTTCTTCACTGTTTACACAGAAACCCCACATCATTTACACTTCCAAAACAACACACACACACTCTCTCTCACACACACACACACACACACACACACACTCAACTAGACACGAATTGATATGTAGTAATTCATCATAATAAAAGGTTTAACTTTCATAAGTCATATGATGTCTCTGTCTCTATAACCACAACTTCTTTCTTTCTTTTCTTTTCGCTTTCTTCATTTTTTGTCCTTTTATTTCATTGTTTCTCTTCCTCCCCTCCCTTCCTCCTCTCTGCTCCTCATCAGTTATATCAGATGAGGTTTGGGTTTGTCTTGTTCTTACCCGAGTCCCTCATCATGGTCTCCTCCTCTGTGTAGGTCTGTAGGGGAGGAAATCCGGCGGCCGGAGAGGAAACGTGGCGAATAAGCGGCCGACTTGAAACCCATGGAGGCGTCAGCTGCCTGCTCACCTACACACATTACCCACAACCACAACATTAATCACAACATCTTCATCACAACTGTTTACACACACACACACACACACACACACACACACACACACACACACACACACACACAAACTCTTTCCTAAAAATCTGATAATTTCTGCAGAAAAAAACTTCTTCAAGTGTAATTTTGTTGATTTTCAATATAGAATTTTGTATCAACACAAAAAACAATCTGTAATAAATGCAGTTTCTGATAATTATACATTGTTTATTCAATTACTGCAGATTATATCAGAAAAATGACGTCCTTCCTGCTGTACACACATCTGAAGCCTCTCCTCAAAGTTCTGCATCGCACCAACATTTCTTCTGGAACAGTTGCAATTTCTTCGCCAATGGCAACTTTCTGCTAGTCTACTGTACAAATGTACACTTTTAGTCTGAGGTGACCCTAAAAAAGGAAATCACAGACCGATAAATCTAGTGAGCATGTGGGCCAAGAAAAGGAGTCACGAGCACCCGTCATACATCTAGGGATAAGTCAAGTCAAGTTTATTTCTATTGTGCTTTTCACAACAGACATTGGGGTGAAGGAAAAACTCCCTTAGATGTTATGAGGAAGAAACGTTGAGAGGAACCCGACTCAAAAGCAGAACCTCATCTTCATGTGGGTGACATCAAGAGTGTGATTATAGTCTTTAAACACTACAGAACACTGGAGAGTGAGAACTAACATGAGCACTGGAGTGTGTGATTATCACTGATGTTCTTTCTACAGACTTCTACAGTCATTATGGTTATAAAACTAGGAGCTACTGAGCAACTCATAAAATATCTCAACATCTGAGATCATCACAGATCCAACACCAGCTTCTCCATGCCAGAGCCTTTAAACACTCCAGGAGGTCCAGTGTCCAAACTCCACATGTAGCGGGATCCAAATGGCACTGGTACGTCTTTAGATGGTTCGGGATGTTTGTGGGAATCTACTTCCTTAAAGGTCCACAATCTTCATGAGGTGGGATGTGACTGGGGCTGGAGGAACCTCAGGATGCCTCGGGATGGGGAGAGAAAGAGAAGCAGTGGAGAGGAATTAGCGTAGCTGCTGTTCATGATATTAACAGCACAAGTTGATAATGTGATGTGATCAGATGTTCTGGAGCACAAGGTTATGATGTGATGTGTGGTATGTTTTTAGCAAAGCCTACACATAAGTCTTTAATCTGCACTTAAACTGGGAGAGTATATCTGAACCCCGAACACTGTCAGGAAGACTATTCCAGAGTTTAGGAGCTAAATGTGAGAATGTTCTACCACCTTTAGTGGACTTTGCTATTCTAGGAACTACTAGAAGTCCAGAGTTTTGAGATCTCAGGGAGCGTGATGGATTGTAGCGTGTTAGAAGACTGGAGATACATGGAGATAAACCATTTAGTGTTTTATAGGTAAGAAGCAGTAGTTTGTAGTGGATTTGAAACTTAACAGGAAGCCAGTGTAGGGACGAGAAGATCGGGGTTATATGATCATATTTTCTTGCCCTTGTAAGAACTCTGGCTGCTGCATTCTGGACTAACTGAAGCTTGTTTATTAATGATGCAGGACATCCACCTAGTAACGCATTACAGTAGTCCAGTCTGGAGGACATGAACGCATAGACGAGATTCTCTGCATCGGAAATGGACAACATGTTTCTTAACTTAGAAATATTTCTAAGGTGAAAGAAGCTGTTTTTGTAACATGGTTGATATGATATTTAAAAGATAAGTTGCTCTAAAATAACTCCCAGATCTTTTACTGTTGAACTAGTGGTTACAGAACATCCGTCTAAATGCAGGTTGAGATGCTGGTGCTTCTGTGTACTGGTTTTTGGGCCGATGAGCAAAATCTCCGTCTTATCAGAATTTAATAACAGATTAAAGAAAAGTTATCAGTCATCCAGTCTTTTACTTCCACAACACACTCAGTTATCCGAGTTAATTAAGTGTATCCCCTGGTTTAGATGAGATAAATAGCTGGGTATCATCAGCATAACAGTGAAAGCTAATCCCATGCCTTCTAATAATATTTCCTAACAGAAGCATGTATATTGTGAAAAGTAGGGGTCCTAGAACTAAACCTTGTGGCATGCCATCATTTACTAGCATTAGCCTGGATATCTCTCTATTTAAGTCTACAATATGGTAACGATCGGACAGGTAGGATTTAAACCAGCTTAATGCCTGTCCCTGAATGCCGATGTAAATCTGTAAGAGATCCAGGAGGAGATCATGATCTATAGTGTCACCAGCTGTATGGAACACTTCCTTAAATAGATGAGTAGGAATGGGATCTAACTGACATATTGTTGATTTAGCTTTGGTAATAACATCATGCAGCTCTTCCTGCCCTGTACATGTAAAGCAGTGTAGATGTGGCGTTGTAGGTGAGATTGTGTCAGGAGATTAGGGGTTGGACCGCCACAATAGTTTTTCTAATACTATCAATTTTTTCAGTGAAGAAATTCATAAAGTCCTCACTACTAAACTGTGATGGAACACATTTTTCAGATACCTCATTAGTTGGTAATTTAGCTACTGTACTGAAAAGGAACCTGGGATTGTTTTTGTTGTTTTCTGCAGGTGTTTGCAGGTTTTTTTCTCTAACTCTTTTTAACCGGATGGGACAATGGTGTCTAGTGAGCTAGTGAGGATCGTGTCTATGTTTTAGCCAGTTCATCAAGATTATTAGCATTTATGCTAATATACTTATTTAATTTATAAGGGGGTGTTGCCCCGCCGTAGTGCCACCAAATCCGGCATGACAGGCAGCGATAGCCACTAAATAGACCTTAACTGTATAAAAGGATCTTACACCATCAATAAGTTATCGATATTAGCAATTCAGCACTGATATGAAATTAGCTGGTGCCTCTCGCACAACTCTTCAAACATGCCACTTGCAATCGTAAAGGGAACGTGTGAAAGAGGCCCTGGAACCCCAAAGTGTTTAAATTTGCTCTCTCACAGGACAGGCCCAGAGAGCCACCCTGTCTGGGTGAGGATGGTACATCTTCCCGTTCGCTTGGCACAGTCCATGTGTAATGGGAGGGGCCATGGCCTTGCATAGAGTCAAACCCTGTACTTCCACCCTGGCCAGGTTCGGAGTTGATAGGCAGAGCGGTGGAAACACATGGAGCAGCACGTTGGGTTATGGATGAGCCAGTGCGTCCATGCGAAGGGGGCATCCTTGTCCTGTAGCTCGAAGAACATAGGACAGTGGGCATTCTTGCGTGAGGCGAAGCGTTCAACGGACGACCGGCCAAACTCCTTCCATAGCAGCCCCACTATCTGAAGGTGGAGGCACCACTCTCCCGGGCTGTTCAGAAAGCCCGGGACGACAGAAAATGCAGTCAGCTCGAAATTAACAGCTTGTGAGCTAGAGCATGAAGCTTGGAGGAGCACATTCCCCTTGGCAGTTGATATGTGCTACAGCGGCCATATTGCCGCAGAGCACCAGCACATGATGCCTTGCAAGAGAAATGATGCAGAGCCTTCCACACAGTAAGGAGCTCCAAATAGTTTATATGGGCTGAGTGAAGTGTGTTTGGCCACACATCATTTACTGATCTGCCTTCCTGTGTGGTTCCCCACCCTGTTAAGCACCAGTTAAAATTAACTTCGTAAACACCGTCACTCTCCGAAGGCCTCGAGGTAGGACACAGACATGTAAACTGAGACATGTGTGATATTGTAATCTTGCTCCTTCCCTGGAAGTACACGGTTAGTGTTTCGGATCACTTTCTCTTTTAAATCGGTTATAATCGGCCGATTGTCTATGTATGTCACGATTTTGAGACCCACTATTCTCAGTGGTGCAAGCCCCACCTCCGCGCACAGACAGAAAGACCTTGGACTTGCGAGCCCGAACAGAAGGACCATGAATTTGTAAGACATGCCTTGGTAAGCGAAACGAAGCTGTCTAATTGAACGTACAAGAGAGTCGTGTAATATTCTAAAATTTTATTTCCTCAAATGTTTGTTCAACATTCTGAGATCCAGAACAGGACGAAGAGAACTGTCCTTTTTGGGACCAGGAAATAGCAAGAGTAAACACGCTGATTGCTTAGATGCAGAGCTACAACTCAAACCGCCCCTTCTCAAGGGGAAAACTGAAGCCTGTAACCCTCATCCGGGGGCTGGCAAACACAGCCAGGCTGTCACAATACTCCCTAGCATACCCACGCAGACTGGTGGAGTGCCTAGAGCAGGTCCAGCGGGACAGCTCATTAGTGGTGCAATAGCGCCATCTAGTGGGGAAACTAGGGAAACTTTGTGAAACACTGGGGCAGTAGCCTTAATTACATTTGTGAGAGGAGTGTGCTTGCGCACAGCTTGCAGCTGGGGATGTTTCTCATCAACGCCCTGGAGATCCATTAGATACTGAAGTAAAAACAGGAGCTCTAAAAATTCGGATTTGGACTGTAGTTAATATCAACAGTCTGCTACACTGATTTAGGACTACAGTTTGCTCTGATCTCCATCACTGCACCTCAACATGGTTTATCTGTAATAAATGGACATTCGGTGGCACCCAGATGAGGATGAGGTTCCCTCTTGAGTCTGGTTCCTCTCAAGATTTCTTCTTTCTGCATCTCAGGGAGATTTGTCTTCACCACAGTCTCCACAGGCTTGTTCATCAGGGACAAACTTACACTTCTAAAGAACATCTTCACTTGTATCACCACATGATCTGTGTAAAGCTGGTCTGAGACGATGTTCATTGTTAAAAGCGCAATACAAATAAAAATGATTTAAATTAAATGAATTGAATTATGCACTCGGGTAAGTCTCTGTCTGTCAAGCCAGACTTGGCAATTGTATGCAGAGATCAGGTACAGATGCCCTTCCCATAGGTGGATCTCAAACACGAGATGATGAAAGAGAACACGATGCTCCACGTTCCACTGCCCACTACAACGCTGTACCCTCTGAACTTCTCACAGGTGGTGTGGGGGGTCACCGACCTTCACCGTCACAACTACTGCATATTTCAAAAACATGTGCTCTTTCTGCACCAACCTGTACAAAGAACATCTGCTTTTTATTGTATTTTTTTTTATTATGGGACATTCAGAAAAGTGTAATAAACTGGATCAGTTATCCAGCTTCTCTATTTATTGTACTCCTTTATAAAAAGATCAACTCTGGAGAATAATTTATTACTGCTGAGGTAGTTAATTACTTACTTATGATTGCCCATCATTTATGTCCTATTTATTACTCAACACCTTCTGCAGCTTTCTCTCTCTCTCTCTCTCTTTCTCTCTCATTACCCTCTATAGATGAAACTGAATAGTTAGTCAAGAAAAAACAGAAAGAAAATAATGCTTAAGCTGTATATAACTGTAAAAACACTAAAGAACATTTGTACAACATTCCACATCGTGGCAGGATTTATATATATATATATATTCCTACTACAATATGCTATTAACGTCAATAAGCTTATTTAGTTATATATATATATATGTCGTTAAATGCAGTTTATTTAGCTTTTTAAACTAAGCAAAATGTTTCCCAGTTCATTTATTCACCTTTCTGAAGAACCTGAACAAGGGCGCCGCCATTTTCACAAAACTTGTTTACATACGGGTTCTTCGTGTCCGGCGTTTAAAATATTCGTGTGAAACAACGACACGTGTGGTTTTATAGAATTATGTATTTATTTTACACACGCGTGTCTTTAAGCGGTATATTATAACAGCAAACTTCACAGATCTTTTTACAGAATTTATTAAGTCTAATGATTTCTGGATTTAAAAATGCTGCCGTTTGCTTTTTTTTTTCCAGATAGGAACCAACGTTTTATTTTTCGCAAAGGGGCCTGATTTAGGGGAAACACCACAATAGGCCACAATAGTACGTTTTCCTATCAAACCCGTAGTCGTGTGAATGTGTTGTGATTGGATGAAGTCGAAGGCACGCACAGATTACTTGTCCAATCTTCACGCGTGGTGATTTTTCTAACCAATCATCAGTCAGGAGGCGGGATTTTTTGAAAAGCGGGTGGGAAAAGAAAAAAGACGGGTTGAGCTGGTAAAGGTTAGCAATACGATTAGCTTCGGTTATTGTGTTTATATTATATATTAAAACCGTTTTATTGAAAAAGTTAGAATCATGTAACGTCTTGTTTTTTTCTCGAATTCAATTTATAATGTTTTAATTTGATTTTCAGTCCGAATTTCCGGTTTATTTCTCGGCTGCTAAGTACCTGCTCACCGAGACACAGGTAAGCGTTAGCTTCACTTTTCTTTATCTTCATAAACAAATCAATAGAATAAAATAATAAAATAAAATGTCCCTGAATTGTACCCGAGCTGCTTATATGTAATAAAAGAAAAGCGGAAATGTATTAATTTCACACATTTTTCACATTTAAATATCGTTTTGTTAATAAATAAATTACTCTGTAAACATTAATCAACAAAAGTAATCAAACATAAATATATTTAATAATAATAATAATAATAATAATAATAATAATAATAATAAAATCCCATATGGGGGAAAAGAAGAGATGCTATATCCAGTGACGTATGGGGCCTAATTTGCATATAGTACTCTCATATTTACATAACCACGCCCACTATATTAAGGACTCTTTTCTCGGTACTCTGCTTATTTTGTGTGTGTGTGTGTGTGTGTCAGTGTCAGGTCGGCGTAGATGCGGATCGAGCGTATAGAATCAGCGGCGCGTCCCGGTTGGACGATGAACGAGACGAAGGTGGAGCCTCTGGACTTTGTGAGGGACTTTCAGGAGTATCTGGACCAGCAGACGCATCACGTGAACGCGCTGTCGTCCTCGGTGAACGGGGAGAAGAGTGACGAGGACCTGCGGACGGGTAAAAGAGAGAAAAAGAGAAAGAGTTCAGGGCATTGATTGAAGAAATCTCAATATATTAGGGGTTAATGGGGGTGTGGCTTTGTAGGGATTTTTTATGTTATTTCTGAGTGTGTGTGTGTGGGGGGGTGTTTCAGGTGTGTGTGAGGCGGAACACAGTGTGATGGATCACCTGGCGTCTGTCGAGGTGCGTCTAGACACAGACGGGTTCGAGAGGACGGGAGACGGAAAGTTCCAGTGTCGTTACTGCACTTACGCCAGCAAGGGGCAGGCCCGCCTCATCGAACACATGCGCACACACACAGGTCCGACTCAGGGGGCGGGGCTTATACAGGGTCCCTTTATTTTCCTTTCAAGGGAAACTTTTACACATGATCTTCTTTCTTGTCCCAATGTCGTTCTTTTTATCGTTTTTTTCCCGCCTCCGTGTGTGTAGGAGAAAAGCCTCACCGCTGTCAGCTGTGTCCGTTCTCCTCGGCGTACGAGCGACAGCTGGAGACGCACATGCGCTCGCACACGGGCGAGAAGCCGTACAAGTGCGAGCTCTGTCCGTTCCGCTGCAACGACCGCAGCAACCTCTCGCACCACCGCCGCCGCCGCCACAAACTCCGCCGCCTGACCAACGCCACCGCCACGCAGACCAAATCCCAGCAGCTCTACATCCCCGATGACAAGCCCCTCCTCCTCCCTCAACCGCCAGCCAATCAGGAGCACGAGTGCAGCGAAGGCCCCCGCCCCTGTTCCCCAGGCCAGGACTTGGACGGCTACGAGAGGGACGTCAAAGGTCACGCTCTGACTCCTCCGTCTCAGGACCTTTCCGCCGACGCCCTCCTGAGTCCGGAATCTTCCCCGGCGCAGATCAACGCTCGGACGCTGTACTTCTGCCCGCACTGTCAGACCTACTTCGGCGACAACGTGCTCTACACCGTGCACATGGGTTGCCATGGTTACGACCAGCCCTTCCAGTGTAACGTCTGCGGCGTGCACTGCAGCGACAAGTACGACTTTGCCTGTCACTTCGCCCAGGGACAACACCGCAAGTGACACACACACACACACACACACACACACAGACGTTTATTTATAAACCCGTATTTATGAGACATTCATGGTCCATTTGTCTATATATCACTATTCATCTTTATATATACATATGTATATATATGACACGCCCACTTTCTGTTTTGTAGTCTTTAAGCCACACCTCCTCTCAGAGCTGGTCTCTTTAACATATACTAATTTCAGCGTCTAAAAGCCACGCCTACTTTCATTTTTAAATACAGTCATTCTACCACATTTATCTGCTGCATCATTTCAGTGACACAACTGCATCGTTTTTTAAGCCACGCCCCCACTTTGACTTTAGTATATATAATTTTTTGTTACGTTCTCATGATGTTATGGTGTCATTTAAAAACACGCCCATATTTTTTTAAACACAGCGTGTTGCAGTATCTGATTTAAAGGACACGTGCACTTTTCCTCGTCTATGGTGACTTGAAAGCCACGCCCACTCATGAGACGTCCTAATATCTTTTACATCAAGACTATATTTACCTCTACGGTTTTTAAGCCACACCCACTTTAAAGCTTAGTTTCATATCCAGGATTTAACTGTCCTTATTTCCATATGCAGGATTAATATGAATGCCCGCCCACCTACTCTTCTATATTCTTGAAGCCACACCCACTTATGAACTTTCTAATGCCTATAACTATGGCTGGCTCTCAGACCACGCCCACTCAACTCCGACCTCATTGTCATGCTATTGATGTAATTTAAATGATCTTGTCAGAGGCTCTCAAGCCACGCCCACTTAGAGCTGATCTCAGTTTAGTAATTTAAAAACCACACCCATATTGTTTTGTTATTAAAGCCACGCCCAATTCCGAGACATTCCTTTATTTAATTGCATTTTATTCTATGTTAAGCAACTCAGAGTTTTTATATTAATATTAATCACATCACACCCACTTCCACACCGTTTAAAGCCACACCCATTTCCAGCAACTTTTAAATTTCCATATGCGTTATTTTAAGGGCACGCCTACATAATTTTTTAACTTTCCAAAAGCCACTCCCACTTAGAGATGTGAGAATTGTATGTGATCATGACTGACACGCCCACTTTCGGTGTGTTGTATAATTTTGAAGCTAGAGAAGTATGACCTCGGTATAAGCCCCACCCACTTATCTTCCCTCTGTTCATATGCAGTATGAGATGAAAAGGCCACGCCCACTCAGATTCTCTAATCTTTCTGAAATTAACATTAATTTTAAGAACAAACTATTTTTAATGTTTAAAGACGTTCAGGCCACAAAAACTGTATTATTATTATTAATATTATTAATATTATATATTATAAAGAATTTAAATCATTTAATTAACTGTTATTTTGTTGTTGTTCTGATTTACATTCAGATTTGAAATAATAAATTAATAAGTTTTAGCTCGTGTTTTTACTGTTGGGTGATTTTATAAAAAACAAACAAAACAAAAAAACTTCCATGTGATTGAATTGAATTCTGTTTATTTTTACTTCATTTAAATTGAATATTTTATTTAAAAATATCTGTTTTTTTCTGAATGTCTTTTTTCTTTTAATAAATTTTTTGAAGAATTTTACACGTTTAGGAAAAAACTGATTTAATTTATTTTTACATTTTGGAACAATAACAGAGAAATGAAAGCAGTAAAACATCATCTGAACACAATCATGATGTAATATTGATTTGTTTATTTATGCAGAAAATAAATAAATAAATAAATAAAATACCAAACGTCCAATTTCACTCGAAATCAAATAAAAAAGTACAAAATAAAAATGTACAGTTTTACAGTTGTGTGGTGTAAATAAATTTAAGTGTAAATAAAATACTGTCATTGAACTGAGATGAACACACGATGGAGCTTCATGCAGCATTTCACCTTTATTAACATACAAAAGTATCAGGACACCTGCCTTTTCCTCCCTCATGCGGTTCTTCACCAAACTTTTACCACCAACCTGGAGATTCACAATTGTCCTTCACTTAAACTAGGAGACCCAAAACTGCCACCCACTGCTACATGAAGATCTGCCTTACATGGGTGGAAGTGGAAGATCTGCTGCTGTAGAGCTCCAACACTATTGAAGGAACCTCGTCACCTTCTCACCTCCATCATTAACTGACTTTACTAACACACGTGTAGCTGCGTGAATCTCCACAACAATGTAGTGGAACATCTGCCCAGAAGAGTGGAGGTTATTATAATGAGACTAAATTTGGATCTTATGCTCAGATGTCCACAAACTTTTGGCCCCAGAGTATAGTTGAGTATCAGTAAATAATATATTAATATAAATATTGTATTTTACGCAATTTATTTATTTAGTAAAAAAACAAAAGTGAACTGAATTTAGACTTTTTATTTTCCTTTTTTTAAATTAATGAAATTCTATATTTTAATACTCATTTTAATTAATAAAAGAAATCATCTTTGTAATAAATAAAAGTCAATAAAATTAGTTATTTTCTTTAATTATTATAATAAAGTAAATAAATTAACGACATTAGTTTTTATTGTAATTGTCTTTAAATAATCGATAAAGTAAATAAAATAAAGCGAATCTCGTTATTAGTTTAATGACACACACACACACACACACACACACATACTCACACACACACACACACTCACACACACACACGTCAAGAATGTACTCCGTGTCTCTCCATCGTCACCTGCGTCCTGCGTGTAAACGTGTCGGTTGCCATGGTAACCACACGCTCCACACACACGCACTCGTCCTGAACGAGCTGCTGGAGGACCTGAGCTCTGAGTTCCTGCAGGAGGCGACTTTTCTCCTCGCTCAGATCTCTCGCCAACATCTTCATCTTCTCAGCGCTCAGTCTACACCCTACACACACACACACACACACACACACACACACACACACACACCATCATCAAAGGTTTATCTTATCTTATCTTATCTTATCATCACCCAGATCACACACCTCCTCCAACCCACTGCACGCTGATTAAGTGTGTGTTACCTCTGGCGGTGAGCATGACCTGAGAGACGAGTCTCCTGCACACCTGATCCGCCTGATGCAGCACACTGCAGGCACACCGCTGTCTATCTGCCTCCTGAGAGAGAGAGAGAGAGAGAGAGAGAGAGAGAGAGAGTGAACAAAGGATAGAGAATAAGAGTTAGAAGGAAGGAGAAAGGGAGTATGAGACAGAGATGGACAGACAGAGGGAGGGAGAGAGATGGACTGACAGAAGAAGCAAGGGAGAGAGAGAGAGATGGACAGACAAAAAGAGAGAGAGAGAGATTGACAGTGTGATACCTTTTGCTCTGAATCATCCTGAACTGGATTCAAAGGATTTTCTAGTGCTGAAGAAATCACCTGAAGCATCTCCTGTCTAGAACACACACACACACACACACACACACACACACACACACACACACACACACACACACACACACACACACATCAGCTTAATTACACTCAGGTCTACTACTGAGCTACAGGTAATACAGGTGTGTGTAAGAAGATATAGTGTGTGTATGATATACATCTGTGTGTGTGTGACAGAGTGTGTGTTGTCCACAGTCACACTGTTTCTCTCCCACTGGTTCTTCTCGGGGTTTGGAGGCTCCATGCGGTCGAACATCTCAGTGATTACATCATCAGGCACCAGCTGACCTCTCACCCTGTTTCTATGGAGACACACCTCTAGGGGGCAGTGCAGGTAAACCTCACAAAACCCCACTGAACCTGCAGCAGATGCGGTGCACGCACACACACACACACACACACACACACACACACACACACACACCATTCATAACTTATAATTACAATAATAATCTATAAAAAATAAACTAACACTGACATTTCATTATTCTATACATTTTATTTTATTTCTATATTTTCCTATTTTTCGATTGTGTACACACACACACACACACACACACACACACACACACACACACACACACACACACACACAGGTGCATCTCAGTAAAGTAGGATATTAAAATGTTGACTTATTTCAGTAAATTAATACAGAAATTGAAACTGGTATATTATATAGATTCATCACACACACACACACACACACACACACACACACACACACACACACACACACACACACACACACACCAAGTGTTAATTTGATGATTTTGGATCACAGCTAAAATCCAGTATCAGAAAATGAGAATATTGTGAGAAAGTTGAATATTGGAGACTCGTGATGTCTCACTCTAATCATCTCATTAACTCCAAACACCTGCTCATGTTTCCTGAGTCTTTGAATGGTGTCTCAGTCTGGTTCAGATGATCATGGACCCCCTGCACATGAAGGGTGAGACAAAAGATCATCGCTGAAGAAGCTGTTGTTCACAGACTGCTGGATCCAAGAACATTCATGGAAAGCTAAATGGAAGAAAAATGTAGTAGAAAAAGGAGAAATGAAGCAGATTCAAGAATTTGTGGAGATTCACAAAGAGCTGGACTGCAGCTGGAGTCAGTGCTTCAGGAGCCTCCACACCCAGACGTCTCCATGAGCTTCAACTGACTCATTCCTCATGTCGAGCAGCTCCTGAACCAGAGACAACGTCAGAGGTGTCTTACCTGGACAAAGGATAAAAAGGACTGGACTGTAGCTCACACACACACACACACACACACAGGTGCATCTCAATAAAGTAGGATATTAAAATGTTGACTTATTTCAGTAAATTATTACAGAAATTGAAACTGGTATATTATAAAGATTCATCACACACACACACACACACACACACACACACACACACACACACATATTTCAAGTGTTAATTTGATGATTTTGGATCACAGCTAAAATCCAGTATCAGAAAATGAGAATATTGTGAGAAAGTTGAATATTGGAGACTCGTGATGTCTCACTCTAATCATCTCATTAACTCCAAACACCTGCTCAGAGTCTTTGAATGGTGTCTCAGTCTGGTTCAGATGATCATGGACCCCCTGCACATGAAGGGTGAGACAAAAGATCATCGCTGAAGAAGCTGCTGTTCACAGACTGCTGGATCCAAGAACATTCATGAAAAGTTGAATGGAAGGAAAACGTAGTAGAAAAAGGAGAAATGAAGCTCATTCAAGAATTTGTGGAGATTCACAAAGAGCTGGACTGCAGCTGGAGTCAGTGCTTCAGGAGCCTCCACACACAGACGTCTCCATGAGCTTCAACTGACTCACTCCTCATGTCGAGCAGCTCCTGAACCAGAGACAACGTCAGAGGTGTCTTACCTGGACAAAGGATAAAAAGGACTGGACTGTAGCTCAATGGGAAAAAGTCGTCTTTTCAGATTAAAGAAAATGTAACATTTCATGTGTAAATCAAGGACCCAGAGTCTGGAAGAAGAAGAAGAAGAACAGAATCCGAGCTGCTGGAGGTCCAGTGTAAAGTGTTCACAGTCAGTGGTGGTTTGGAGAGTCGTGTGATCTGGTGTTGGTCCACTGTGTTTTATCAGGTCCACGTTCAGCACAGTCGTCTAGCAGGAAGCTTTAGAGCATCTCATGCTTCCCTCTGCTGACCAGCTTTATGGAGATGCTGATTTTATTTTCCAGCAGGATTTGGCACCTGCCCACACTGCAGAAGCACCAGAAGCTGGTTAAATGATGATGATGATGGTGTGGTGACTGGAGCAAACTCTCCAGTTCTGAACCCCATGGAGAAAGAGGAAGAGGAAGATATGAGACACCAGACCCAACAACGTAGAAGAGCTGAAGGCTGCTATCAGAGCAACCTGGACTTCCAGAACACGTCAGCAGGAGGAACGTCTGAGTATTGACTTCTGTACATCTTCAAACTTTTCAGTGGTCCAACTTTTCTATTCAATAAAATTCTCTGATACTGAATTTTGCGTTTTTCATTTGCTGTGAGACAAAATCATCAAAAATAAATAAACACTTGAAATATCTGTGTGTGTGTGTGTGTGTGTGTGTGTGTGTGTGTAATAAAGAGTAGCGTGTACATCTGCGGGCGAGCTGATACACTCGGTATCTCATGCTCTGGTAGTAGAAGTTGTCGTCGAGCAGCAGGACGAGTCGCTGGGCTCTGGAGTGTGTGTCCTGTAGTGTGTGGAGGATCTGCTGCTTCTTCATGGCCTCTTTAAACCGTACACACACACTTCCTGTTCCTGCTTCTCCTCCTCCTCCGGTGTGTGTGTGAGGCGTGTCAGCGTTGAGCTCCTGCAGGAAAACCTCCACACACTCCAAGACGGCCTGTCTGTACTGCTTCCACCCTGCCTGCTAAACCAGAACACACACACACACACACACACACACACACAAACATTGGTTTAAATGTCATTTAATTCCTACTCAGATTCATCATCCTCATACGTCCCCGTTACCCCGGAAACAAACTCCAAACAGCAAACACGGCTGCCCGACTACGGTTTCTGAGTCCTGATTGGTCAGAAGGTGTTGAATTTTCTAGGACAATATTAATACGCTGGTTCGGATACATTAGTGTTTCCATGGCGACAGTAAGGCGTACGTTGCAAGCTCCAGGTGCATAAAAGACGTGTGTGGAATTGTTCATCAGTAAGGAGTCTCCAGTGTCAGAGGTTAGATGTTCTGATGTCTTGGGTTTTAACATCCTTGTGGTTCAGGGTTCTGAGGAACGAATGTTTATAGCTGCGAGAACTTGAACAAGAACAGAAGCTAACTCATTCAAAGAACATTACATATAACCAGCTGCAGATAACTTCACTTTCAACACCATGAAGAGCTCACTGTGGACTCAAACACTGTCATATCAACACTCAACCACGACGAACGTGTCTTAAGGTTCAAAGTTTCTGGATGTCCACCCTGGCACCAGAACACTTCAGTCCTGGTAACAGCATCTAGACTTCCTGAGGTGACTGTTCTATCTAATCTGTTAGATTTCAATTAGCTTCTCCTGCTGCTCATCGATATCATCCTGATTAACTCCAGCGTCTTCTTCTTCTTCTTCTTCTCCCATTAGGGGGCGCCACAGCGGATCATCCGTCTCCATACCCCTCTGTCCTCTACATCTGCCTTTTTTCACACCAACTACCTGCATGTCTTCCCTCACCACATCCATAAACTTCCTCCTTGGTCTTCCTCTTTTCCTCCTTTCTGGTGTCTCCATCCTCAGCATTCTCCTACTGATATACCCCATGTCCCTCCTCTGCACATGTCCAAACCATCTCAATCTCACCTCCCTCACCTTGTCTCCAAAACGTCCTACATACGCTGTCCCTCTTAAAAACTCATTTCTAATCTTGTCCCTCCTCGTCACTCCCAACGAACATCTCAACATCTTCAGCTCTGCTACCTCCAGCTCCACCTCCTGTCTTTAACTCAATGCCACTGTCTCTAATCCATACAACATCTCAGGTCTCACCACAGACCTATAAACTTTCCCTTTCACTCTCACAGATACTCTTCTATCACAAATCACTCCTGCTATCACTCTTCTCCACCCACTCCACCCTGCCTGCACCCTTTTCTTCACTTCTCTCACACACTCTCCATCACTTTACACTGTTGACCCCAGGTACCTGAACTCCTCCACCTTCTCCACCTCTTCTCCCTGCAACCACACCACTCCACTGCCCCCCCTCTCATTCACACATATGTACTCTGTCTTACTTCTACTGACTTTCATTCTCCTTCTCTCCAGTGTGTACCTCCACCTCTCCAGGATCTTCTCCACCTGCTCACTACTCTCATCACAAATCACAATATCATCTGCAAACATCATAGTCCAGGGAGACTCCTGTCTGACCTCGTCCGTCAACCTGTCCATCACCACTGCAAACAGGAAAGGGCTCAGGGCCGATCCTTGATGCAGTCCAACCTCCACCTTGAACCAGTCTGTCGTTCCTACTGCACACTTCACTGCCGTCACACTGTCCTCATACATGTCCTGCACCACCCTCACATACTTCTCTGACACACCTGACTTCCTCATACAATACCACAACTCCTCTCTTGGCACCCTGTCCTACGCTTTCTCTAAATCCACAAATACACAATGCAACTCCTTCTGTCCTTCTCTATACTTCTCCATCAACATTCTCAAAGCAAATAAGGCGTCTGTGGTGCTCTTCCTCGGCATGAAACCATACTGTTGCTCACAGATGGTCACCTCTTCTCTCAGCCTGGCTTCCACTACTTTTTACCATAACTTCATGATGTGACTGATAAACTTTATTCCCCTGTAGTTACTGCAGAGCTGCACATCTCCATTATGCTTAAAGATCAATACCAGCACACTCCTTCTCCATTCCTCAGACATCTTCTCACCTTTTAGAATCTTGTTAAAACTCCAGATTATGTCCAGTCAAACAAAATCCAACAGGTTCAGGGCCATCGTTACTCCTACAACCATTATCACCAATACCATCATCACCCTACTGAACTCTCCACTACACCAAGAGGATGCTGATGGTCCCTTGATGCTCCACTGCCTTTAATCACCCTGCACTTCTGCTCAACCCTGGATCACATCTGTATAAGAGGAAGTCCCTGATGATATCCTCTGATGATGTTGTGGAGATATCTTCTGCCACGAATAGCAGGTGGGAAGTCTGGACACTGGTTCTTACCAGGATTGAAGTTCTCTGGTTCCAGGACAGATCCTCAGAGATGTGTTCATCCAGGAACTTAAACCTGTTGACCTGCTCAGTGCTGTGATTTGTGCAGGAATGTAAAAGCTGATACCTCTTTATCCTTCTCCTCATCTTCATCATCATCATCATTATCTCCTGTTCCAGGTGTGTGGAGGAGAAAAGCCTGCTCAGGTATTAACTCATCATAGGAGATAAGAAAAGTCCTCCACCCGAGTGTGTGCAGGTGATCACAGAGCAGGTGTGTGAGTGTGGACTTCCCTACTGCAGGTAACCCGCACAGCACACACACACACACCCTCACACTCTCACACACACTCTCACACACTCCTGCTGAGCTCTGCATGCTCCTCAGCGCTGATCCAGACACGGGATATTTATTACAACTATTACATTCAAACATCTGAGAAATCCAGCGAACAATCCCGAGCTTTTGATCTCGCCGAACTAGGAAGTGTGACGTCACACAGGCTGCGCTTCAACCCGTTTCTGCCCACATCCTCCCTCCGCCTGGGGCGCTAGAGTTAAAGGAGGGTCAATGCTGATGTGTTTTCTGCTTGTTATCAGAGATGAAATAAAAAGTAAGCTGTGTGTCCTGTGAATCAGGATTTAAAGAACAATTAATTAAAGAAATGATTATTTTCACTAAATTCCACTCGAGACTCTTCACTACACAGAGAGGGAAGAAGAAGCTCGATTTGAGACGCGTCCTCGATCTCGCAAACTCATTGGGCAGGAATGTACACGTGTTGTGTGACGTCAGAAGAACCCGCCTGGCGTTGTGCGTATTTACTAAGGTACAGTTTAATAAAGTTCAAATAAATAAATAAAACCAATAAGTACATAAATAATAATTCTGTTTTTACAGAAAAATATACATATTTTTTTATAAGTCATATATAATTATGTATTTCTGTATTGCTTTTACGTTTGTAAAGCAAAGATGCGCAAATGGATATTTTTATTCCCAATAATAATAATAATAATAATAATAATAATAATAATAATAATAATAATAATAATAATAATAATAATAATAATAATAATAATAATAATAATAATAATAATAATAATAATAATAATAATAATAAAATAAAATTATTATTATTATTACTATTATTATTGTTTTTATTATTATTGTTATAAAAAGAAGATGCTGTAGAATTACGGCGATATTTTTCTTACTTGCAATTAAATTACAAATAAATGTTAGTTTCACCTCTTTTTTTATTAATATTTTATATGATGTTATTTATAAATGACAAATAAAGTGGACTGGTTATAAATGTCACCTTCAGCTACTGAAATGAGAGTAAAAGATGAACTTGAAATGTTTAAAGGTTGTAAATATGAGATGTTTATTAATATCGAGTCTGATGTTACTCTCATAATAAAGAGCGGAAATTAACAGATTTATTTTCAATGACGTTCATGTCTGCGTGTGTGTGTGTTTGTGTGTGTGTGTGTGTGTGTGTGTGTGTGTGTGTCAGTAAAACAGCTAAGTTTGTGCACTTCCTGTTGTCCACCACAAAGCGGCGCTGTGACTCCACAGTGAAGCGGAAGTGATTACACTGAGATGTTCTAATCCTGAAACAGCGCGTGCATGTGCCATAAAACACAAAACTTCAACATGAAATTCAGATTTCACCTGGTTTCAAATGTTTATTGTTTATTTTTGTTTGTTTGAAATTTTCATGAAATTCTAATGAGATTCCAAAAATTATAAAAAATATGTGTGTCCTCAAAAGGGTGACCTCTGTGTGTGTGTGTGTGTGTGTGTGTGTGTGTGTGTGTGTGTGTGTGTGTGTGTGTGTGTGTGTGTGTGTGTGTGAGATTGTGTGGGGGGTGTGGGGGTGGAGCCTGGATCAGTCCAGTTGCTGTTTCCGTGTTCTGCGTCTGCTCTCAGTAATGACATCAGATTAAGTTCTAGACATGATGTCTTCATTTTCCGTGTGAGTGTGTGTGTGTGTGTGTGTGTGTGTGTGTGTGTGTGTGTGTGAGTGATGTGGTGTGTGTGTGTGTGTGTGTTATATTTTTGGTGTATCACTCCACCATTACACCAGGAGATAAAATCTTGAGATTATAAAGCGGTTTCTGGTGCAGCGCTCCATCGAGAGATAATGAGCCTCTGTCTCAGAGTGTTTTTAACCTCAGACTGCTCTTTTTTTGCCTCGTTACTGAAACTCGAGGCAGAGCGAGTCAAAGCAGCTAATTCAATCCCTTCAGAGAAAAGGTCATTTATAGTCTCCTGTCAGAGAGAGAAATAAAGATCCGAATGTCTGCAGTCACACACACACACACACACACACACACACACACACACACACACACACACACACACACACACCATTATTCTAAACATAAACAAATACGCAACTTAATTATAGCACACACACACACACACACACACACACAAACACAAAAAAAATTTCTACACACAAACATACATTTTTTTCTAAACACACACACACATACACTATTATTCTTTGCACACAAACTATTATTACACACACACACACACACACACACACACCTCTATTATTCTACAGACAGAGGGACTGAAAGTTAGCGAAAGAACATACAGAGACAAAAGGAGACAAAGAAAAAGACAGAGGGACAGACAGAGGAACAAATAGAGGAAGACAGACAGAGGGACAGACAGGGGACAGACGGGGGACAGAGAGACAGAGAGATAAATAGAGGAAGACAGACAGAGGGACAGAGAGATAAATAAAGGAAGACAGACAGAGGGACAGACAGACTGAGGGAAAGACAGAGAGATAAATAGAGGAAGACAGACAGAGAGACAGAGGGATAAATAGAGGAAGACAGACAGAGGGACAGACAGACAGAGGGACAGACAGACAGAGGGACAGTGTCTGGAGTGTAGATTTGGACTGGTGTATGTTGACGCTTCTCTTCCGCTTGTGTTCAGAAACCTGAGGCACATTTTTGTGATTTTCTCTTTTGAAGTCGTGACACAAAATAATGAATTTCAGCGTCGTGTAATTAACAACAGGTTCCATCATTTCTAACATTTCCATCCAAAATGACTTTTTTTTTTTTTCCAGAAACATAAAACATTGGAGTCTCGCAGCTTCCTGTGGTTTGAAATGTCACTTCCTGTTCCTGAGCCACAGCTTTGGAGTCGGATCGATTCCAGTCTGTGACACTTTCCACCTATTTTTCCTAATGGATGTAATTCTATTAAAGAAAACCAGTAAATCCATACAGAGGCTAATTTCAGCTCCTAACAAACAGCCGTGTCTTCCTCCTCCTCCTCCTCCTCCTCCTCCTCTTCCTCACCCTCCCCCTCTTCATCTCTTTAGCTCTGTAACACTCCAGTGTTAAATCATGTTCCTCACACTGCTGCCTGATGAATATCAGAAAGACCTCAGTCAAGATTTAACAAAGTGCTTGTGCATAATTGGATCAGTGCTGATCGGGAGAAAGAGTGTGTGTGCTCAGAGGAAGAGTGTGAGGAAGAGTGAAGAATAGTGTGAGGAACAGTGTAAGGATTACTGAGGAAAACTGTGAAGAAGAGTATGAGGAAGAGTGAGGAGCAGTGTGACATCATTTCGCATTGTCACATCGTCTCGCATCTTTTCGAGTCATCTCACATGGTTTTGCGTTGCTTATATCCTCTCATTTTTTGCATCGTCTTACATCGTCTCACATCGTTTCACGTCGTCTCACATCGTCTTTCATATTTTCGCGTCGTCTCACATTGCCTCACATCGTCTCGCATCTTTTAGCCTCGTCTCACATCATCTCGAATCTTTTCGCATCGTCTCACATCACTTCGCGTTGTCTCACATTGTTTCCCTTTGTCTCACATCGTCTCGCATCTTTTAATGTTGTCTCACATCGTTTTGCGTCATCTCACATTGTCTCGCATCTTTTTTGCGTCATCTCACAACCTCTCACATCGTTTTCCGTCGTCTCACATCGTCTTGCATCATTTTGCGTATTCTCACATCGTCTTTTCGGAACATTTGGTGGGGGGAAAAAATGCAGAACATAAAAATGCGTGTTGTTTTTTATTATCGCTGTTTATTAATATTAACTTTTGTGATCATCAACAGTTTAAATT
>MU597129.1:1068406-1105906 GCA_024362625.1 Silurus asotus
TGTGTGTGTGTGTGTGTGTGTGTGTGTGTGTGTGTGTGTGTATGTATGAGTGAGTGTGTGTGTGTTTGTGTGTATGTATGTATGAGTGAGTGTGAGTGTGAGTGTGTGTGTGTGTGTGTGTGTGTGTGTGTGTGTGTGTGTGTGTGTGTAGCTCATAAATCTGAATGTGAAGCGTCCAGCTGTGACACTTGGCCTGTCAGTGCACTTCTACTTGATTACTTTGTCAGTTAACGCTGATTGATAAACCTGCTGTGTGTGTGTTTTTGTGTGTGTGTGTGTGCATGCACGTGTGTGTGTATGTTTGTGTCTGCGCGCGTGTGTGTGTGTGTGTGTGTGTGTGTGTGTGTGTGTGTATGTTTTCCTTACATAATAGCCTTGTTTGATTTACTGCGCACCATTCAGCTTCTGTCTCACTCTCTTTTATACGTTCTGTCCTTCTCTCATTCTTTCTTACTGTCTCTCTCTATTTCCTTTACGACGTTAGCCGTAACTCATGCAGTCCTGCGATGGTAAATTGGTGTTTTGTATAGACGTGTTGTTCTGACGCTCGCACTCGTTCATTTGCATGTCTTCCACACCGCTGTTTAATCAGAGTGAAGAGGCCTTGGAGGGAATGACGGATCGCCCTGACAGCGGCCAACCTTCTCCTCCGTAAATAAGGCTGCAGGAACTGTCCGCTATGATGGACCGTCCCGGAGAGTGTGTGTGTGTGTGTGTGTGTGTGTGTGTGTGTGTGTGTGTGTGTGTTATTTTGTGTGTATGTATGTATGTATGTATGTATGTATGTATGTATGTATGTATGTATGTGTGTGTGTTTTGTGTGTGTGTGTGTGTGTGTGTGTGTGTGTGTGTGTTTGTGTGTGTGTGTTATATGCCATGTTCTAGTAAATACAGCACACAGTGTTTACACATTTAATCAGAGACTCGTTGCTTTTGCTGGTTAACCTACATTTAAATCAGCCAGTAAAGATTCTCTCTCTCTCTCTCTCTCTCTCTCTCTCTCTCTCTCTCTCTCTCTCTCTCTCTCTCTCTCTATCTGTCTCTCTATTTTGTTGTGAATTAAACAGCCCCAGGTTTTTTTAAACTGCTCTGTGTACAACTGAACATCCTCACTGCAGTAAAACATTCACCCTGAACCCACGGTACACAAAACTCAGGAACATCCTGAACCTCAGGATCATGGAGCAGTTGAATTGAACGTTCCATCAGCCTGGAAGTCAGGAGTTCAAGGAACATCAGGAACCCAGTCAGAGCTTTTGGACTTCTCAGCTAGACATATGTTCTGAACTTTAATTCGACCTTTTCCCAAAATCTTATCAAATTACTGTTCTAATTAAAAACAACACCACATCTGGAAACATCTGGATCCTCATTCTCTAAACATTTTTTCAGCCATTCAGGAATCTTTATAGAACCTGACTGATTTTAATATTTCTGTGTGTGTGTGAGTGTGTGTGTGTGTGTGTGTGTGTGTGTGTGTGTGTGTGTGTGTGTGTTAAATATGTGTTTGAGACACTGGTGCTGTGTGTGTGTGTGTGCGTGTGTGTGTGTGTGTGTGTATGTGTTTTCTTCCCATCTGTCTCTGAAATGCACAGTAACAGCTGGAACTGAACACCAAAACAAACTAACTCTCTCTACTGGGAGTTCAACTCTCTCTCTCTCTCTCTCTCTCTCTCTCTCTCTCTCTCTCTCTCTCTCTCTCTCTCTCTCTCTCTTTCTGTCTGTCTCTCTATCTGTCTGTCTTTTTGGCTGTTTGTCTGCCCGGTCTGTATTTTTGTCTGTTTGTATGTCTGTATCCTCATCTCTCTCTCTGTCTGTCCCTCCTTTGAGAGGAGTCTCCCTGGACTATGATGTTTGCGGATGATATTGTGATGTGTGGTGAGAGTAGAGAGCAGGTTGAGAAGAGCCTGGAGAGGTGGAGGTACACGCTGGAGAGAAGGGGAATGAAAGTCAGTAGGAGTAAGACAGAGTACATGTGTGTGAATGAGAGGGAGGGCAGTGGAGTGGTGCGGTTGCAGGGAGAAGAGGTGGAGAAGGTGGAGGAGTTCAGGTACCTGGGGTTAACAGTGCAGATTAATGTAGAGTGTGTTAGAGAAGTGAAGAAAAGAGTGCAGGCAGGGTGGAGTGGGTGGAGAAGAGTGATAGCAGGAGTGATTTGTGATAGAAGAGTATCTGTGAGAGTGAAAGGGAAAGTTTATAGGACTGTGGTGAGACCTGAGATGTTGTATGGATTAGAGACAGTGGCATTGAGTAAAAGACAGGAGGTGGAGCTGGAGGTAGCAGAGCTGAAGATGTTGGTGCAGATCTTCATGAAACTTTTACTGTTTAGAAATAATTTATCATGATGTACATCGATTGATATTGACTACTAACCTATACATCATCGCCTGAAACTCTGTCAGCCAATCAGAACGCACCGTTCAGGGGCTGTACATTAGAATGGGATTGGATGCTTTCTGTAGAAACAGAACGCATCCCAGTGTTTGGGCTTTATAGCAGAAAAATCAGAGCTAATTAGGCATGTTTATACAGAGTGACCTTCATTTTCATCATCATCCTCATCCTTAACTCTCCCTGTATTTAAAGGGCTGCATCGTCTCCAATCCCCTGGAGTAATTACTCTGCTCTGATTGGACGAGCCCTCAGAGAGCCCTACATTAGTCCTGCTAATTGAGTCAATGAAATGAAGCTGTCTCGTTTAGCCAGCGCTTAACGTGATTAGTGTGACCTGTGACCGTGTCACTGAGGCTGTAATGAAATCAACCTGCTGCAGTGGCACCGAGCCACCACTTCAAAGGAGAAAACACAGCCTACACACACACACACACACACACACACACACACACACACACACTACTCTCACAGAGAGTCTCAGAGCAGGTTTCAGCTCACTTCCTGCTTCATGAGACACATCCAGCTCTTAAACACTTTACTCGTCAGCTGATGAAGTGACTGAAGAGGAATATTTGAAGTATTTGATCATTAAGCTTCGTGGCTGTTTAAAAACGTGAGTTTCAAACACGTGAGCTGCTGAACTCAATTTTGAAACATACCTGACTATCAGATCGGTGTGTGCCTCTTTCTAAACATCTCATTCCATGTTTGGTTCCATTTACTGTTATAATGAGCTTCACTCTGCTGGGAAGAAGTTCTTGTGCAGATCCATTCAGCTACATGTGTGATAGTAAAGTCAGGTAGTGATGTAGGTGAGAAGGTGAGGAGGTCTGAGGTGCAGTCAGTGTTCACATTCATTCATGTTCAATAAATTTGGAGCTCTACAGCAGTAGATCTTCCACTCCAACCTATGGAAAGCAGATCTTCATGGAGCTGACTTTGTGCACAGGTGTCGTGATGGAACAGGTTTGAATCTCAAGTGAGAGAAACTGCTCCAGGATCCAAAGACATCTGATACAAGGGAGTTCTGATATCTAAGGGAGTTTTTCCTTGCCACAGTCGCCACGGCTGTTCATCAGTGATAAACACACACCATTCACCTTCACTGTTGATTTCTGTAAAGCTGCTTTGAGACGATGTCTGTTGTGAAAAGCGCAATAGAAATAAACTTGACTTGACTTGACTTGATACAACTGATCCACTTGATGATCTAATAAAGAGTAAAGACGTAATAATCCCAAAAAAATGAAGAGTTACCCTTAATGTTGCTGACTCAGTTAAAATCCCAGCAACAGCAAGCTGCCACTCATGGGCCCCTGAGCAAGGCCCTTAACTCTATAGCTGCTCAGTTGTATAAATGAGATCAATTTAAGTATACAGGCGTCTGCCATATTCCATAAATGTAAATCTATTGCCCACTCCTTTATTATTTAGCACAAGTCCAATTCCATTGTTACCGTTACCTTGTTTGTCGTTTGTTCTACATGGTTTTGGTCACTTCGTGTAACGTCTGTAATATTTTACCGCATCGATCGTTCGCTGTGTGTAATTCCTGCTCCTTCTATTGCACTGCTCAGTCTGTGAGAAGAAAGAAGAAGAAAACGAATGGAGGATTTCCAGCGTTCTGTCCTGGAGACTTGACCTGACATGTCACTGGTAATGTATTGAGCAAAATGTCTCCACACAGAGCTAACAAGGTAAATACAATCTCTCTCTCTCTCTCTCTCTCTCTCTCTCTCTCTCTCTCTCTCTCTCTCCAGCTATCTATCTCAGTAATATATCGGAGTCGAAGTCGTATCTCTGTCATGTCATGATTGTTTGATTTGCTAAATGGAGGGAGACACAATGAGATTAATGCGAGTTCTGATGGAGGAGAGAAGAAAGAAAGAGAGAAAGAGATAAAGGAGAAGAGAATTGAACAGTTATGTTCTTATGCGATTTGGGGTTTTGTTACAGGGAACACATTGAGATGTTTTCGTATAAAGAAGCACAAATAAGATATTGCTAAAAAAAGCGGAATAAATTCTGTCCTGTGGTGGTTCCATTGATGGACAGTGATGTAATGTAGAGAGTTTTCCTCTTCTGCTCTCTCTCTCTCTCTCTCTCTCTCTCTCTCCCTCTCTCTCTCTTTCTTTTTTACTCTCCATCCACTTATCTCTGTCTTGTTAGTTTGTTCCTGCAATGCATTATGCACCCTTAATGCAATGTAGTGGTTAGAGTGTGTGTGTGTGTGTGTGTGTGTTTGTGTGTGTGTGTGTGTGTGTGTGTGTGTGGTGCACAATATGTCAGGAGGAGCTGATACACTGCAGGGTGGAGAGATGATGGAGATGGATGAATGGATTCTGTTCTCCCCCAAGGACTTTTTATTGGGCTATTTCCTCCCTTCTTTTCTTCTCTTTTTCTCTCTCTGTTTCTTTCTGTCTCTCTTAAAGAAAAAGGGAAGTAAATAAGCAAAGAAAGAGAGCATTAAGTGCCTCACTACAGTCCACACCACAGCAATGTGAAGTCTGAGGGTAAAACCGTGCTCCCTAGTTTCTCTCCGTCTTCATCTGTCTTCAGTCTGCATCACTCTATTCACTATTATCAACACACACACACACACACACACACACACACACACACACACACACACACACACACACACACACACACACACACCCTAAGCTGGGGGTTACATTGAGTTTACACTGAGACTGGGGTAATATTAAGGTTACATTGAGGCTGGGGTGAAAATAAGCCTGGGGTAACATTAAAGAATATTGAGGCTGGATTTTTTGAGGTAATATCGACACTGGGTTAACATTTAGGTAATATTGAGGCTAGGAAAAGATTTGAGGCTGTGGTAACGTTGAGGTTACATTGAGGTCATGTTGAGGTAATATTGAGGCTGGGGAAACATTGAGGTTACTTTGAGGTAATGTTGAGGTGATATTGAGGCTGGGGAAACATTGAGGTTACTTTGAGGTCATGTTGAGGTAATATTGAGGCTGGGGTAACATTGAAGTTACTTTGAGGTCATGTTGAGGTAATATTGAGGCTGGGGTAACATTGAGGTTACTTTGAGGTAATGTTGAGGTGATATTGAGGCTGGGGAAACATTGAGGTTACTTTGAGGTCATGTTGAGGTAATATTGAGGCTGGGGAAACATTGAGGTTACTTTGAGGTCATGTTGAGGTAATATTGAGGCTGGGGAAACATTGAAGTTACTTTGAGGTAATGTTGAGGTAATATTGAGGCTGGGGAAACTTTGAGGTTACTTTGAGATAATGTTGAGGTAATATCGAGGCTGGGGTAACATTGAGGTTACTTTGAGGTAATGTTGAGGTAATATTGAGGCTATGGTAACATTGAGGCTGGGGAACATTGAGGATACATTGAGGTCATGTTGAGGTAGTATTATTAATGGGGTAACATTGAGGATACATTAAGGTAATCTTGAGGCTGGGGTAGTCTGGTGATTAGATTGTCAGATTGTTTGTAAGCTTCTTGTAGATGGACAGCAGAATCAAAAGATGCTTGGAGTGAAATAGTTTTGTACTCTAGTAAATCCCACACCATCACTATTTACAATCAGTCCAATTTGCCCAAGGTTTCCCATAAGCCACTACACAGTGGGATCTCTCTCTCTCTCTCTCTCTCTCTCTCTCTCTCTCTCTCTCTGTAGGGGTCTTTCCTGATTGCTAACTGTAGATTGCAAACAGGTTCCAAGGAGAAAATGACAATCACTCACTTGGCAAAATAACTTAAAATAAACACAGAAAGGGTTTGCTCTTCAAAAGGTTTTTGACAAGTGTACAAAATATAAAGTAAAATAACAGTTTTAACAAATAACATGAGAAACGTTTAAAAAATATATATTTTAAATATTTAATGTATAAAAATGAATTAGTATAAAAGTAAACAAATTAGAGGTAAATGATAATATATTTAAACAACTTATCAAAAATGGTTTAAATACATATACAGATTTATACAGATTTTTTTTTCTGTGTAATTTATAACTATAGGATTTATTATTTAGCCGTTACTGAGTTTTTTTTTTTAAGTTCTATTAAATTGAATTAATTTACTTGAGTACAAATAAATCATAAGAAATAAGAAAACATGAAAGAAAAAATTATAAGTTGACATTATCTCATGTAGCCCAGGAGCGAGCTTTTACAATTAAGTAGCCAATGCTCACTATTTTTAGCATTTTTAAATAGTAGTTTTTTTTACTAATGCACATGTTTAGAGCTGTGGCTCAGTTACAGAGAAAAGGACACTCTTCACTCTAACAGAAGACTCTTGGTGAAGTCGTATCCTCACGTGGGTTTTCTTACCACTGCTATACTGATGTCACTCAACTCATTTTTTTCTTTTCCTCCCTCAGATACCACAGCATCCACTCGGATCTCAGCATGCTTGACAGACATATCTTAATGTATAAGTGCTCATCAACTAAATTGCACTGTTGGTCATCCCAGGTGATTCATCTCAAGGTCAGGATCTCAGATCTCTTCATAACTCTCTACTCTCCTTCTCAGAAACTGCTTGATTGCTTGCATCCTCAGGTAACTATGAACAATCAACTGTCCTTCTCCTCTGGTCTGCTGCAACTCTCTTCTGGCAGGTCTTCCTCTGGACGCAATTCATCCATTGCAATGATCCAAAACACAGCTGCATGACTTGTGTTTAATCTGCCCAAGTTCTCCCACACCATCCCACTGCTGTGCTCCCTTCACTGGCTTCCAGTAGCTGCACGTATCAGATTCAATACTCTGATGCTTCCATACAATGCCAAAAATAGACCAACACAATGTCTGGGATCTTCCAGCACTGCTCGACTGGTACCACCTTCTCTCAGGGGAAGAGGTAAGTATACTTCAAGGTTCTTCTCTGATCTGGCACTGAGGTGGTGGAATGAACTTCCCCTAGATGTCTAAACAGCAGAGACACTGGTTGTATTTAAGCGTGGGCAAGTTCAAGGCTGAAACATGTGGCCAGGGCAACAATCTGATGGTCTTTTAGCCCATTCTAGCCTTGTGCAGTGCTACAATCTCGTCCCTGACGTCCTTTGACAGTTCTTTGGTTTTTCCCATCGTGGTGGAGGGGTTTGAATGAAAGAGGTTGATTCTGTGACATGTCTTTTATACACATAATAAGTTAACATTAGGAGTCATTTCCTAAATTTACAGGACTAATTTGAGTATGTGGGAGTCAAAATTTGATAAATCAAATATTGATTTTACTCCATCAAATACAAATTAATTTATATATAATATTAATGTATTATATTTTTCTGGATTTTTTATATATTCTGTATCTTTCTATTAAAATAAACCTCCATAAAATTCTAGACTGTTTATTTCTTTGTAAGGGGGTAAATTCACAAAATCACCAGGGGATCAAATAATTATTCAACACCACTGTATGTGACTCTCAGGACAGGCATCAGTCTCCGTAGTGTTGTGATGCATCATATTCATGTAGCAGCAGTGGACAATCCTGAGTGAATGTGCTCGAGAAATGAGGAGAGATTGATCTACATAGAAAAAAATCACAAATTATTTTGTCACTTACTAAATAAAAGTATACCACAACTCGTATGTAAATAAATATAGAAGTATATATTTGTATATATATATATACAGTATATAAATCATTTTTACAGAAACAAATATTTTAAACATGATGCATTGCGGTACAATTGCCAACTTGTATCTGATACACACTTTGTTTTTAATCGATGCATCAGTGAATCTTTTCATCTCTAGTCAGAGGTAAAGCTGTAACTTTCCGACATCTTTAGGTGCAGACAAGCTTACACTTCAAATTTCAAAAGAAAATTTAAATAACTTGTTAATGTTTTCTACAAAGGCAACATTAAATGTAACCATGAATTGACAATTAATTTGAATGTGTTCTTTTATTATAAAATACTTGTAATCATCAGAAATGTATAGAATAGAATAGAATAGAATAGAATAGAATAGAATAGAATAGAATAGAATAGAATAGCCTTTATTTGTCGCATATACATTATAACACAATGAAATTCTTTTATTCACACATCACAGCTTGTTAGGAAGCTGGGCTCAGAGTGCAGGGGCAGCCATGATACAGCCCCCCTGGAGCACAGAGGTTAAAAGTCTTGTCTAAGGGCCCAAAAGTGGCAGCTTGACGTTAGCCCCTGATCTTCCTATCTGTAGTCCAGCACTTTAACTACTTAGCAACCATTGCTGAATTTGCTGAATAAGAGGAATAAGAAACTCAGGAAAATTTGCTTTATATCACCTCTAAATCATTGATTATTTTTATTTAACAACACTGCATACAGTGGTTGTTAGAGATTCCCTCAACCAACCAAGCAAATGCATTTTCTCTTCGATTGGAGGCCACTCTGGGCAGCTGGGGATGAATCCACGTCACCAGTCTGAAGATCCATGAAGTTACTTAGCAATTCACCAACTATAAGGATGGATTTGGACTAGAATTAATATCAACAGTCTGCTACAATGTGCTCAGCATTTCAGCACTGAACAGCTCCTCAATAATGTTGAACTGTAATAAATGGGCAAGTTGAGAATGAATTCATGTATCGTTTCCAAACCGTCTCATTATTGGTCCTCATGTTAATGAGTGTTCCATTCACAGCTGTATTCACTTCCAGGTTTGATTATGTGTATGTATCGCTTTGTTTACACTTTCATCCATGTAATGCAAATGCACATGATAGAGGAAGTGGATTAATCTATGACTGGGAACACACATGAACATAAGGATCAATGAAGATAAGGTGGTGGAGACATTACAATACATCCAATAAAAATACACATTATGCGTGAGTTTAATTTTTCCACAAAAAGCAACAGGAGAATCTTTGATGATGGTTTCTTTCTTGTGTTATACTTCTAACACAAGATCTTCTTGGCCCATCTTCATCGCTGACATTACAAGAACGAAAAGTTTTATTCTCAAACCATAATTTCTTTCATTCTAAGTGACTTTGATTTCTGGTGCTTAAAGTTCTTCCTGACCCATTTTATAGTTAGATATCAACCTTATGTACGGCTCTTGACAATAAATACGCACTCTGCTGGATTTATCACAGCGAGGGAATGACGTGTTCTTGTCATATTCCATTTTCATATATTATCATTAGCACACGGTATCACTCGCATAATAATCCTTTATTCTGATATTGTCCCAGTCCTCTCATTAGAATTCTCACCATACTTGTCCCTTACCTCGTTTCTATGGCATCATCTATTGGATGCTCCTCCCTCCCTGAACCTCTCCCTGCCTGTGTTGCCTGCTCAAGTGCACTTAACTTTATTAAAGTCGGCTGAAATTAATTATGACCTGACCGGGACTAATGTACACGCCAGTTCCATTTTCGGTATTACGCACACCCCCGTCTTTCTTCATCCCTCTCTCTCTCTCTCTCTCTCTCTCTCTCTCTCTCTCTCTCTCTCTCTCTCTCTCTCCCTCACAGAGGTACAGTGCTCCCGTTATAAATCAGATTCTTCGCAGAGAGTCGTGACATGCCGCCTTAATGGCTCTTACACAAACTTCCTTAATTGAATTCCCGTTAGTGACGGAGCGTCTGCCCACCATCAAGAAGGGAAAAAAAAGATTGTAAGAATGGAGGAATTAATCTGATGTGAGTGTGTGAGTCATCGATTGCCACGGTGACCCTGAGAAAACATGACTCACATCACCCACATCCTTATCCGAGGTTACTGAATGTTCCTAATGTCCGAGTGAATGCCAAGCATCGTTTTTCCAAACATTAAAATCCAGAATGGGGTCACACCTACAACCTTGCTGTAGAGAAGAGCTTGCAAATAACAGAATTCTTACAAATTCCTTCCATGGAAACATCAACATGTTATGCTTTGTTGATTTAGTTTTGTGCTCTTTATATTAGCCCATTGGGTTGGTGTGTTACTCAACTGTCTCAAGATCATTTGGTCTTTGATATTCTGTCAGGCCATATTTCAATTGAGGCCGGGGTTAGAATTAATCTAGTGTAACCTTGTTAATATAAGGTTTATAATGGGGTTACTTTGAGGCTTGGGTCACATTTGGGGTAACCTTGGGTTGCATTTAAACTGGGGCAACTGTAAGGCTGGGGATACAATAAGGCTGGGATTATATTAGATTACACTCAGGCTGGGGTAACATTGGGGTTACATTAAGAATCAGGTTACATTGGGATTATGTTAGGGTTACACTGAAGATATATTGGTGCTGGGGTAACATTAGGGTTACTTTGAGGCTTGAGTTAGATTCAGGGTAACCTCTGGGTTGCATTAAAGCTGTGGTAACCTTGCATTTATATGAAGGTTACTTTGAACTTGGCATTACATTGTGGCTGAGATTGTATTAGGATTTCACTGAGGCTGGGGTAACATTGGGGTTATTTTTAATTTGGAGTTAAATTAGGGTTATTTTGGGGTTACATTGAAGATATGTTGAGTGGTAGCTCAGTGGTTAAGGTGCTGGGTTACTGATTGGAAGGTTGGGGGTTCCCGTCTTTTTCACGCAACATTGGAGTAGCATTGAGGATGGAACTACACTGGGGTTCTACTAAGGCTAGGGTTACAAGACTATATTCTCTCTATCAAGCTTACATATGGATTATAGGGTTAAAGATAAATTACACTCTATTTAGGGCTACATTGGGTCAAACCAAACTGTGCACCTACTCTGCATTTTCCCTAGTTTACCATTACTGTCCTTTCCTTTTCAAGTTACAGTGTAAATCTTCTGGAATTCCTGAGTCTTTTTGTTTTGAAATTTATGAGTTCTTTAGTTCTGGAATTCCTAAATATAATTGTTCTGAAATTCTTATGTCCAAGTCCACATGTTCTGGAACTCCTACTGGAATTCATGAGTCCACTTCTTCTGGAATTTCTAATTCCAATTGTTTCACATCAATAAAGTAATAAAGCTTTAAAGTTTTAAGTTCCACAAAATCCATAGTTTTACTATTTTCTGATGTTTTGTTGATCTCTCCAAATATCGTTTCTCCAAACATACCTGGTTCCTAATTTCCAAATTTCTTTTCTTTTTTAAACATGATAATTTATAACGTTTCATTTTGTTTTCTATTCTTTTTTTATTAAAATTTCTCATTACCTTGGAGACAGAATCATTCCAGGCTCAGATCTCGACTTCTCGAATCTTAAATGTCAATATTTTTTTGGAACTGAAAAGAAAACCGCCGTCAGACCGATGACTAAATGGAGAGATCTGAATTGTTTTTAGAAAACAAAGTCGTCAGAAGGTGATGACATTAAGATTATGGTAATGACGTTCCTGAGAGGATATTTTTCACTTGGTCAGTTTCACTTTGACGCTCTCATGACCTTTCTCTGCATTTTTTGAGACAAACAAACACTTGGTGGATCAAACACAGCCTTCAGGACACTGACAGGAATAAGGACATTTCTCCTGTGTGTCAAACTGAAACATTGACAGGCATCGATACACCTCAGGAGAATAAAAGAGATGGTTAGTTAGAATTCCGGTTAGAGGTCAATATCAGTCACTGTGCTGCTGAAAAAACATTTAATACTCAGTTGGTAAAATAAACAAATATATATATAAAAAAAAACCCAAACAGATTTGAATTAGGAGTCAAAACAAAACTGGTGAAAATAAAATAAGGTTAAGAATAATTCGCAAAAAAATAGTTTTATAATATAAAGATTATAAAATAAATAATCATAAGTCAAGTGATCTCCAAAAGCCATGTGATCTCCACAGAGGATATGAGGTGTTTTAGTTCCATCATGGACTGCTTTGTGTAGAATATAACTGCTTTATGTTCCTGTTATCAACAAGACTGAAATACGGTGTGAAGATCATCAGCTAAATTATCCAGTGCCTGATTTACTCAGGGGAATCACAATGTTTGGAGACTCACTCTGTTTAAAAGAAAGTACTGAACGTACATCTCCACACCATCACCTTCAAAATAGTCCCCTCGCAAAGGGTTCTTCTGGATTGTGTCCTGGAAGTCTTCTTTTCGAAGCATGTCAAGCATCTTCCGCGATTCATGCCGGATCTCCCCAATGTTGTCAAAACAGCAAGCTGGATCTTCATCTTATGGAAGAGGGTGAGCAAAATCTGGTGAGTAGGGTGGGAGCGGAAGTGAGATCATGTGGATAAATCTTCAATGATCATCATGCATGAGATGCCGAAAGGTTTTGACATTTTCGAGGATTGAGCTTGTCGAGGATGTTCCTGATCTCTCGTCTTCCAGTGATGCTCTTCTGCTCTTGAAGCGCATGTGCTGCTCCTAACACCTCAAACGACTTGTTGCAACATCACCATCAAACGTACGCCATGTTAAATGTGTCTGTGGCGGGTTTGCCCAGTTATATGCAGAACGTCACGTTTGCTCTCTGTTCTATCTCACTGTCCATGATGAAATCCTGTGGGTCAGAACAGCACCAGTAACACCATTCATCTCCAATCTTATTGATACCATCTTGTATATAGATGGAAAACTTTTGTAGCAAAAAAAGACAAACATTTGGGCCAATAAATGTTTGTGTGATTGGCATTCTTCATACCAGCTTTGTTTCAGATAAGATTAAGAAGAACAGCTGAACTGTACAGGTTACATTAACATTTCTGACATTTGGCAGACTTACAGTTCTTTCATTTATACAACTGAGCAGTTGAGGGTTAAAGGACATGTTCCAACATCTTAATCACTGTGCTATACCTTCTGTACAGAAGACAAGACATGCTCACAGGAGACAGCAGTGATCTCTGTTTTCTTCTCTCTGAATCTTAGCAGTCAGGTGTCCACAAACCGTTGTTCATAATATTATATGAAATATATTACTGGGTACATCTTGTATGTCTCATCTGGTCTTGACTTGTGTATTGTTTTCTGCTTGTGTTGTGTTGTTTTGTGTTTTGTTGTCTTGTCTAGTGTTGTCTTGTCCCCTTGTGTCCCCTTGTCTTGTGTTGGTTTGTGTTGTATTTTGTTGTCTTGTGTTGTGTTGTGTTTTGTTTGGTCTTGTGTTGTGTTGTCTTGTTTTCTTGTGTGGTTTTGTGTGGTCTTGTGTTGTCTTGTTCTTTTGTGTGGTCTTGTGTTGTATTGTTTTGTTATTTTGTGTTGTGTTGTCTTGTTTTCTTGTGTGTCTTGTGTTGTGTTGTTCTCTTGTGTGGTCTTGTGTTGTTCTCTTGTGTGGTCTTGTGTTGTGTTGTTTTTTATCTTGTGTTGTGTTGTTCTTTTGTGTGGTCTTGTGTTGTCTTGTGTTGTTCTTTTGTGTGGTCTTGTGTTGTGTTGTTCTCTTGTGTGGTCTTGTGTTGTGTTGTTTTGTTCTCTTGTGTGGTCTTGTGTTGTGTTGTCTTGTTTTCTTGTGTTGTTAATTTGTGTGGTCTTGTGTTGTGTTGTTTTTTATCTTGTGTTGTGTTGTTCTTTTGTGTGGTCTTGTGTTGTGTTGTTTTGGTATCTTGTGTGGTTTTGTGTTGTGTTGTTCTTTTGTGTGGTCTTGTGTTGTGTTGTTTTGTTCTCTTGTGTTGTGTTGTTTTCTTGTGTGGTCTTGTGTTGTGTTGTTTTGTTCTCTTGTGTGGTCTTGTGTTGTCTTGTTTTGTTCTCTTGTGTTGTTGTGTTGTTCTCTTGTGTGGTCTTGTTTGTTAAAAGACAGTGTTTGTGTAAACTGCTCCAATGCTTATTAAGTGTAGTTTTCCTGTGGGTCTGCTGCTGATTACAGGAGTTTATATGTAAATTTTGACCTGTAACTCTTTAAAACACGCCCTTTAAAAACTAGTGTCCATGTCATTCTGCTCCATGCGGCATTTCTCTGAAATTGGGCTCAATAAAATGTTCAGAAAGCACACGCAATACGTCTTGGTACAGATTTAGCTTGTGAAGGTGAGACATGTGAATGCTTGTTAGGATCGGTGAATATGCTGCTTCATCCATTTCCTAATGAACTCCATGGGTTAATTCCTAAAAGCCCTCTCTTCACAGTGTGTAGATATATATATCTTTTACAATGAGTCGATGTGCCTCTGCCAGGACTCGATTATTAGATTAAAGCTCTTTGTGCTGTTCGGAGATCTCCTCCATCTCCAAGGACGAGGTTACACTGCTGCATTTTATAAGATCGGACGGTAATGTGATTAAAAATGTGCTGTGTATGATAACACATGCTGCTCCTGATACACTGTGGAGATAAAGGCAAATAAAAATAAAGCATCCGACTTCACTAGAAAAAATTACTTTATTGATTTATTGAATCCAAAATAATCCATTTGGAATCTGTTAAAAGAATTGAAGCTGGGCTCTGCTGGAGAATTATGGATTCACTTCTCTATACAACCGGTTCTATATTCACCGGTGCTTTACAAGGAAGTAGATATACTGTATAATATATATATATATTTTAGAGTATCAATGTGCAGCATGTAGAGCAGTACAGATTTACTGTTCTCTCTGAAAATAACTGAGTATACAGACATTATTGTCTAAATAACAAGCAGCAAAAGTGACATAACAGCTGTATGTGGTGTAATCATGCACAGTCACATGTTCATTCATCATGTTCAAGTTGTTGTTTGCTTGTCAGAACCATACAAATTTATGTATCTTGTATTAGAGCACTACTAGAGTATTAGGTGCTTTGAGTCCAATTCTCTCACACTGACCACTGGATGTTCTACATGGACCTCATGGTGAAGAGTCTCCAAGGATGTGAGAATTAAAATTGTTTCTCTCCACAAAGATACCGAGGCTGTAAGAAGATCATTAACACCCTGAAACTGAGTTACAGTACAGTGGTCAGGGTCATACAGAGGTTTTTCCAAGACGGTTTCCTCTCAGAAGAGACCTCACAAGGGTCCATCAAAGAAGTCGAGTCCTCGTGCTGTGCATCAGGTGGAAAAGCTGCTTCAAAAAACAGCCGCATGAGTGCTGCAGCGTTGCTTCAGAGGTTGTAGAAGCAGAAGATTTGCTTGTAAAGAAGCCTCTTCTAAAGCTACTTACAAGAAAACCTTCAAACAGTTTGCTGAAGACGACCTGTCCAAGAACATGAATTACTGGAACTATGTCCTTTGGTCTGATGGGACTGAGATAAACTTGTTTGGCTCAGATGATGTGCAGTATGTGTGGTGACGCCCTGTGGAAGAGCTAACCCTAACAAATTTTTTAGGTCTGATGAAACCAATATTAAACTGTTTGGTTTCAATACTAAATGTTATGTCTGGAGGAAACCAGGTACCATCCCAACAGTGAAGCATGGTGGTGGCAACATCTTTCAGTGGGGTGTGTTTCTGCAGCAGGGGCTGGGTGATTGATCAGGGCTGAGAGAAAGCTGAATGGAGCAAAGTACAGAGATCTCTTTAATGAAATCTAAAAATCCAGTAAGATTAGGTTCGAGGGGTGAGGCTCGAAACCCTGCGTCACCCTGACCCCCGGAAGCCTTTCGTGGTCGAAGTTCACGCCTCCTCAACCGGGGTAGGGTCTACTCTCCACTAGCATTCGGGAACACCTCCCCAGCTCCACCCGTGTGCCTTCTTCTCTAATAAGCTCTCCACCACCTTGCATAACTATGACACCGGCAACCGCGAGCTCCTGGCCATCAAGCTGGCCTTGGATGAGTGGAGACACTGGCTGAAAGGAGCCGACCACAATAACCTACAGTACCTCCGGGAGGCTTGGCGGCTCAACCCCTGACAGGCACGCTGGGCTCTCTTCTTCACCAGCTACCTGAGAACTTGTGGCCAGGACCAGGGGGAGTGGTGTCGTTTTTACCGTGGGCCGAGTACTTGCTTCGCCAGGACTCTACGGGGCTCACCCCGTTTTAGTGCATGCTGGGGTTTCAGCCACCCCTGTTCCTCTGGTCGGACAAACCTAGTAATGTGCCCTCAGTAGACTATTGGTTCCGGGAGAGCAATCGGGTTTGGGAATCAGCACACACATCCAGCTGCGTCGAGCCCTCCGCAACACCCGCCGACATGCCGACGCATGACGGCTGGACTCTCCACGCTTCCGTCCAGGGTACCTAGTGTGGCTGTTCACAGAGGACCTGAAGCAGAAGCTGCCCTGCCGCAAGCTTAGCTTAGCCATTCAGAATTGCCGACCGGGTCAATGACGTGTCCTACCTCTCGAACTGCCGCCGAGGTACCGCATTCACCCTACCTTCCATGTGTCCTTGCTCAAACCTTGTGCCTCTCCTGTCTCTCGCCCCCCCAGGTGGCCCCGCTGCGCCTGCCCAGCCAGAGGTCGTGGACCAGCCCGGTGTCTATGTGGTAAGGGAGGTTCTGGATTCCAGATGGCGCAGGGGTCGCCTCGAATACCTGGTGGACTGGAAGGGGTATGGACCGGAGGAGCAGTCATGGGTGGTCTGGCGGGACGTGCTGGACCCTGCCCTGCTGGCGGAGTTCCATGCCTCGCATCTACGCTGCCAGGCACCCCAGACAAGGGGCCGGCCTCGTCGGCAGGTCAGGGCGTCTGGTGCCGCCCCGTGCGCACCCCGCCCATCCGGAGCTCCTCGCCATCATACTGATACTGCCACACACCTGTCCCTCATTACACACACACAGCATATGAGCACTTCACTCGCTCCACTTCAGCGTCCGTTATTTTCTCTATTGGACTGTGTGTTTTCTCTGTGACCGTTTGTTCATTAAACTCTGTTTGCTGGTGACCATCTAAAAATTCTATTAGGTTTGTTCTATCTAGTCACATTACATTATAGAAATCCTGTCAGGTTAGAGCTAAAAAATCTTGTCAGGTTCGCATTTTGAAATCCTGCCGCATTTGCATTTCAAATTCCTACCAGGTCGGAATTTAGAATTCTTGACATGTTAGCAACACAGAGTTAGTGTATGTCAGGTTAGCATCTAGAAATACTGTCAGTTTACAGTCCAGAAATGGCAGGCTAGTGTTCAAAAATACTGTCAGAGTAGAATCTAAACAACCTGTAGGGTTAACATTTTAAAATCTCTGTTGCATTAGCATCTAGAAATTCTATTAAATTAGCTTTTAGAAATTCTGCCTGGTTAGCTTTTAGAAGTCAGGTTAGAGCATAGTGTTTATAAATCTTGTGAGATTAGCATCTAGAAATCCTGCCTGGTTAGCATCTAGACATACTGTCAGGTTACAATCTAGAAATGACAAATTAGCATTTATAAATCCTGTCAGGTGAGCAACTAAATATCCTGTCGGGTTCACATCTAAACATCCTGTTATGTTAGCATCTCAAAATCCTGCCAGGTTAAAATTTAGAACTCGTCATTTTAGCATTTACAAATATTCACAGGTTAGATTATATATAAAAAAAAGGTTAACGTTTAAAAATCCTGTCAACTCAACACCTCGAAATTAGCTGGCCAGCATCTACAAATTCTGCTAGGTTAGCTTCTAAAAACCAAATGAGCTGGTTAGTGTTAGCTGTATATAAGTTATAGTGTGTTTTTTAGGGGGTTTTTTTATTCACTGTGTTTCTCCTTCATTCTTCCTGTCTGTCCTTTTGGTTTTCTGGACAATTATCTTCTACTTTTTACCTTTTTCACTTTTTGGAGTTTATTAGGAAAAAAGAAGAAAAATAAATCATGCAATTTTTCTTTTTTTCAGTTTTATTTAATTTTGTTACTGGGTTATGCCTGATTACACTTTTTCTATCTTTCTACCTCTTCCATTGTATATTTTTTCCTCTTTAGTCCATTTCCCTCTTCTTTGTCCTCTTACGTCCTACAGGATTGTCCACTCATCCTGAGGGTACTTCATTAATCACAGCAACTTTTTATAGCCATGTTGTGCTTTGCCACACGGCTAAAGCTACGGAGGAGAAGTTAAATCAAGAGACTAATTAGCATGATGGAAATTGAAAGCTTCTGAAGCTATGACTGCAATTTTAATAGACGCATTCACAAAATATATCGTATTTATTTTAGGAGTGAAAAAATAAATAAATGATTAACCCCTGGGGACGGATGTGTGCTCTAATTGGAATCTTGCACTTCCTCTGAAGTGAAACGAAGGGACTCGTACGCTGTGTTAAACATTCAATAGCTTTACTTCACTCCGTATTGATTTGGCCTCGAATTATGCAGTTGTGTTACGCTAAGTGGTGGCTATTGATTTCTTTAGTACTTATTAGCGACACTAGCCTCGCTGCCGTTCCACACAGATTCTTCATGCATATAAAAATTACATTATCAGGCACAAGAAGGTACACAAGTATAACATTAATTATGTAGTATCAATAATATTAATATTTATTCTCTTTTTCACTTTACTCACTTCTACTGCACTAATGCTCATGCTCTTTTCTTCAGTTCATTTCATTAAGAGTGAGACTGGCACATGAGGAAGAAACCTTAAGAGGAACCAGACTCTACAGGGAACCTTATCCTCATCACAGAATGTCCATTCATTACAGTTCCAATATTGAAAAGATCTTCATCCAGAGCTCGTGCTCACAAACACCTACTGACTAAAGACTCCACTAAATAAATTAGTTTTTAGCCTCGACCTGAACATTGAGACTGTGTCTGAGTCCTGAACACTGATTGGAAGGTTGTTCCATCACTGTGGGTTGATAAGAGAAACATCTGCCCCCTGCTGGAGTCTTCATTATTTGAGGTACCAACAAATAATACATTTAATCAGTTTACACATACAGTATTTATTATATGGACAAATTATTTAGGATGTACAGTCTGACATGTACAGTATTCGTCTCTGCTACAGTGTTACTGTGTTGTGTTGTTTTTTGCATGTTATATAGTATCCTAGATTAGTTTTGTGTTTTTGCATTATTTTGTGTTAATTTATGTTGTTTTCATGTTGCAGCATCTTGATCCTGGAGAAATGTTCTTTTGTTTCACTTTGTACTGATCTGTATACAGCTGGAAAGACAATAAAAGCCTATTCACTTGACCACCTGCATGTCTTCCCTCACCACATCCATAAACCTCCTCCTTGGTTTTCTTCTTTTCCTCCTTCCTGGTGTCTCCATCCTCAGCATTCTCCTACTGATATACCCCATGTCCCTCCTCTGCACATGTCCAAACCATCCCAATCTCACCTCCCTCACCTTGTCTCTAAAACGTCCTACATGTGCTGTCCCTCTAATAAACTCAATTCTAATCCTGTCCATCGTCGTCACTCCCAACAAACATCTCAACATCTTCAGCTCTGCTCCCTCCAGCTCCACCTCCTGTCTTTTACTCAATGCCACTGTCTCTAATCCATACAACATCTCAGGTCTCACCACAGTCCTATAAACTTTCCCTTTCACTCTCACAGATACTCTTCTATCACAAATCACCCCTGCTATCACTCTTCTCCACCCACTCCACCCTGCCTGCACTCTTTTCTTCACTTCTCTAACACACTTTCCATTACATTGCACTGTTGACCCCAGGTACCTGAACTCCTCCACCTTCTTCACCTCTTCTCCCTGCAACTGCACCCCTTCACTGCCCTCCCTCTCATTCACACATATGTACTCTGTCTTACTCCTACTGGCTTTCATTCCCCTTCTCTCCAGCATGTACCTCCACCTCTCCAGGCTCTTCTCAACCTGCTCCCTACTCTCACCATAAATCACAATATCATCCGCAAACATCATAGTCCAGGGAGACTCCTGTCTGACCTCCTCCTTCAACCTGTCCATCACCAATGCAAACAGGAAAGGGCTCAGAGCCGATCCTTGATTCAGTGTAACTTCCACCTTGAACCAGTCTGTTGTTCCTACTGCACACTTCACTGCTGTCACAATGTCCTCATACTTGTCCTGCACCACCCTCACATACTTCATCTGACACAACAGACTTCCTCATACAATTCCACAACTAAGCTTATTTTCAAATTTGATTATATACTATTAGAGCTGATAGATGTAAAACTCCCCACACTGCCGATTTTCATTTTTCTTTTGTAGTAATAAACTCATTTCTCTATATTGCTAATTATTTCTAGTATTATCTTCATATTATTACTGCTTATTATACTACACCCCCGATTCCCAAAAGTTGGGACACAGTGTAAAATGCAGTACAAAAAAACAGAATGCAATGATTTGCAAATCTCATAGATCCATATTTTATTGAAAAATAATAATAATAGTTTTATTACTCGTACTTATGCTGTTATAGATATTAAGCTCATTTTGTACAACTAACCATACTATTGGCTAATTTTATACTATTATTGTTATCATTATTTTTATTATTTTTATTATTATTCCTTTTAATACTATTCATGTTAATGTAAATGCTAGTACACTAGTACACTCACCACTCGTTTTTATACTAACATATATATTTTTACAGCACATTTTCATCAAATAAAAACCATATAGATTTTATATTTGGTGAAAAGACTTGGAGTGGAACAAAAAGGTCCCATCATGCATCGTGGTTCATAACAGCCAGTAATTTTTGTGTAACTACTGGCTGAGATCTTAGAATTTTTATAAGAGTACAAAAAACAAGGTTTTTGTAGTTAATCTAGAGAGCAGCAGTGAAGCTGAGGTTCTAAAGGCTCCTCTTGTGGTCACTGCTCCTGATGGCAGGTGGAAATGGAGACACATCATTAGCATTAACATTTTTTTGGGTTGTTTTGCAGTTTTGCACTGCACTGGGTGTGTGAGGATAAAAGTGTGTGAAGCACGCTGGGTTATGATCGAATGGGTGCCTGGCGTTAGCTGCAGGATCTGAGCGTGCTCTTTGTAGCTGGCAGGTTTCAAACGAGCTTGGGCTCATCGAGTTTGCCTCTGTTCCGTCGCCTCCCCTGAACGAGCACGACCTTTTAGGGACCATCTGTCTGGAAATATCCATATTCTGCCATGCTGAACACCCAAACGACCGGCAGTCACAGGGTTAATGTTAAAGACACAGCACATGGAGTCCTTTTTTAAATCAAGGCCAAACATCTGCATTTGAGGACAAAAGATAAATATGAAATGACATTTTCTGATATTTAGTGTACAGACAGATGTGTTCAGTTTAGAACAATCCACATTTTTTTGAATCCAGACATTTTTCAAGACATCAAAAACACAGGATCATGTGACTGACAGGTGGCTCATGTTGCCCAGGTGTGCCCTGTTCGATTGATTTATTGTGGGTTTCTCCGGTGAAGACTGCATTTGCATTTAAAAAGGATAAACTAAAATGAAGGTGAAGCTGCCTATGGGAGAAAATGAAGCTATTTTAAAGCTGGAAAAAGAAAAAAAAATCCATCAGAGCCACTGGCCAAACATTACACCTAGTCGTTACAATCATTTGGAATGCAGAAAGAAACCATTTGTGTACTAACATCCAGACATTAATATGGTTGACCAATGAAAACAGCATTGTGAGAACTGTAAAGAAACAAAACAACAACAACTGTATCATCACCAGAAGCCTCCACAGGGCATGAACGAAGGTATCACAATTCACGGTTCAAGACACAGACCTTTCATCATGAGTAAAAATCAGAAGGCCACATTGTAATTCACGAATAAACACAAAACTCGAGCCACAAAACAACTGGAACCAATATTTAGCTTTAACAAAGAGTGGAGAAGAAGAGGATCTGCTCATGATCCAAAGTATACAAGCTTATTAGTGAAGCAGAGTTGTCTTAGTGTGATGGCTTGGGTTTGCATGGCTGCTTCTGGAACACCACCTCTAACTTTTATTGATGATAGAACTCATGATGGAGGATCAGAATGAATTTATAACACTATCGAAAATGTCTTTACAAAAATCTTGAATTTTCTTCGACACTAAAGTCAAATTTTATTTTGCAGCAAAACGACGACCAAAAACACTCTTCCAGCATTACAACGACTTCATCATCGTGAAAATGTGGAACGTTTTAAACTGGACAAGTAAATCAGCAGATGTTTAACCCAAGTGAGCAGCATTTTACCTCCCGCAGAGGAGAACGAAGGGTGAAAGTTCCTGGAAGAAACAGTAAGAAGGTGCTACAAACCACCACAAAAGATGAATGTAACAGTGTCTTAGTGTTCGTGAATCACCGAATTAATACACTCGTGATGTTTACAGTTTTGGGATTCCACCAAACATAAAACCAGTACCAAGGCCAAGAACATTAATCTAGAGTAAAAGCCCAGTAAAGATAAACCTATAAAGACCAGTTTTATCTTATTTGATGTAAAGACACACTGTTTAACTTGTTTAATGTAAAACTGGGCTAAAAGTATTGGGATGTGGTTCTTCTCCAAACTGTTACTACAAACTTGAAGGCAAATAATTGTATCGGACGTCTTTGGATGCTTTAGCATTTGTGCACAAAAGCAGCTCCATGAACATCTGCGTTATATAGGTGGGAGCTCCAAACCCTTTTAATGAATGTAAACACTGACTGCACTCCAGGCATCCTCACCTACATCAGTACCAGGAGCAGCAGTTTCCACAAAAATCTGGTGGAACATCTTCCCAGAAGAGCGGAGCTTATTATAACAGCAAATGGGCACTGAATGTGGAATGGGATATTAAAAGAAAGCACATAATAATCTACATATTAGAGTTATTTATAGGACATAATTGGTAATAATAATAATAATAATAATAATAATAATAATAATAATAATAATGTTCCAGGTTGCTGTAATGCACCAGCTTCTTTAATGAAGCTCTCTCTGAGTTTAATTTGTTACAAAGTGAAAATGTTTCAAAGCTTTGCTTCTGTTTAAACACCTCATTAACTAATCAGTGTGTCTCTCTGTCTGAAAGTATCAGGTGGTGTATCAGGTGTCCCACGCTGAGATCCATGTTGGGTTGATGTGTAAATTATTAAGCCGCTTGGCCTCAACTCACTCAAAGACCTCCCCCAGAACCACACCCCAACATGTGCCGAATTATTTCATGCTCTCTCTGTGTGTGTGTGTGTGTGTGTGTGTGTGTGTGTGTGTGTGTGTGTGTGTGTGTGTGTGTGTGTGTGTGTGTGTGTGTGTGTGTGTAGGATGCTAATATCCAAGTTGTTGTAAATATGCACATTTAAAGATCCACTACTAATGAGGTGAATATTTTATTTGACTAATAAATAATCTATCTATCTATCTTTCTGTCAGTCAGTCAGTCAGTCAGTCAGTCTGTCTGTTTGTCTGTCTGTCTGTCTGTCTGTCTGTCTGTCTGTCTGTCTGTCTGTCTGTCTGTCTATCTATCTATCTATCTATCTATCTATCTATCTATCTATCTATCTGTCTATTTATTTATTTAAAAAGATGTCGGATATTGAAGTGTGCCTTCAGTTCTGTGGTAACAATTTGGGGATGAAGCACATATGGGTGGAAAAGTCGTCTTTTTTAAAAGAAAATCTAATAATAAAAAACGAAAAGCTTTAACAGGTAAAACAGAAGCTAGCCGTACAGCAGATAAAATTAGTCTTAATGGGGTTTGGTCCTAAAACTGTTCTTTTTTAATAGATGAATATTTTTGCTGTGGAAGTTTTAAGTGGTCCTGCATTATAATTTTTTCGCCACGCGCCCACTGCCACAAATGGTTATGGTTATTATTCATGATGATGTGATGCTGCTGCCTCTAAAACATGCTCTTATGCTAAACGCACAACTAAAAACGAAGTGTTGATCACGTGGAAACGATGTTTGTTATGCCGAGAGACAACTGTTATTTCAAGATCCTGAGAAAACAACTTTTGTTATGGCGAGGTCATGAGAAAATCGACTTGTGATAGCGAGAAAACAAGAAAGAAAAATATAATTTAATGCATGGCCTCATAGGATTTCACCCTCGGTAATGGTTTTATGTTTGGGCAAATCCTAACACTCTCAACACCATCCATGTTGTGAGCCAAGGTGGTCGTAGCATCATAATTTGGTGCAGAAACCAGTGGGAAGCTGGGCTAAGGGTAAGATGGATGTTTTCCTGAAGGTTAAACCGATTGCTAATTAAGTCCATTTTTGGTCTGATTCCTGCTTGTAGCATCACAACATGTGAAAAAGGTCAATAGGGAAAGAGTTAAATACTGCACTCCACTAATCAATGTTTCATCTGTTTGATGTTTTAAAAGTACTTGTGATTCTGCTCGGCTTTGGCCGTGTGTTGCGTCTGGTGTATGTTTTCGTCTGTAACGTTTTCTGCTCTAATAATCAGTTGTGTTGGTGTGTGTTGGATGATGCTGCTCGGTCTCTCCGCTGAGTAATCCGACGCTCTCGGGTCGCGCTCAGGCTTTCCCACCATCTGCCTCGAGTCTGCAGCAACACGCTGCCATATTCCTGAAAGAAAGACGAGAAATTAATGATGATTTTCTCTGGCGTTGAGTTCAAAGCGCAGTGGGCAGCTGTTCCCGATCCTGTAGCCTCTCAGAGACAGGGTTCTGCAGGGCCTTGATCATGATCATGTTGGGTTTGAATACATCTGTACACATCTGCTGAGGAACAGGGCTGATGAAGTGAGTGGTGGCAGAGAGAGAGGTGGGAAAGTGGTATATCCCAAGGATATTTGGTCAAAATGATGACATCACAAAAGTGAAGGGAAGCTCGGATCATTTTAGTGATTCGGTTCTTTGAATATTGTTCATCAAAATAAACAAATATTTTTTTGTTTTTGTTTATTTCATTCCTTTGATCAGAAAAACAATAAAATTTTCAGTAAGCAGATCCAGAATACGTCTACATCAACTTTAACTTTATTTCCAATTACTAAAAATATGACAAGGACAAATGATGATAAATAGAATGAGTAAATTCACAGATTATATCTTCTGGTCTGTGTCGTTAGTTCTTTTATCATGTGACTCCCTTAATTATTGTCAAATTTCAGATAAAAAAAAAACATTGCATTGTGTCACGTGACAAAAGAAGAATCAGACCAGAGGACTCATGAGATGAACGACTCAATTCTGTTTCCTGTAAATGACCTATGGAGATTTTGCGACCGCTTTCTCATGCCATTTTCTTACCTTAGAGTCGTTCATATATTTGTGTTAAACTGTTTAATTTACAAATCAATTGTAAAAATAACTTATCGAAACCAAGCAAAACCCACAAACCTGAAGACAAACTCCAAACTGCAAGGAAATCGCTGTGTCACATGCTAGTGTAGCGTAGACTGAAGACGCTTGTCTTCTCGGATTAACAAAATGGTGTTAGTTGCTTTAACACCAGAACACTTGCAGGTCGTCCATGCAGTAGCTGAAGATTCTAGCGATAAACACCAGCAGAAAGAGCAGCAAGAGATTTCGAAGCTACCTGTTTTCTAATGCATGATGTTTGTGTGTGATGGTTTGTGTTTCAGCCCACAGCAGCAGCATGGCCTTGTTTAGCGCTTGTCGATTCAGGGCCAGGGTTTATTGACAGCCGTGTCATGCCCTGTAGCACAGCATGGCAGGAGGAGGGTGTGATAGAGCCGCGGTGACTCCAGGGGGCTGAACGCCAGTGTGAGAGGGTCAGGAAGGAGGTGTCAGGTTTGTCAGGAGCTGGATTGGAGCTGCAAGATGCAGCGTTTCAGTTTTCCCTTCATGCTTCACCTCTTTTTGTGTAATAGTGATGGGGTCAGTGGGGCCACCACACAGCTCTGTAACCACGCCCTCTGTTTTCATCTTTGGATTTATTTTTGCATGTTTTTGCATTTTCTCCAATCTCTGGGCTTGTCAATGTCTCTGAGATGCCAAGCCGAACCTGTTCGACCTGACAGCGCAAAGCTATGAGTGAGCGATGCTCTTAGTTATTTACAGCTATTTAGTGTTAGCGATTCCTCTTTTTGGGGACCTTATAAGGTCCTTATAAGGTGGAAGAAAGGTGATTTATTAGGTCAGAGCATAGGGTCAGCCATGATACAGCCTCCCTGGAGCACAGAGGGTTAAGGGCCTTGCTCAAGGGCCCCAAGAGTGGCAGATTTGTGATACCAACGTTTGAACCCACAACCTCTCGCACTCTCACAATGGCGCTACAGCACATCATTATGCACTTGGGCTTGGGCTTAGACCTTGTACATTGTAATGCCTTTATCTACAGAAAGAGAGGTGTATTTTTATGACTTTTAGATGTTAAGGTTTCTTGTAATTATTTGGATTTTCTCTTTATCTTTTTCTTCCTTAGCTCAAGAGAAATGAAAAGCTTACAAGAACCTAAGCGGTTTGTATTGATGCTTGGACCTTTCTTTTATTGATCAACTGGCCAGCATGAACCCCTGCTCCATTCTTAGCCAATGTTTCTCTCAGTTAGAGCTATTACTGGGCCCCATGATGCAGCTGCATGACAAGGCTCACTTTATCTAGCCTTTTAAAGACCTCACAAACTTTTTTATGAATCTTCTCAGAATCCAGATATGGGATCACTTTCTTATCTTTTAATCCTAAATGACTCCATTCAGTTGGCAAATTGGATTTATTTCTATTTTTCTTTCCTGAAAGTGCTTCGAACTGAACTGGAGAAGAAGCACTTTAAAGGGACATCACGGTTCTCGAGACTGCATTCGTTTTATTGCTCTTATTTCACATGCATACGTTTAACTTTTCCCTGAACTGTTTTGTGTCGTTAATGGTAATGATGATTAGTCCAGTTTACCTTTTCCGGAAAATTAAATACGTAATAAATGTGGTGAATCCACAAAGTCTGGCTCAAACCCTATGATGGATTTCACCTGCAGCTTTTTTTTGGTACCAGAACATTTAAAGCCATTTTGGACCTACTTTAAACTGGTTTTGAGGTGCCTTCCTGTGTGAATAATGTATTTTATATCAGGATAAATGATCCTCAGCCAGATTTCAGCCTGTAATCACATACACACTTTCTACTTTAAACAAAAACACTGACACTGAGGCTCCTGGTTCTTGGGCGAGATTGCTGGGAATAGAGCGGAATATCTCGTTGACAAAACTCCCAGAATTCCATCGCTTTGTTGTGTATTATAGATGGAGGTGTATAATTCATACTAGTGGCTGTTTGAAGTGCAAAGATTTCAGGACTCAATCCGTCTGAAGTGTTTTTGCTGGAAATGAAGTGCGTGTCAACACTATGACAGGTTTTATTGTCGTTCTTGTTTACTGAGGAATATAAAATGCTCATGTAAGGATTTCTGAGTTGCGTCTTAGTTTTATAAAGTAAATAGTGTTGCAAATGAGGCATTTAACAGCCTTCTATTTTTTCCAAGAGCTTTAAGATTGGATCCTTCTTGTTTTTATTAGTATTCTTCATCCTCTTCTTGTTTTTCTTCTTCTAAGCTTTTTCAGCCATGTCTCATTTGCTTTATTCTTAATAGCCGTAAAGCAGAGATTAAAATATATTTTTATTCTTATCATTTTTAGACTGTGAGGTGCTTTTGTTTCTATGGGATTATTTATTATTATTATTCTATCGCTTCTTCTTTCTTACTATATTGTTATTTGGCCCCATAATATATAATAAAGAAAATGGCTGTTACAAATCCCAGAAGCATCCGGGATCATAATCCCATTCCTGCTCTCATGTATAAAATGAATTCCTCCAAAAAAAGGACTTGTGCAGCAGAAAAACGTTCTCTCCATCACACAGAGATGCTCACTGAGTCAATCACAGTGACCCCAGCTTAAAAATCAGTTTCTATCTCTAGAGCATGTTTAACAACTGTACAGAGATAAAGCAGTAATATAATAAAGTATAAGCCAGTCATGTCTGGGAACTTGAGTATGTGAAAGAGGGCAGATAGCATTTTCCTTTCAGTGTGTTACTCTACCCTGTGATGCCGAAAAGGAAAAACATATTTTAGTCTTTACACTTCTTTAGACAATCAAAGTGGTAGATGAAGTACACAAAGCATGTGGTTGAGTAAAAGTAAAGGCACTCAGTAAAAGTTAAAGTCAAGTCAAGTTTATTTCTCTTGCCCTTTTCACAACAGACATTGTCTCAAAGCAGCTTTACAGAAATCAACTTCTTTAATTGCATTAAGTGCATTTATCTCTGATGATCAGCCATGGAGACTGTGGTAAAGGATAAACTCCCTTAGATGTTATGAGGAAGAAACTTTGAGAGGAACCAGACTCAAAAGGGGAACCCATCCTTTCTACAGTCTTATACAGCCAAAAGTGTCCCTTTAAACTTTCATTTTAGTAAAAATACAAATGTTTTTGCCTTCAAATGTACTTAATAATTCAAAATGCTGATTTATTATAACTATAATGTTCATATATTTATTCTTCACTTAATCACCTCAGTTTCTGTGTAAAGACTCGAATGTGACTCTCAGCACACTGATCTATTAATAGAATGAGATTAATGACTCAAACACTGATTGATTTCTATTATAATCATCATGAACCCAAAACCTTCTTTACATCTACTTCAGTAAAAACGTGTAAACGAGGTCACGTGTGTGGTGGTGAGTTCGAGTCTGGAGTTTCTTCATCATTTGTTCCTCTCTAAATGTTCTGCTTGATGTTGAACTGATGCTGAACTGTATGTTGGTGATCAGTAGATTCACCAAGCGCCGATCAGAACACGTGTAAAACAGAGCGTGCGCTCGATCCTGATTGGTGACTCGCTGCGTGTTTCACCAGTTACGTTTTTATCCTCGTAAATAAAAAAGAACGACTGATTTCACTAAATGTAGTCGAGTAAAAAGCTAAATATTTGACTTTGAAATGTAGTAAAGTTACAGTGAAAATCTTCCTAAATGGAAATAAAAGTAGAATAAAGATACACAAAAAACTACAATAACAAATTACATTTATTTCCTTACTGTCCACTGCTGATCAGTCGCCCTGTTACATAGACTAAAGCTATTTAGTGGGTTAAAACAAACAAGACTATAAAAAACATAAAAATGACACAAACAGAACAAGATGAAGAAATGACCCTTGAGGGACCTAATAAGTTTCTTTCTTTCTTTCTTTCTTTCTTTCTTTCTTAACAAACAAACAAACAAACAAACAAAACAAATGAACAAAATAAATACAAACTCCAAAGCAAACTTTTGCCAATAAAGCAAACGTTTTAGTAAATCTGATAAATATCATCACAGTTTATTGCCAATCAGATTCCAGATGTAGAACATCAGCAGAGATGAAGCTACAGTTTTTGCTTTTATTGGTGACACATAACTACATTATTTTCCCATTCGGCATCTGTGTGTATGTGTGTGTGTGTGTGTGTGTGTGTGTGTGTGTGTGTCAGCACCTTTTTGATTAAATTTGATGACTATTAGACTTTTTCCTGAAAGGATTGAGTCCAGATTTGGAGCAGTCTGATAATCGGACTACAGTTTAAAAAAAAAAACCCAGAGTAATCAGACTTGGTTTAGGATCAGGTCTAAACTGATATGCAAATTCTAAGCAATATACAAAACCTACATGAGGCTTTGTATTCATACAGTTCACAATTTTGTGTTAGAAATGTCTATGTCTAAGGTAATAAAATGTTAATTTGTATGTTAGTGTATGTATGTTTGTTCCTAATGATCCTAATGATGACAGTTCCATTGTTAATGAGGAGCTGTTCAGTGCTGAAATGCAGAACTGTTCATGCAAACAGAAAACCATTGTAGCAGATAGTTGATATTAATTACAGTCCAGATGCAGTCTCAAATTTCTTAAGATCATCATCTGGAACTGTTGATATGAAGCTAAACATTACTTTTAGTAAAATCTGTTTGTTTGTTTCAGTGAACATTTTTTCATCACAATTTTCAGGTGAATCATTTATTTGGTTACTCTGTTTGAGTCATTAAATCATTCTATAAAGTCAGGAAAAGTAGGTGATAACTGGGTTTGAGTTGATATGACTTATAATGACTCGATAACGGAAATTATATCTTAGGGATATATTTTTGTTTCAGGTCACATGATAGAGGTAATGTAGATTTGGTGCAAACGTAAACAAAAGAAGACCAAGGTCCAGTCCTTACTGGACACATTTTCTTGCAGATCATGTTCTTTTCATCAATTTTACTTATTTTCTTATAAAAGTTTTTTTTTATATACCTGATATTTCCTAGCCAAACTGGATGATATTATTGCAATAATCAATTAAAACAATAATAATAATCATAATAATAATATTAATAATAATAATAATAATAATAATAATAATAATAGTTATAAAAAGTAACTAAGATAAAAAAAAATCTGAAATAATAAATAAATAAATGTAAGAAGCATGTAAATGACATTACGAATGTAAAACATGAAAAATAACATGCTATTTAGTAAATGTCAAATAAAATCATTATTAAAATACTTTGATATATAAAATAATTTTTAAAAAAATAATAGTTTTAATATATTTATTAAAATAAGTAATATTAGTTGCTAGTGAAGGTGTCCTCTCAGAACCTCGGTGTTGGTTTGTGCAGGTTCCTGCCATTAGAAGATTCCTGAACATAAATAACCGTGCTGTTTTGTGTCTTTTTCCATCAGGATTGTTTCCACTGATAACGTTTGAGATAAAGATGTGATCTGCTGAACATTTCAGGAATTGTTTTGCTATAAAATTTGAAGCGACGTCGTGACTCGATTGGACGGAACAGGAGAATAAAGTGAGCTAAAAGACTTATGAGCTTTTCCTCAGCCTGGAAACATCTTCACCTTACGCCTCATTTGCCCTTGAGGCTATAAAACCCTGGCGTTTTGCCCCCCGGGGAGTCGTGAGTGAGTCACAGCCAGCAGTTACCCGGAGATTTACCATCCGTCCGATCACCTTTATAGAGTTTTAGAAGCAGAAGCTCCAGCATCATGTACTCATCAGATCTGAGCTTCTTCTCACTTTAAAGTGAAGTGGAAAGTGAGGAGAATTTCTCCTATTTCTCTGAGGTGTGGATCAAAACCAACTCGTTCATAAACACTCCCGATCCCACAAGACTTCACGCTCACATGCGCCACTGAGTCGCTAAACACCAGTAAATTCCGCTGCTGTCTCCTCTAATGAGTCTCCACTTCTTTACTCACAGCTCACCTTAATGATGGGATGCATGAAGAGTTTCATCATCATCATCATCATCATCATCATCTCCTCCCTCACTCTTTTTTCTGTTTGCTGATGTCCCCCCTGAGAGACGACGTTTATCTCCACACAAACACGAGAACTGAATCCAAGTTTAGTTTTTCCTTTTTTCTGAAATTATAAAAGCTTTCAGGGGTGTTAGAGGAGAGTGTGAGCGAGACACAGGGCTGAGAACATTCTCTCTACATTTCTTTCCATTCATTTATTCATTCATTTCCTGGAGCAGAAGCATGTTAGATACCAACATCTACCTGATTAACTCAGTGACCTACATCAGCGATCCCCAAACTTTCAAAATCATTTTTATCTCTTGGGGGTTTGAGTTTAGTGGTAATGTATTATGTGTTAGCGGCCGGAGCTTCTTTAAGAAAGTAGTGGATGGAGGTAAGTCATGTGACCGGAGCTCCTTTAAGAAGGTAGTGGATGGAGGTAAGACATGTGTCCGGAGCTCCTTTAAGAAGGTAGTTGATAAATGGTAAGTCATGTGACCGGAGCTCCTTTAAGAAGGTAGTTGATGGAGGTAAGTCATGTGACCGGAGCTCCTTTAAGAAGGTAGTTGATGGAGGTAAGACATGTGTCCGGAGCTCCTTTAAGAAGGTAGTGGATGGAGGTAAGACATGTGACCGGAGCTCCTTTAAGAAGGTAGTTGATGGAGGTAAGTCATGTGACCGGAGCTCCTTTAAGAAGGTAGTTGATGGAGGTAAGACATGTGTTCGGAGTTCCTTTAAGAAGGTAGTTGATGGAGGTAAGTCATGTGAGCGAGGCATCATGACCTGCATCAAGAGTCATAGACACATGTGGAGGAGAAAATCCGGGAATTTTCCACAAAAAAACATTGTTTAGAATCAGATCATAAACAAAATAGAAATAATTTAAGTTATGTATTCTTTCTGTGCGGCCCCCCGGTACCAACTGACCCATGAACCGATGCCGGTCCATGTCCATGGGGTTGGTGACCACTGACCTGATTACTGTTTAATCCCTTTCTTTTTTTTCTTTCTTTCTTTCTTTCTTTCTTTCTTTCTTTCTTTCTTTCTTTCTTTCTTTCTTTCCTTCCTGCCTTGTCTTCTAACTATCTGTTAATTTTTCCTTTTTTTTGTTCCTTCACAGCAGATCCAAATTTCCTTCCTCTTGTCTTCAGTCGTTTGTTTCTCGTTCTTCATCACTCCGTCACTCTGATATACGACTCTGCGTCCTCCATGTAACCTCCATCCACCAAATTGCTTATTGATCTGACGATCACTAAAGGTAACACACTCCTCCTTCTACTCTTCCTCTTTCACTGTGAAATACACACACACACACACACACACACACACACACACACACACATGCCAACATCTGCTCTTCTTCCTCTCATGTAAATATTTCGGTGCTCATATCCACTGTGAGGATTTCATAGGGGCAAATACTTTTGCTAAAAACTGTATGAAACAGCTGTCCAGTTCCAGTCTTGTGTCCATGAGAGCCTCAGATTCCTGAACCAAAACCTGTGTGGACTTCAGTGTTGTACCTCGTCCACCTCAAGGTTCAATGTTGAGAAGCTTTTCTGCTCACCACTGCTGTAAAGAGTGAATATTGAAGTTGCGTCTTCGCTCCAAACTGCTGATTTTCTCCTCTGATTTCTCACATCATCGTTGTTTCAGGCTGCAGAACCGCAGCAAATGGATGTTTTTTGTTTTTCACACCATTCAGTTTGTTGTGTGTGAAATCATCAGCAGAAGATCTGCAGCTGCTGGAGAACTCAAACCTGACTGACAGAAGCAGCTTCATTGTGATGTGAACTTTATCTGAAGCTCTGGATCTGGATCTGCGTACAGGTTTACACACTGTGATTGGAGAACATCATGAACGCAGGTGTCCCTAATGAACTATCGAAACGTTTCCGATGGTGTAAATTCTCAGCTGGTTGAACAGTCTGTAGACCCTCAAGTGCGTTCTGAAGAAAAGCTCCAGGTCGGAGTGTTTTTTCGGCGAGAGGAAAACCATCCCACAGCTCAATCACATTAAGCGTGATTGAAGAGCAGAAGCAACATCTGAGCGTCTGTCGGAGAACATGCTGCTGACCTTTCGCTCCACGACCTCGAGCCGGAGACGGGAGGCTCATTGATCTGCAGGAGCAGAATTTGAGCGTGATAAATGTCAGGTGTAATCGTATAAATCACTGATGCTCTTTCATCTCGCAGTGTTTATCTGATAAAGTGGACTAGAGGGAAAGCTTCTTGAAATCTGACCACAACGTACATGACCATTAATCTCATCCCGACTTCACTCGCTGGTCCTGACTGATGCGCTGACATGAACCAGGGCTAGTGTTCTACTGCGATGGGCTAACACGGCTCATGCTAGTCGTTTACACCCACCTCCAGTCCAAACAAATAAAACAAAGTGTTAGTCTGCAGTTCCATGACTTTCCACTCACCGGGAGTTAGCACTGTCGCTTCCAATGACTTTATCAGACGATTAGGGTGTGGTCATTAGTGGGCGGTCCTATATTTAATTGCCATTGTTTCATGGGTAGAAAAAAATGTAATATAGTCGACCACAAAACAAAGGTTTTTAAGAGCTGTGATTGGTTCATGATGTAAGGAGAAAGATGTAGATGGCAGCTGTGATTTAAATGAGTGGTGCTGTAGGAAGAGAACCTGTAGATCTCAGGATGTTCTTACAGACTTTCACCAACCTCCATGCAGGAGCAGCCAATTAGAGCTAAGTGTGAGGCGACTGGACACCATGTCCTCTAAATGTCCTCTAAATGTCTTCTAAAACATCTTTTTCTCAAATGTCAAGTTGGTCATTACCACACACACACACACACACACACACACACACACACACATTCACACTTAAAAATGTTCAACATTTTTAAATGACTCATCTTTTCCTCTTTTCCCTCCTCCCTGCTACCCTTTTATTTTATCCCTTTCTTTCTTTTTCTTTCTTTCTTTCTTTCTTTCTTTCTTTCTTTCTTTCTTTCTTTCTTTCTTTCTTTCTTTCTTTCTCAATTTCTTTCTCGATTTCTTTCTCGATTTCCTTTTATTGCTTTGTTATGTAAATGTCCACAGCTGTAGAGTGGTGTTGCGTAGAGGGGACATGTGTGTGTGTGTGTGTGTGTGTGTGTGTGTGTGTGTGTGTGTGTGTTTGGGAGGAATATGTCAGCATGTCCAGCAGCTCCACTATTCATTAGAAGAATATTTTTGTCTTAAAAGTAGCAATTATTGCGGAAAATGTGACGGCAGTAAAAAATAATCCCCCTATCCTGCATTTGTGTCTGTGTGTGTCTGTGTGTGTGTGTGTGTGTGTGTGTGTGTGTGTGTGTGTGTGTGTGTGTGGTTGTGGGGGGGGATGAGGTTCAGACAGTTTCCTGGTGATAATTGGTCATTTTGAGGTTTTGAGTTTATTTTTAGGAATCTCGGAACACAGCGCATGTTGAAGAGCTTGAAGTGGAGATGTGCTCGGGGCGTTCCTTCAGGCTGGATGTTAGACTTGTTGATCAGATCTTCAAATTCAGATCTTCAGACTCCAGGGGAAATCACTTAGTCACGCAATCAGGACGGGTTTAGAGCTCAGGTATGGAGGACGGACCGGTGATTCTCTTCAATATTACCGGAACTGATTCTTTAAGTGTGTTAAATGAAGTGTGACTCAGCATATAAAGCACTCGAGCTTCCTAACCCCAGAGTTCAGCTGATTATAGATAGAGATGATCAAATAATGACACCAGAGTTCATCATTTTCTTCATTTTCTGTTTTTTGGGCCTACAACATCGTTTGACGTACAACAAGCCACAATTTCTTGTCTCTCATAAGCATCTCTATAATATTGCAATATATATAATATGTTCTTTTTAACACTAGTAAATCATGTCTACTATGATTTTGCAATGAAACAGAAGCTGTACTCTGATTGAAAAATAAGTTTTAACTTCTGGCACAAATGTAATTTCATAGTGTTCCTGTAACGAAGTGAACAGAAATTTACGAAAGAACTTAATAAAGAATATAACGTCATTTTTTAGTGCTTTTTTAGCTACATTTTATATTGTGTTATTTAGTCACCACATGTGGAAATGATATGTGCTCTGATTAATTAGTAAACAAGATGGCTGCCACACATTGCCTGTGAATACTGGTAGGTAAACCTTCAGAAATAACTTGTGCAATACCAATACAGAACAGTAGGGGTACTGTGTAAGACCAAGGGTTGCCTGGGTTCTGTAAGAACAAAAACAAGAGATTTTAGAAATTGATTTAAATAGATTGACATAACATCTAGTGTGTTTTGATGACTTTGCATCTCTACGGGAATGAGAAGTTGCACAAGGCAAGAGATGGTGTGGAAAATATAAAGAAGATGTCAACAAAGGTAACACAGGGAAAGTTTTGTGTTTAACTTTGTGTTTCAGTGTGTTTTTGAGGGGACCTTGTGTGTGTGTGTGTGTGTGTGTGTGTGTGTGTGTGTGTGTGTGTGTGTGTGTGTGTGTGTGTGTGTGTATGTGTGTGTGTGGGGGGGAGTTCGATCCGAGGCAGCAGGTGTGTGACGCCCCCTCTGTGTGGCTGCGTGTTGAACTCGATTCAGCAGAAATGTTCCAGGCTTCAGGTGGGCTTCAGCACTATTGACGTAAAGAGCCTTCTTCATATTGTTCTGTAAAAGGAAAAAAGTACAAGATCTAAGAACAACACGAAACCTGTAACTTTTTAACCAGTAGTTTTGGAAACTTCATTTATATTACCGTAATGTAGCTTTATGAAAAATAACATATAAGTAACAAGACTATATTTATATGAACACTACATCACAGTTACAGTGGTACTGAAGGTGTAATAGTGTGTGATCTGATTGGTTACAGTGGTACTGAAGGTGAAGTAGTGTGTGATCTGATTGGTTACAGTAGTACTGAAGGTGTAGTAGTGTGTGATCTGATTGGTTACAGTAGTACTGAAGGTGTAGTAGTGTGTGATCTGATTGGTTACAGTGGAACTGAAGGTGTAGTAGTGTGTGATCTGATTGGTTACAGTGGAACTGAAGGTGTAGTAGTGTGTGATCTGATTGGTTACAGTGGAACTGAAGGTGTAGTAGTGTGTGATCTGATTGGTTACAGTGGAACTGAAGGTGTAGTAGTGTGTGATCTAATTGGTTACAGTAGTACTGAAGGTGTAGTAGTGTGTGATCTAATTGGTTACAGTAGTACTGAAGGTGTAGTAGTGTGTGATCTAATTGGTTACAGTAGTACTGAAGGTGTAGTAGTGTGTGATCTAATTGGTTACAGTAGTACTGAAGGTGTAGTAGTGTGTGATCTAATTGGTTACAGTAGTACTGAAGGTGTAGTAGTGTGTGATCTAATTGGTTACAGTAGTACTGAAGGTGTAGTAGTGTGTGATCTAATTGGTTACAGTAGTACTGAAGGTGTAGTAGTGTGTGATCTAATTGGTTACAGTAGTACTGAAGGTGTAGTAGTGTGTGATCTAATTGGTTACAGTAGTACTGAAGGTGTAGTAGTGTGTGATCTAATTGGTTACAGTAGTACTGAAGGTGTAGTAGTGTGTGATCTAATTGGTTACAGTAGTACTGAAGGTGTAGTAGTGTGTGATCTAATTGGTTACAGTAGTACTGAAGGTGTAGTAGTGTGTGATCTAATTGGTTACAGTAGTACTGAAGGTGTAGTAGTGTGTGATCTAATTGGTTACAGTAGTACTGAAGGTGTAGTAGTGTGTGATCTAATTGGTTACAGTAGTACTGAAGGTGTAGTAGTGTGTGATCTAATTGGTTACAGTAGTACTGAAGGTGTAGTAGTGTGTGATCTAATTGGTTACAGTAGTACTGAAGGTGTAGTAGTGTGTGATCTAATTGGTTACAGTAGTACTGAAGGTGTAGTAGTGTGTGATCTAATTGGTTACAGTAGTACTGAAGGTGTAGTAGTGTGTGATCTAATTGGTTACAGTAGTACTGAAGGTGTAGTAGTGTGTGATCTAATTGGTTACAGTAGTACTGAAGGTGTAGTAGTGTGTGATCTAATTGGTTACAGTAGTACTGAAGGTGTAGTAGTGTGTGATCTAATTGGTTACAGTAGTACTGAAGGTGTAGTAGTGTGTGATCTAATTGGTTACAGTAGTACTGAAGGTGTAGTAGTGTGTGATCTAATTGGTTACAGTAGTACTGAAGGTGTAGTAGTGTGTGATCTAATTGGTTACAGT
>MU597129.1:1108406-1132807 GCA_024362625.1 Silurus asotus
TTTTTGAGATGGTAACCTGACAGGATTTCTAGAAGCTAACCTAAAAAGATTTCTAGATGCTAACCCGACATGTTTTTAAAACATTAACCTGACAGAATCTGACAATAAGGATGTTGTTGAAATAGTTTCTAATCTAAAATCCATCCAATATGAGGATGGCAAATTAACAGGATAGCTACAGGTAAGCTATTGATGATGGAGAAATGTAAACAAAACAGCTAATGGATTAGAAAATATATAATATTACCTCATAAACTTGTCAGTTTATCATCTAGAAACCCCACCAGTTAAGCATCTAGAAATCCTGTCAGGATAGCTTTCACAAATCCAGTCCAGGCAGCTTTTAGAAATCTTGCCAAGTTAGCTTTTACAAGTACGGTCAGGTTAGCTTCTAGAAATCCTGTCAGGTTAGCATCTACAAATTATATCATATTAGCTTCTAAAAAAATCCTGTCAGGATAGCTTCTAACAATCCTGCAAGAATAGTTACTAGAAACCCTGTCAGGTTAGCATCTGGAAATCCTGTCAATTTAGAATCCAGAAGAACTGTCAGGTTAGCATCTAGAAATCCAGTCAATTTAGCTTATAGAAATCCCCTTAAGGTAGCTTCTAGAAATCCTGTCAGGTTAGCATCTAGAAATCAAATCTGGTCAGGATAGCATCTAGAAAGCTTGTTAAGTTAGCGTTTGGAATTGTTTTACTTTTTTTTACTAATGACACTAAATTGGTCTTTACTGTATGCACAATAACTTCTCACCTCATGTCAAAATCATTAGTTTGCTAGGTGGACATTTTGTCCATGTTCAGCAGAAATAAACAGGCATCAACATCAGTGATGATATGTTTGAGTGCCTGGGGTAACATTATGGTCATCCAGAGAGAGTTTTAAATGTAACATGCTACAATCCTCATAATCTACTTCCTGGGCGTGGCTGTCTTAGCCCCACCTTCTTTCTGACTGACAGGACTGCATCTACTGCACAGCTCCTTCATGTCTATCAGCGCCTGATCCAGAGCCTTGACCAGCAGCAAAGACGAGGTAGAAACACACTCACGAAAACTGGACACGCAGAACAGGACATGTTCAGCCTGAGGATTGTAACATGCCCCGTAACCATTAGCAACCACCGGGCCGTAACAGCAGAACATGTCTACAGTCGTAGGAACCTGCAGAGAAGAAGAGGAGGTGTGCTGTTACTCCCCAGAAGCTTGGACAGGTGAGAGTTTATATCTGGGATGAAAATATTGAAGATGTGACTGTGATGCTCTGGAAGGGGTACGGTAGGAAAGTAAAATACATCATAAATGCATGCAATGCAAAGTTTGACCACCAGGGGATTGATAAGAACAAGAGGTATCAATGCTACTATTTAGCATTGAGATTTCCCAACCAGTGTTCTAAATTTATCATAAAAATATAGAAATTACTTCCCTTTAAACATTGTTATATTGCACTAAAAGACAATGAGGTGAACAACTATCAAAAGTAAACTGGCTAATAATGAGCATTGTTGCAATCTTTAACCACTAGGGGCAACCAATTTATTTCCCTACACTTGCACTTGAACAGGTGAAACCAACGGAAATGTAAATTTGATACAAACAATGAATAAATGATCAGTTGTTGCTTGGTAGTTTAAATATAATGTATATTTACTTTAAACTGTTACAAACAAAACTCTTGAATAATCAGCTTGCATGATCCTAAAGCTTTTGGCCAGAAAAGTGTGTGTGAAAAATCAGACAGTCTGTATCTTATTGGTGGATCATCTAAGACTGACCCTGGCTCTCACCTGACTGGTGGAGAGGATGAACTGGTTGCTGAGAAGATAAGTTTCATCTGTGAAAATGTCTGGAGTTTCCATCTTCAGTTCCCGAGCAAGTTCCCGAAGCCCGAGCAGGTGATTATCAATTCCCAAACCTGCAACAGCCTGCACATGATCAGAGAGAAGAGTTAGTGTAAAATAAAGATATTTAAACTGTTAAGTCATAAAAATTGTTAAGTATAATGACAAATTTATTATTAGCATATTCAATATGATGCTAGTTTAAGGATTAGCATACCATTTTGGTGTATTGGGTTTGTGTGTCTGCGGCTTTCCTCAGTCTCTCCAGCTTCTCTGAGTCCTGAAAGAAACAAAATCCATCAACACTCGTTTTAATTAAAAGAAATATCTATTTTCTTTTATTTAAAAATGTGCAATAGTTTGTAAATTCCTGAATGACAATATTTATATACTGTATATACATCTTTATATTATAGCTGTTAAAATCTGGATTGTGATTGGCCAGAATGTCTTGATTCATTTCCTGTGACAGAGAGTTTAAATTATTGCACTCATTTATACAAACCAATCACAGCTTTGGTTAACATTCCCCTCTCAATTTACAGGAAAGTACTTTAGTTATCTCAGTTTTCACACCATCACCTTCAAAACAATCCCCTTACACAGCAATACAGCGCTTCCAGCGTTCTTTTGGAACGCGTCTGCCGAGCATCTTCTGCAATCTCCGCAACAGTGCCAAGACGGTGACCTATGAGCTGGTAAGGAAGAGGGCAAAGATTTGCGGACAATCATGTGGATTGTTCTCAGACGATCATCATGCACAAGATTTAAGATCGTTGAAGGTTTTCCTGTGATGATCTTCCGCAGTTGTATTGCACTCAAAACACCTCAAAAGACTCTTTGCAGCATCACCGAATGTCAAACACACGTGATGTCAAATGTCTCTGTGGCAGATTTGCCCAGATTCAGGCAGAATTTCATGCTCGCTCTTCGTTCTACCAGGCTGTACGTGATGAAATCGCAGATGTGGTAACACACTTGGATCAGAACAGCACCAGCGTTACACCATTAGTGACCAAGCTAGTATACAACCATTTCTCCTTTCAGAACAGACAAATCACAGGACACCATGTGAGTCAGTAGTGAAGACAGAAGTGTAACAGCTTTAATCACAGATCATGTCATGATTCTCGCTCGTAATGGATATAGATTAAAAGTGTGTTATGGGCAGCTTGTGTGTCTAACGGACCGTGTCGCTCTGTAATCTCTAACGTGATTAGTGTCTGGTCTTAGCGGAGGAGACAGAGGCCTGGGGGACTCGTTTAACAGCGCACCATGATAGACGGAATTAGAATTGAGGAGCAGTAATGGGGGAATAAGGAAGAAAAATGAGGCACCTGCACACACACTCCTTCATCCGTCATGGCTTTGGAGAAGCTCAGCGCCTCAGCAGTGGACGAGCGGATGTTGTCGACGCGGCCGTGACGGAAACGGCGGGTGGAGGCGCTCTCGTAGGTGAACACAGATCTCCTGGTGCATCTGAGGAAACAAAACACACCGGATTTGGGACTGAATGTAAGCAGAATTCAGATGTTTTATACACTCTAATAAGGACAGATGATCTTTTAATTGAATAGAAGACACACATAAAGAATTGTCCACATCTATAGAAGGAGTGTGAGGGAAAAGGGGCGTGGTTTCTAGTCGACAGTTTGGATATTTTACCTGTAGAAGGCCAGCTGTAGCGCCACCTGGATATAAGCGTCAGGGCTCATCTTCTGCTTCTTGATAAACTCTTTGCCATAACCTCTGAAGGTGAAGACCTCCATGTCCAGGTTTTTCACAAGCCTACAGCAGAGATCACAATTAATGTGACTACTGAGACTGTCATGAGACCAAGTGGTACATCTCTAAAACTGATTATTTACCTCTAACTGTACATGCCCATGTTTTATTGTTCTTACACCACAGCAATTTAGCATCAATTCCATTTAAAACAAATTCACCATAAGAGTTTTGAGATTTAAGGACTTCTGGAAAGCCTTTGATTTCTATCCATTTATAGTTACATTTAGTAATGGAATAATCATAAGGATCCCTTCCACAATAATTTCATCATTAATGGCTAATGTTTTATTTAAACGTCTATAATAATAGTGTTTCCTACACCCTGGTCATGAAAACAGTCAAATGTTACCACCATTTCATCAGTCATACAGTATCTGTGACTCTTTGGGCTCCTGGCCATCATGGGGTATGGCACATGTGAGTTCCAAACAATTTGGGTGAACCTTTATTTATTTTTTTATTTTTTTCATTTTTGATCATGGTTGCCAGGTCTCAATCAAATTTTCAGTCCTGAAGTTGTACTAGGAATTTGGACCTGGCAATGTTAAGCAGAATAGAAATAATAAAGCTTTAACAAATAATACAAATGTTTTAAAGATCAAACAAAGATTTTTTTTTTATCTAAGCCTGTGCTAAAATCTTCCCAATTGGTGCAAAATCTATGTTTCGGGCAGCCCTGCCTCTAAAACCCCCCTTTTTCTTTTAAATTTAGAATTGTGTAATTGTTCGGGATTTTATATAAGTAACGTTTGAAGCTATGGGTGGTGCTTCTCAGTGTTTTACATCGGCGTTAATGTAAAGATTGTGAGATCAAGTGTGTATCAAACACATCTTACCTTTGCAGGCTGTTAGCAGAGGATGACAGCATGCGCAGGATCTGAGAAGAACAATTCCAGGAGAGTCTTCGTGGAGCCACAAGATCGCTCACACTCGACCTTCTCATTAACTTACTGGGGCTTTTGATCCTGATGGACAAAAAGAAACAACTCTGAACCTGAGATGTTGAGTTTATTATTCATTTACTTGCAGCCACTTCACCTGTATCATATCTCCAACTAATTAACATTTAAAGTCGATTGTGTCTGATGATGTATGCTATTTATTAATAAATCAATGGATAAAAAAAGACTCCACAAAATTCCATAAAAATTATTTATTTTTCCATCAGATATTAATGGAGACATTAGATTTATATAAACACTTGTTACGATGTAATGCTTTTATTATCTTGTGTTCACCAATGTATATAGGACGTGTTGGATCAAGTGCTATTTTATAAGCGGAATATTAGTGTAGTCATGTGATAATCACAGGTAGGTAGCAAAATATTAGCAATATACTAGAATATGGTTAGACGCTACTTTAAAACAATCTGCAGCCTTGAAGGCGTTGATTCACCTCACAGATGATTTGAAATCATTTTAATACGAAGCTCAAAATGCTGCTGCATCGTAACCCGAATCTAAACACAAGGAACTTTACCAACCAAATCCCACATTCACATAAACAGTGGTTTTATACACAAACTTATACAATCTTTTATTAGTGCTTTATCTGTGTTAAGCTGCTTTGAGACTATTTCTATTGTTAAAACAGATATAAAAATAAAAATAGGAATTTTATCACTGCAACTCATCAGTCACAGTACTTTGAAGTCATAGCAAGATTTCTTAGCATTTTACAAAATATGAGACGTAATGAATAAGTCAACTCACGCTGACAAATTCATTCTCAGTGACAGCTGGTGACGAGCGTTAGTGACGAGCGTTAGTGACGAGCGCTGTGGGCGTGTCTGACAATGCTACAGAGTTAAAAATGCTGCATAAAAATTTTATGCAAATAAGAAACAACTTGATGCAGCAACAACCAGTGGGATCCTTTTCCTGATTTGTTGAATGCTAGTCATATTATTTGCTGATAGCATCTATAACATGGCTGGTGACTTTCATTGATACGAATCTTGAAAGATTTCCTTGGACACACCTACATCTAGTAGCCAATGATCATTCAAATTGCTGGAGTTCTGGATCTCTTGTTGGAAATGAATGAACAGTCTTATGTTGCTTTGTCACTGTGAGCTGACGTACGTCTGAACGTAGTGTAAAGATTTTCCTGACGTAAAACTAAACAATTGAATCCCTAATGACACTATGTGTCCCTATGTTTTGCTTACATGTACTTCAGCAGGTATTCAGTGCACTGGACCAGGACGATCCCCTCGAACGGTGAGTGTTCACACACCACTCCACACACACCATCAGCACCAACTACAAACTGTAACAACACACACACAACACACTGCTGCTGCATAACGTTTCACACTTTAACTGTAAAAGAGACATTTTATACATGTATAGTGTTATTAATTTATCCTGGATTCTCAGAGTGAAGCTGAATGTGGATCGTTTTAAACAATTTCAAATTCCAAAGTTGATTGTTTTCTCAGCATGTTTTTTTGTAAACTAATTCAATTAGCGAATGATTACTTGTATGACTGTATTATGAAAGCATGATATAATAGCAGTAAGTACTTTCACGCTTTATTCAGCATATTAAATGTTTGTAGTTTGTTGTGAAGGCCGTACCTGCAGGGATTTGTCGTACCAGCGGTTGGCGCCGTTCTTGTCATTCCCGCCGCCGTGCAGCATGAGTAACGCCCTGTTAGAGTCGCTGGGCTGAACCCCGGTGGCTTCATCCAGACACAACACACACACACAGCTCTCCATCAGCTCCACAGACTCCCGGTTCACTGGGTCTGTTAATCACACACACACACACACACACACACACACACACACACACACACACACACACACACACACACACACACACACATGGTTCAATAAACACAAGTAACATTTGCTTTTATTTCAATTTCATTTGATTGAACTTTATAGAGTTTTTGTTTTAGTTATAATCAACTTATTATTATGTCTTGCAGGAATGCAGTAAAGCTGATAGAATGATGACGCTCATTTCTAAATGTTGTGGGTCTGAGAAACTCTTTTTCTTTTGCTTGAAGAAACATAGAATCTTATCTTATCTTATCTTATCTGGCCTAGTCTCATCCTGTCTTGCATTATTAACCTTATCATGTCTTATCTCATCTCGCTATGTCTTATCTGGTCTTATCTTGTCTTGCGTAACTTATTTTATCTTATCGTATTCTGTCTTGTCTTATTATACAAGTATACAACAAATTATATCAACTTATATTGACTAAAAATGCCAAAAGGTCAGCTGCTGTAAATATGCTCAAAATGGCACTTTTAGATTAAAGAATAAAATGAAATGAAAAGATAAAATTGGTCTACAGTGTAGTGTTAAATCACATGCACTACAAATAAAGTACATAGTACTGATGCAGTGATTTAAGATACAGTGATTTAGACGAATCAACCAGCAAACAAACTAACAGGAATGATGTTATCTAGAAGAAAAGTGTAGCCATGCTGGAAAGTGACATGAGATTTGGAACAGAACTTCTCATAATCTTTTAACCTGTTAGCCTTCGCCACAGCTTTTGGGACTCACAGCTGAAATGCGCTACTTAACTTTAAATGTTAACAGTTCCTTAAAAAAAACTGGTCTACACACACAATTTAAATATCTTTAAAAAAAAAACGACACTTTACTGTCCATTATTCAAAGTTATATATTAGTATATATAAATTAGATATTGCTTAAAAAGATTATAAGTTATAGAATGTTATATATGAGGAAGTACCGTGAATATAAAGTTTCCTGAATTAAATAATTTTTTCTTCATATATAAATAGTACTGGGTTAAAAGCCACATGTCTCATGAGTTTATATTTTAAATTGAATGAAGATATCATGAAAATTTAGATTCCTACAAACATTCGTCTGAGAATATGAGACTACCAAACATATTACTTTGTTTTTACCAGCAAGATGTTTTTTATGCGAAGGTTATTCTGAAATATACACACAAACACCAGCCGAAGTTCTGTGATATAAACAAAAGAATAACAATTTTAAATGAACACAATATTGTTTGGTTGGAGCAAAAATGCTTTACAGCGTGTTGTTCACTGGACCCTCATCTAATAATAATCTAATCTCATTCCTAATAAACCGGGATTAGCAGCAGTGGATGTGTGTGTGATTTGTTATTACAATAATAATGTAAGTAGTGCAGTTTTTTATGCATGTTGTTGTTGTGTACTGCTCACACACATTCAGCAAATATATTCGTTTTCCATTGAAAAAATCGCTGCTTGAGGCTCAGAGCTTTAGAATGATGTATAGATAGTCATGGTTAATCTTCTCTTTTTTTATTTAATGTATTGCTGAACATTAACACCCGAGAACACTGGGATATCGGTCGTGCAAAATAATCTAGCAAAATAATGTAAAATGACTGACAGTTATACAAGTGTTTAAACTTTCCAATATTAACTGGCTGCCTGGAAGCTCCACCTCTTTCCCTCGAATTCACATTAGTGAAATCTTGGCCATGTTTTCGGCTAGAATGATCATATACTATTAGCACCATTGTGTTTTAACTCTCCCTCTTCCTGGTAGATACAGCAGTAGTCTTTTAATCAGACTTTTTCAACCCTAATTAAAAATAGACCAGAATTGACAAAAAAAATGTTTTTTGCAACAATTCATATGAAACAAATGATATTTCAACACTAAATCCTGTGTTACTGTAACCTCTGACCTTTAAGCAGCAGATCTCTTGCTTTAGCCCACTCCGTCCGGCCGTCTGAAGTGAAGAGGCCGATGGGGGGAAATTTCTCCTCCACTTTCTCTGCCATTTTACTGATCCTGACTAGCTGGGTGAGGACATCACTCTCGGTCAGTCTCCGGGATTTCTCCATCAGATTTAACACAAAGAACTTGAAAGAGAGAGACAGAAACTTGTAACATTACTCTGATTCATAAGAAGAAGAAGAAGAAGAAAAGTCAAGCTGGTAACAGTAATTTTTTGGAGGCCAAGCACCCAGAATATGGCAATAGAATCATCCACACTTAAGTCTCTGGGTAACTAATCAGAAGGTCAGGGTTTTCTGCCAAGCTGCCACTGTTGGGCCTTTGAGGTAGCAAAGCCACTACCATGGACATTAAGCAAATTTAGTTTGAGCAAAAGTAAAAAAAAAAAAAGATTTTTAAACAGGATGGCAAAAGTGGGCAGCATAGGTTGTGTTGAAATTGTCAAACCCAAGGAATCAAGGCCAGGTTTTACAATTTTGGATACACAGTACAAAAACCATAAACCGTCTTCCAAACCAAGACCAAATATGCCCCAATCGATGTTGCACCAGACGGTTGGGAGGAATTGTCCCAAGTTTGGCGAGAATGTTCCTTAGACCCTCCACAATCAGTGTGAAAAACTTTCCAAGTTTACCAGATGGCATGAAGAGCTGCCAAAGATACCCTGGCCAGAAGAGGAAGAAGAAGAAGAAGGAAAAAAAAAAAAGGTAGAATAACAATAGTGCATATGTACCTTCGATGTTTGGCCAAAATACTGAAAAAAGAAGTGTGTTTAGAGACTGCACCAGCTTTAAATATTTTCATCTGCAAAAACATGTTCTGAACGACAAGTGATACTTTTTATCCAGTTATTTTATGTTGATAAAGTTAGTTCCTGTTCTCACAGCTATAAACAGTCATTCAATCTCTTCTCTTTTTTTCCTCTTTCTCTTCAGGTAAATAAATGAATAAGATGTGACTGAAGTCCTGTTTGACAAACTACGTAGACGTCCATTTCAGAAAGCATCTGTGAGGAAAGATGTTGTGGTGATGATGTTTTCATTGCGTCAGAAACTGATCCTACTGCTTCTAGTTTGTCGAGGTGTCTTGTCTCTCTCTTACTGCTAAATAAAATTAATCTGTTTATAAGTGTAGAATTACACTGTTTAATTTCCTGTGACAGATTAAGGGCATGTTGGCATGGATTTGTTAGGTAAAGTCCACAGAGACGGGTTTGTGGGAGGGTTTAAAGTCCTGCCAGTGCTGATGGTTTAAGCCAGACAAAGTGGCAGATCCAATCAGGACTTATTGAGTTAGCCAGCTGCAGCTCCATGGCCAAGTGCTCATTAGCAGCAGAACAACTGTTCCTGAGTCATTTCCAGGTACCGAGTTTCTCTCTGTAACCCCCTGAGTGCCACTGCTACTCCAAATTACTGCTACAAGAACACCATAGGAATTGAGAAAAATCTGAGCTAAGGATGTTAAACTTTATGTGGTAATGGTCTTTATGTGGCGTAGGACTGTGGTAAAGAAGTCATGGTTATATAATAAAACTGTTTACTAGAAAATACTTTATCTACATTTCCACATTGTCACCTTTAAAATAGTCTCCTTGTACAGCAATACAGCGTTCCCAGTGTTCTTCTGGAACGTGTCCTGGAAGTCCTGTTTTCGAAGCACAGTCAAGCAGCTTCTGCGATTCGAGCTTTGAGGCACCAAATCTGGCGAGTAGGGTGAGGGCGGAAGTGAGATCATGTGAATTGTTCTCTGATAGTTATCAAGAGCAAGCTTCCTAACGGTTTCAACATCGTCATCTTCCAACGAAGTTCTTTCGCTCTTGAAGCGCATGTGCTGCTCAAAACACCTCGAACGACTCGTTGCAGCGTCACCGTATGCCAAACGTCACTGTGGCAGATTTCCCCAGTTTCATGCAGAATTTCACGCTTGCTCTTTGTTCTAACTTGCAGTCTGTGATAAAATCACAGGTGTGGGAATGCATGTGGTCAGAAGAGCACCAGTTACACCATTAGTCTCCAAACTTTTCATACCACTTTGTAGAAGGTGTAGCATTGATGAAGTCTGTATAGGCAGTAGCTCATGGACTTGCATACAGTTTCCATGGCTTTTAGCGAATAAGGTTTGTATTGGGACACGCCCACAGTGTTGCCATAGGGTTTTTTTTTTACTGTTTTGAAGAAGTTTTGGTTCTGGACACACCCACATTGAGACTGTGTCCCAAACCAAAGGCATAGGGAGATGGTCAAGCCATTGGGCTCTGGATAGGATGGGTACATATTTAAATCCCATCATCATCAAGCTGTCACTGCTGGGCCCTTAAACAAGGCCCTTAAACCCTCAAACGCTCTGTTGTAAGTCTCTTAAATGTTGTAAATGTAAATGAGGTTATGGTGTTTTTGTAACTCCTAGTGAAAAGGGCATGTGGTTTAAAAATATTATAAGCCTGCATTTCCAGGATGATTGGTGACGGTCAGACGTTTTAGGGGTTATTGTAGTTATTTGGCCCTTATAGAGAATAAGACATGGTTTGGGAAACATTTACAGGGTATAATAATAATAATTATTATTATTATAATAATAATAATAATAATAATAATAATAATAATAATAATAATGACCTGATTGTTGCAAGCCACTATAACATGTCCCGGATGTTCAGGTGTTTTCTCGGCTCCTGTGCTGCTCTGTGTGATCAAAGAGTCTTTTTTCAGTCCAGGTTGTCTGTATGATTTAAAGAGATGATAATACTGCTCCATACACAGCTCACTGCCAGCCTGCTGACCTCGAGCACAATCCGGGGGTAACGTCCTCCTGATCACACATATCAACATGGAATAATTATAACCATTAAATACACACCTTATTACACTGTAAACATCTCCATCAGACCTTCTGTAAACATTTCCATTAGACTGTCTGTAAACATTACCATCAGACTGTCTGTAAACATTTCGATCAGGCTGTAAACATTTTCATCAGACTGTCTGTAAACATTTCGATCAGACTGTAAACATTTTCATCAGACTGTCTGTAAACATTTCCATCAGACTGTAAACATTTACATCAGACTGTCTGTAAACATTTCAATCAGACTGTAAACATTTTCATCAGACTGTCTGTAAACATTTCCATCAGACTGTAAACATTTTCATCAGACTGTCTGTAAACATTTCCATGAGACGTTCGGTAAACATTTTCATCAGACTGTAAACATTTCTATCAGACTGTCTGTAAACATTTCCATCAGACTGTAAACATTTTCATCAGACTGTCTGTAAACATTTCCATGAGACATTCTGAAAACATTACTATCAGACTGTAAACATTTTCATTAGACTGTAAACATTTTCATCAGACTGTCTGTAAACATTTCACAATTTTCAGGTAATTTTTTAACATTTTATTCAACTTTTTGACTTTACAAACATCAGCACTTTATATGTTTATCTCATAAGCAGACTTAATTGGCACAGGTGAAGAATGACGTACCTGTCCAGCATGGCTTTATACTCCATCACTCCTGAAATGAGATGAGCAGCAAATCTGTAAGGAAAAGCAAAAATCACCATGTACAGTTGCCACACCCCCTTCAGTGTATCAGACACAGAAGCCACACCTCCTTTACCATGATAGACACATGGGTTTCATTTTAAAATAAGAATAAAGAAGTGTATTTCCAATTTAAAAAATGTTTGGACATTGTGTAAAATGTGAATAAAAACATAACTCAATGATTATGCAAATAAAACAAAGACTTGTATTAAAATTTTAAACAGAGAATATTTACCATTTTAAAGAAAATTTTGAATTTAATGGCCGCATCATGTCTTTAAAATGTTGTTACAGGGACGTGTTTTTCACTATGTAGCATCACGTCTTCTGTCCGTATACATTTGGACACTGAGGAGATCAGTTGCTGAAGTTTTGGGAGAGAAATGTTGTCCCATATGTGTCTGTTTTAAATGCAGTGGCACCTGAGGGCCTGAAGATCACAAACAATTTCACCATTTTCTCTTTTGTACAACATTTGATATTGAGGGAATTTATTCTGAAATTGTTTTACAGTTTGTAGACACTCTGTCATATACTGGTGAAGCTCCGCCCATATTTACTTCTGAGTGACTCCGCCTTTTTAAGATACACTGTTTACACCCAATCATCTTCCTGACCTGCTGTCAAATAACCTCATTAGTTTCACTTTAATAACATTTACTTTTTCCAGACTTTTGTTGCCCCGTCCCAACTTTTATGAGATGTGTTTAATGTGACGTTGTTTTTTTCTGAAAATGGTACAAACTGTTAAACTGTCGAAATGTTTCATAGTTTTATTGTGAATAAAATATGGGTTTATTAGCAAATCATTACATTCTGTTCTTATTTACGTTTTACATAAAAACAGAGCGTCTCAACTTTTACACAGCGTCCCAATTCTTTTGGAATTAGGGTTGATAATGATAAACAATGATAAACAATGATAATTAAATTAGTCTAAGTAAACAGTAGTGTGTATGTATGTGTGTATGTGTGTGTCTATGTGTGTGTGTGTGTGGGGGGGGGGTTCTCTGGTTTCTCAGAACACAGCATTTAGGAACACACAATCTATACATCTTTAGTGTTAATCATATTACTGAGCCACAACAGACACTAATTTTGTGTGTGTGTGTGTGTGTGTATGTGTGTGTGTGTGTGTGTGTGTGTGTGTGTGTGTGTGTGTGTGTGTGTGTGTGTGTGTGTGTGTATGTGTGTGTAGATGAGGAATCACCACACCCATCTCACCAAAAATAATATATTTTGGCATCTCTCTCTCTCTCTCTCTCTCTCTCTCTCTCTCTCTCTCTCTCTCTTTCTCTCCCTCTGTCTCTCTCCTTTATAAAAGAGTTTTTTTTTTAGCAGAAACTGAAAGCAGGAAACAGTTTTATATTAAAAACGCTGCTGTTATCGAGCACCAGCCAGTTCTGGATCCTGATTGGTCAGAAGCTGATGATGAATTCTTTATAACAGCACTTCTTGCAGTAGTGTAAGTTTTTATTAATACTTTTATTCTGAATGGTTGTTGTTTCTATAGTAACAGCTCCAACATGCGTATTCATCCACACAATCATTCGAATTGTAATTAGTAGTATACTTGTGCTCGCAATGTACCTGAGAGAGTCATCTCGATCTCTGAAGTCCTGTTTGGGAAACACAAGGACGGGGCTGGAGTTAACAGGAAGTGCCAGTCTGTTGTTCAGGTACATGTCCTCCAACCAGTAATCATAGACCTGAATCATACACACCAGTTATACACACTTACACACATTCGTACACAATCCCAATAAATAGAAAATGGCATTCTGTGTAAAATGTAAATACATGCAAAGTGTAATGATTTTAAAATCTTATAAACCTATATTAATTCACAATCAAAAGAACATATAAACCAGATCAAATGGTGAAACTGAGGAAATGTACGATCTTAAGGAAAAAATATGAATTTGATGGTCCCTCTCCTCGTTATTCTGGAGGACGTGTTGTCCATAGTTCCTGAATCTTTCAGTGATATTATGTTCTGTAAATGACAGGATATTCAAAGTATTTTGACAACATCAGCAATTTGATGTTGAGGAACATTATATTCTGAGATTGTTCCACAATTTGTAGATACACACTTTCACAGATTGTTGAACTTCTGCACTTTTCATCACTGAGACTGTGCCTCTCTAAGACATTCTGTTTATACCCTGTCATCTTACTGACCTGTTGCCAATTAACCTTATTAGTTGGAGAATCTTCCTCTAGCTTTTTTGGGAGTTTTTGCAACACTTCCTTTTCACAACCTACTTTCCAGCCTTTTGTTGCCCCGTCCCATATTTTTTAAATTCATGTTGCAGACATCAAATGCAAAAATCTTGTTTTTAAAATAGTACAATTTCTCCATTTCAACATTTAGTAAGTTTTGAATGTTCTACTGAGAAAAAAATATGGATTTTTGATATCCGAATTTAAATTCAGTTTTTATAACATTTTACACAGCAAAAACAGAGGTTTTTTGTATTTGTGGCTGTACACAATAAGGCAATGGCTTGCAATGCATTCTGGGCAAGTTCTAATGAGTTCTACAGTGCTGAGTAGGATTAATTAAATCAAGCACTTATAAATGTGATGAGAGGTTTTCCACAAGAGGAAGGGAGAAGAAGAATAAAAACAACTGATAAACTGTTTTATTTATAGCCCTGTACCTGAACACAGGATGAAGAGATATTATTATAATGTAGATAATAAAAGTGTTGGTGAAACTGCAGAAACCATATTACACTTTACATTCAATTCGATTGCAAAAGACATCTCATATTTATTTGTTTGATTGTTGTTGTTTATCTTTATGAGCTTATTTGTTTACTTTGAAATTTATTAGAAATGTTTATATTCTTGTTAATTTATTTGATTTATTTCCATATTTATTTTTATGCTTACTAAATATGTATTATTTATTCATTACATGTTTTGGGGTTTGGGGATCTTCGGTGTGAGAATTATTTTATACCTTTAAGTATTAGTCAGACATTAATCAAGAGAATAATACTTGTGACCCCGAACATTCAGATCTTGTCTTTATTTTTTATTTTTGCATACGTAGAGTGTCGCCTTTTGGTATGTGCTGATCTGCACATACAGCCTCAGAAGGTTCTTAAGACAGTTCTTCTTTCTGTTTTCTCCAATTGCGCCATTCCTCTATTCGCACCCACACTGACTTTCCTGTCACCTTTAATCTTTAATATATATTCATGTGTGACACAATAAAGCTTTGGAACTTATCTCTGAAAGCTGACCCGTGTGTTTCATGAGACATAGTTGAGAAATAGTTATTTGTAAAAGATAGTTAAAGCTACACTGGTTTTTACTGGACACAAAAAGAAAAAAGTGGATAGGCCACGCCCATTAACCTCCAACGACCTGGGTGTCCACGTACGTGGACAGTGTGCACAATGGTGTCTTTATTGTTTCATGTTCAAATAAAATATATGGTTATTATAATTATTGTTTCTTCCTAACCCCAAATAACTGGAAGAAATCTAAAATGCAAGCCAAACCAAAGCTCAGGTCTTAGGAGGTTCAAGATCAATTTAAAACAGAATAGGTAACATTTCACCTGTTAGTGTGAATATAAAGATTAAGGTCTTCTAATTGGAACATGTTATGAAATGTGATAAGGAATTTTCAAGCTTAAGTTCAGAAAGTTCAGGTTCACAAAGCATACACTTTGGACCAACGTTTATGGACGCCTGACTATGAGATTTGTATGTGAACATCCCATTCCACATAATAACCTCCACTCATCTGGCAAGATCTTCCATTAGATTTTGGATTGTGCTTCAAAGATTTATATAGATTCATTCAGCCACAATCAGGTACTGATGTAGGTGAGGTGAGGAGCTCTATAGTAAGAGAGCTTCTACTCCAACCCATGTAAAGTATATCTTCATGGTGGCTTTGTGCACAGGAGCATTGTCATGCTGGAACAGGTTTGGGTGTCTTAGTTCAAGTGAATGTTTTGTGCTACTGCGTCCAAAGGCATCTTCAAGTGTGTCCAACTGTGTGCAAACAGTTTGGTAAAAAAAAACACATATATATGTGTGTTTGTGTGTGTGTGTGTGTGTGTGTGTGTGTGTGTGTGTGTGTGTGTGTGTGTGTGTGTGTCAAGTGAATGTTTTGTGCTACTGCGTCCAAAGGCATCTTCAAGTGTCTCCAACTGTGTGCAAACAGTTTGGTAAAAAAAACACATATATATGTGTGTGTGTGTGTGTGTGTGTGTGTGTGTGTGTGTGTGTGTGTGTGTGTGTGTGTGTGTGTGTATACACTGGTGATCAAAATTAGACAACAATTTATAAACTATTGAACATTTCTGAAATAATGTGATCTTCACTGCTCAACAGTTTTTGTCGTGTCTATTCCATGCTACCAGAACCCCTTTTCCACAAAAATAACTAAGGAATAAAAAAAAAAACATTATTTTGCAGAAAACACACTGATGAAAATTAAAGAACACTTTCAGATACCTCCCAGTTATTGGTGTTAATCTGGTACCTGGTGCTAATTTCATTGATTATCTGTCAACCGCTATTTAACTGGCAGCCTAACTTCCAGTTTCACTGACTCTGCAATATGGTGGGCCGTTCTAAAGTGACTGAAAGCCTCCGGCAGCAGGTTGTCCAGATGAAGGCCAAAGGGACGACCCTATCAGCCATAGCAAGACAAGTTGGTTTGTTCCAAATCTGTGATTTCAAGAATATTGAATCTTTACAACATCACAAACTCATTCAAGTCCGCCACGAAGGCTGGTCGTCCACAGAAGACAAATACAAGAGAGGACAGGACACTGAGGAGGATCTCAATGGGCAATCGTTTCCACACTGCAGCTGGAATTGCTCACCAGTTCAGCGCTGAACAGGGTAAGGATCTGTCTCGTCATACAGTGTCTCGACGTTTAATAGCATTTGGACTGAAAGCCACTCTGCAGTGACCAAACCTCTCATTAGCAGAAAGAATCAAAAGGCTAGACTAAGCTTTGCTGAGGAGCATGTTGTGTGGACAGAGGAGAACTGGTCCAAAGTTCAGTGATGAAAGCAAGTTTAATGTATTTGGGTCCGATGGGAAACATTATGTTCGGCGACAAACTGGAGAAAGACTGAACCCAAAGTGTGTAAAGAAGTCAGTGAAAAGTGGAGGATGAGGTGTCATGGTTTGGGGCATGTTTTCTGCCGCAGGAGTTGGGCCTCTTCTACAGCTACATGGCAGAGTAAATGCAAATGTTTATTCAAACCTTCTTCAACAACATATGGTTCCTTCCATGCGTTCATCCCCCAATCAGCCCGCAGTGTTCATGCAGGACAACGCTCCATGTCACATAGCAAAACGGGTAAAACTGAAAACATTGAGATAATGACATGGCCTGCCCAGAGTCCTGATCTCAACCCAATAGAGAACCTCTGGAAAATCCTTGGCAACAAAGTTATGGCCAAGAAACCCACTACAGTCACCGAACTGTGGAAGAGACTGATAGAAGAGTGGACCACAATCACACCAGAGCAGTGTGAGAGACTGGTGCTGTCTTGTGGCTGCAGATGTGCTGAAGTCATTCAGAGTAGAGGCCTGGACACTTCCTACTAATTACTGACTGTTGTAACCTTCAGAACATTTTGTTGTTATTTTTTTCCATGCTACAGTCATTGTTGTTCTCTAATTTTAAACAGTGTGTTTTCTGCAAAGTGATGTTTTTTTTTTTGGAAAAGCCTTAGTTATTTTGTGTAAAAGGTGTTCTGGTAGCATGGTATAGACACGACAAAAACTCCTTCAACTGTTGAGCAGTGAAGATCACATTATTTCAGAATTGTTCAATTGTTTATAAATTGTTCTCTAATTTTGATCGCCAGTGTGTGCGTGTGCAAATTAAATCCTCAAATAAAATTAATCCTCAAAAATACAACTTGCCTAATAATTCTGCACTCCCTGTAGTGTATATATCATAGATTTTATACCCAGTTCTCTGTCTTGTCTCTCCTCTCCAGTAATTTCTTCTGAAGCATTTCTCCTGTTCCTCCTGGTTTGCCGAACTTCTCAACTATGGCTTTGGTTTTCTGGAACTGGGCCTCAGGCACGAGATGTTTCACACACTTCAGATAGGCAGACAGGGTGTGCTGCAGGTCTGGTACTGGTACTTTGGGCAGAACCTGAAAAAAATCAAATTATACATTATATCATGATCATTTATAATGAATGGGATGGTGTGTGTTTTATGATTTATGATGGTTTGGTATGAGAATTGAGAAGAAATGCTACACATGACACATACAGATTTACCGCCTTTGGCAAACGGCCTTATCCAGAATGACTTACAATTATATCATTTATACAATTGAGCAGTTGTGGGTTAAGGGCCTTGCTCAAGGGCCCAGCAGCAGTAGACTGGTGGAGCTGAGATTCGAACTCGCACACTGAGCTGCAACTGACCACTTACAACACAACAACACATCACACGTGAACAGGACAGGACCGAGACAGGACCGAGACAGGACCGAGACAGGACCGAGACAGGACCGAGACAGGACCGAGACAAAAAAAGTTTCACATTCAGCAGTCCTTTTTAAATTTTAATTTCTTTTTCAATTAAATTCAGTTCAATTGTATTTGTAAAGCACTTTTACCAGTCCACATTTTCCCAAAGCAGTTTAACAGAAATAAAGAGATTACAGATATAAATTTAAACTTTAGAAATGAATCCCTTGATGTTTATCTCTAATGAGTGAAACGAGTCTGCAGTGTTCAAGAGAAGATGGTATGAGGAAGAAACCTTTAGAAGAACCAGATTTAAATAGGAACCTCCACATTGTTCCCAGTCCAAATCCATCCTCATGGTTCCGGAGTTTAAATGTTCATAGGAACCTCATGGATCCGTACGGTGTTCATGTGAGACCATCCCCAGCTGCAGCGACTGGCCTTCAATTGAATAGAACTTCATCCAGAAGCAATCAGAATGGATTTTTTCTGTTTTCTGATTTTTCTGGACTGTTCTTCAGTTCTCTTCAGACTACACAATGAGGCCAAGGACACCTCCTTCACTGTAATGAGAAGCAGCGGACGTGGACTAGCGTTCGGTCAAGGCCGAGTCACTGGAGGTTAACAAACATCTCACTAAGACCAAAACACCTAAAGAATGGGAAAATGTGCCACCTTTTTTTAATGTGTCCTGACAAAAGGGTGAAAAAAGTGCCTTCTACCTCAGACAGGAGACGAGTTCTGAGCGATTCGAGGTTATAAACATGCAGAGTGGAAATTTCAGCACATGTTTGGGGAAACTGAATAAAAAAGCAGATCAGGTTGAGGACTTGTGGATGGATGGACGGGACAGGAAACATCAGATCAATCGTAAAAATCCCCAACAAATATTACCATTTCTTATACATTTTTAAATACATTTTATAGCTTTTTTTTTTTTACTTCTAAATGTATTATTATGATCAATAAGAATCCCAGATGACATTTTCTTTTTTAATAAATGTATTTATTTATTTATTTGAATATTGAAGAAGTGCAGCCTTATTGGAATTTTCAGGACATATTTAAAAAAATCCTTATCAGATTTTAAAATGAGGGAAATACAACCTCAACTGAACCACACAAGACATATTACACCATAAAACTTAAGATGAAATGGAGAAACCATGTGTGAAAAACTAAGTGCACCCTTACTGCTTCCATAGGATTTGAAAGGCTTAGTTGCAACCAGATGTTGGTAATTAAATGCCCTTGATGAATTGATCCTTAGTGAGTATATGTGCCTCTATAAAAGACCAGGTTTGAGCAGTTCTCTGGTCTGGTGACATCAGATGCCAAGGAGGAAAGACATCAGCAATGATCTTAGAGGAGCAATTGCTGCTGAGTATAAATTCATAAAAGGGTTATAAGGCGATTTTTAACAAATTCTATCATTGTACAGTGAAGAAGATTATTCCCAAACAGAACACATTCAGGACATTTGCCAGTCCTTTTAAGATGGAAAGTAAAACAAAGTCACTCCAAGGTCAGACTGTGAAAAAAAAAATAGCAAAAATCCCAAGAGCTACATCTCACACTCTGCAAGCGTCAGATAGCATGTTAAATGTGCAAGTTCATGACAGTACAATTAAACAAATGCTGAATAAATGTGGTTTGTTTGGAAGAGTTGCCAAGAAAATTTCTCTTTTTTATAATAAGAACATGGCAGCATGGCAGCATGGCAGCGGTTTTGCAAAATTGCATCTGAACAAACCAGACATGTGGAAACCATGTCTTCTGGACAGATAAGACCAACGTGGAGCTGTTTAGCCATAATGCACAATGCAGCATTACAAACAACTCAAGCTCCGCCTTAGATGGATTAGTTGGGATTTTTTTCTCATTTTGTTTTTGTATTGTCTCTTTACAGTCATGTTAGGAGGCACTCAGATTTTAGATCGAATCTACGAGACACTGGTTTTTTCATAAATTCAAATTTTAGTAGGCGTCACAAAATCACATTCTGGTGCGCAGTACTAGACAAAAATCCGTACAAATTTCGATTACAATATTTCCTAAAAAAAACGAAGTGTGTAATAAATTTTACATCATTATACTGTACAAGTGATTATCAGGAGGTATTTTGCTTATGATCAGGTGGTTTTCTCCAAACATTTTGTGCCTTTTGTATAAATCTGTGTGAATTTTTTCCATTGCGCTTTTCACAACAGACATTGTCTCAAAGCAGCTTTACAGAAATCAACAGTAAAGGTGAATGGTGTTTGTTTATCCCTGATGAGCAGCCGTGGCGACTGTGGCAAGGAAAAACTCCCTTAGATGTTATGAGAAAGAAACCTTGAGAGGAACCAGACTCAAAAGGGGAACCCATCCTCATTTGGGTGACCACTTCTGTGCACAAAACAGCTCCATGAAGATCAATGTAAATGGGCTGGAGTGGAAAATATCCTGCTATAGAGCACTGCTCTCGACTCTATTCAACATGAATCAATGGGCAAAATATATATATCTATACACAATCCTGCATAAGTAAGCAATTGAGGGTAATGAGCCTTGCTGAAGGTCTTACCTGTGGGAGTTTGGGAGTGTTGGGGATTGTACTCATGACCTTCTGACTAAGCTACTGCTTTCTATAGCGTATCATAAAACATCTGTAAACATCTTTTTCATCCACACCACACCACAAAAACTTGTTATATATCTGATATAATGTTTAGCTTCACTGTTTAATACTCCACTGCATTTATACACACACACACACACACACACACACACACACACACACACACGCACACACATACACACACACACCACACACACACACACACACACACACACACACACACACACACACACACTGACCTGGTCTCAGTACTGCGTTTAACACACTCTCAGCTTATTGACTTGCCCTTGCTTTTGCCCCTCGAGATTCTCCATGACGCTACGTTAAGAGCTGCTCCATGACTCTGTTAGCTGAGGGGAGGTTTGTTAAATGGGCCCTCAGAGAGCCGAGGGATCGAGTCGCCATTAATTAACAGTTGATCAGAAATCAGAAAACAACTTCATCAGAAATTTGATGAAATCATCGTCTCAGCATAAATATAAACCAGAGGGATAATATACAGTAATATATCAAACACAGCATCCAGATGTGTTTTATTCCTACTACAGCATCCAGATGTGTTTTATTCCTACTACACCATCCAGATGTGTTTTTTTTTCCTTACTTCAGAATCAAGATGTGTTTGATTCCTACTGCATGATCCAAATGTGTTTTATTCCTTCTACACAATCCAGGTGTGTTTTATTCCTACAGCATCAAGATGTTTTTTTTTTCATACTACAACATCCAGATGTGTTTTATTCCTACTGTATCATCCAGATGTGTTTTATTCCTTACATTAGAATCAAGATGTTTAATTTATTCTACAGCATCCAGATGTTTTATTCCTACTGCATCATCCAGATGTGTTTTATTCCTTCTGCACAATCCAGGTGTGTTTTATTCCTACTGCAGCATCAAGATGTTTTTTTTTTGTTACATACAATAACATCTATATGTGTTTTTTCCTAGTCCAATATCCAGATGTGATTTATTCCTTATTACAGCATCCAGATGTGTTTTATTCCTACTGCATCATCCAGATGTGTTTTATTCCTTCTACACAATCCAGGTGTGTTTTATTCCTACTGCAGCATCAAGATGTTTTTTTGTTACATACAATAACATCCAGATTGGTTTTTTTTTTTCTACTAAAACATCCAGATGTGTTTTATTCCTTACTTCAGAATCAAGATGTTTCATTCCTACTACAGCATCCAGATGTGTTTTATTCCAACTGCATCATCCAGATGTGTTTTATTCCTTACTTCAGAATCAAGGTGTGTTTTGTTTCTTCTACACAATCCAGATGTGTTTTATTCCCACTAGAGAATCTAAATGTTTGTTATTCCTACTACAGCATCCAGATGTGTTTTATTCCTACGCTCATATTTTGCATTGAATTATAGAATATTTGTGATGTAAATTAGCTCCTTTTCTTGCTTGTGTTATAGCAGCTATAAACACACGTTCCCTCATGACCCTCTCCTCAGTCTCTCTCATGACCTTACTGACAAACCTACAAACTTTAAAGATCATAAACTCTTCTGTCCTGAAGAAGTCAGAAAAGTTACAATTCTACTTCTGACTGTTGAGAAGCTCTGACACTGGACTGGATGTAGACTCTTTCCACAAACCTGCACTTTTGTCAAAACTGGAAAATAATCAACACATTCTGACCAATCAGGATAGAGAGTTGCACTGACGCTGGGGGGATTAAGACCAGTTACTGAAACAGAGCAGTTCTTCTGTGATTTCTTTATATAAAGTAGATTTATTAAAATCAATACACTGCATTTTGTAACCGTAACAGGACAAAAATACACCATATCATAAATGCAGCACAAAGTAATAAAGGAAGGAACAGTTTGTACTCGATAGTGAAAGGATACTGGCTGAGATAATGATGATGATGATGATGATGATGATGATGATGATGATGATGATGATGATGGTGGTGGTGGTGATGATGATGATGGTGGTGATGATGGTGGTGATGATGATGATGATGATGATGATGGTGGTGGTGATGATGGTGGTGATGATGATGGTGGTGATGGTGGTGGTGATGATGATGATGATGATGATGATGATGGTGATGGTGGTGGTGATGGTGATGGTGGTAAAGATGATGATGATGGTGGTGAAGATGATGACATTGTGCTTACATTGCTTTCTCTGGATGGTTCTCTCTCCAGCACAGGCATCTTTACAATATATTCCAGACGCTGATAGTCCTGTCTTTACAAAACACACACACACACACACACACACACACACACACACACACACACACACACACACACACACACACACACAAAGGACACATCGGGAGTGTGTTTATACATTTGTCATGCTCTTAATCTCATTTCGAAAATCAATTAGGATTGTTTTGCTGTTAACAGTGTTACACTCTTCAGTCCATCACTTGTGGCAGTGAAGAAACATCTACAAATAATGAAGTGTAAAATAGAAACATCTGCAGAAACAAATATTAAGTGAAAAAAAGGAACGATATACAGATGATTGAGGTCTGAGTAACAGATAGAATTGTAAAAAAAAAAAAGAAGACTGGTATTAAAAACATCACAGAAATAAGATCATGAGTGTAGAAATCGGTGCAGTTTTATTTAAAGAGAAATGAAAGTGCTGAGTAAAGAGATTTTATACAGTGTATGATTTTAGACACATTGAGAGCGGGCTGGGGGTGCAAACTTTTGCACACAGCTATATATGCGTTAATACTGCAAATATTTGACGCAGAGTAAAAGATAGAAAATAATTGTGCAGTTAATAATATCCGGTGTTTTTGCGGCTACTTTCTTGCGGTTCTTGTTTGAAAGTGAAACTGGAGATGTGCATTAGGGGGAATGCAGCCGTGCGCGTGCAAACATCACGCGTTCCTTTTCTTATTCTTATATATGAGGAATATTTATCAAATCCTAAATATCTATTCCGTTAAATACAAAATGACATCAAATACTCATTATCAATAATAAGATTAATAATGATGATTAAATTCGATGCACATCAAAAAGGAAAATACAGAAGCATCCTGCAGAAGTGATCTATAATTCTGTAATATTATATTTAATATAACAGATTTTATTTTTCACTCTCAGAAACATAAATCAGTTCTTTACCTACTGCATTATTTCAGCAGGAGTTTATTCCTAATGCACTCTCATTTATATAAATCACATTTTTATCATGAATTTATTCCTACTTAATTATGATGACTGTTATTAATATTATTATTATTATTATTATTATTATAATGATGATGAATTACCTGTGGAGTGGATCAGAAGTTCCCGTGCGCGCGCTCCGTACAACCCATCTTCCTCGCGCTTCTCTTTCCGCGCGCACTTTCCCCGATACTCCCCCTCCCTCCC
>MU597129.1:1133528-1143883 GCA_024362625.1 Silurus asotus
ATATATATAAAACACAAGAATCATCAATAAATAAAAAGTCTAATAATTATCCAGAATATCTTCTTTTTTTCACATCATACTATTATTAATAAACTACAATTTCATTTTTTTATTTTATTATTTATTTATTTATTTATTTATTTATTTACACAAAAAACTCAAACCACTGAAACGTGTCTCCAGACATTTATTATCAAAATGATCATGATAGATAAGAAGACTCATTCTGACATTACAAGTTTATTTCTTTTTCAACATTTCAGTCTTATAGATTTCATATTTAATATCCACATATTCACACACTGAGCATTTACACCCATTTACAAATATATACATGTTATAGAATAGTTCAGTGTTTAAAAGATATTTCTTTAGACTGCAGGAAACAGGTTGATGTTCGTACATTTATTTTTTTACAACTAATAAAATCACAGATTATTTGACTGTAAAATGAGCTATTGTTTTATCAGTACTGAAATATACGCGGTGGAATTTTCTCTACACGTCATTTCTGTAGGTTTACGCTGATGTTCTGCATTGCGACTTTATTTCATGACTAGATATGATCAACTTTTTCATGAGAACTTCACAGTACAAGCAGCAGTGTGGAAATTAAAGTTCTGTGTGATTCTACAATTTTTTTTTTCACAGAACATGAGAAGATTGTTGTTTTTAGAAGATCGTTTATGTTAGAATTAAATCACACTATTCTTTGGAATAAGAAGGTTCCTGGAATGAATTGGATTTTTTCCCATGAAAACCGTAGATGGATGGTTAAATATTTTTTTGTGGTTCTATAAAGAGCTGCTATAAAATGTCAAATGTTTGACCCTCTGAGAAAACTCCTGTGTCCTGTCTCTAGAAGAACCTGTCTAGAACCCCTGAAGAACCTGTTGGCAGCAATAACTCATGGATATATAAATAAATGAGGTATTTTTTCCTTGAATTTCCTTGAAATTCATCTAAATGGTTCTTCCACACGTTTCTTCTCCCTCCAGTAACCGTTAACAAACAAATGTACATTTCTATTAGAAACTTACATCAATGAACATGTGTTTAAAGTGTTTGGCAAAGAACCTTCTCCAGCACCTTTATATCTGAGTGTAATTTTAAGTATACTCTGGTCCTGATGAGTCCTCCTCTGAGAATGACCTCGAGCCGAAGCCATCCTTGATGGGCAGAGCGTTGGTTGTGCTGAGGCTATTGGTGTTTGTGGTGGTGCTCATTCCTTTCCTTTTCAGCTTGCGTTCCTCCATCTTGATGGTGTCGTAGAGTCCTGTGGGACCCTCCTCCAGCAGTACGTTCCTCTCTGAGTGGGACGGCTTCATCTGGCAGACGTGTCGCAGCACAAGCAGAGTGGGAGCGTACAGCATGTTGACGAGGCCCATGCCCAAGTTGAGCTGGACAAATCCCAAGTTATGGACGATCTGTCCGGCCACGATGGGCCCCATGGCGTAGGCCACGGAGTACGAGATATCTGCGATGGCGTAGACGCTGCCGTACACAGACACGTGACGAACGTCGACGAGAAAAGCCAGCGTGGGCAACAGTGCTGTGTCGACCAGCGCAATCCCGAAGCAGATGCCACATAGAGGCACCATGAGCTGTCCGAAGTTCTTGCAGGCTGGTACGGTGCATGAGCTGGCACCGATGATCACCATGCCCAGAGCACCGTAGAACCACTGCAGGTGCGGGTACTTGGCTGCCAGTTTGACCGTCATGTACACGCCGAAAATATGTGGGAAGAAGGAGGGCAGCCATGTCAGGCCCATTTCCCACTTAGTGGAGTGCATTGTGGTCTCCATCCAGTTGGCCACAGTTGGCTCCAGAAAGGCCAAAGGTATGTTGCACACCGTAAGCGCTCCGGCTACCACGGCGATATACGGGTCCACCATGAGCCTTTGAATTGGTGTTCCGATGGGCATGTTCTCACGTGAACGGTCTGAAAAGGGCTTGATCACAGTCAGCAGCAGTAAACCATCAGCCAGGCAGACGCACGCTAAAACAACAAACGGTACGCGTTTACCGGCAAACTCGTACAGCACGCCGCCGAACGGGGGCGCCACGAGACTCCCAAACGATATGAACGCCAGGGCGATACCGAGCGCCCGTCTGCGCTCCGCCTCCTCCGTGTACCTGTCGGCGATCATGGCGATGCCCGAAGTGTCTGCAAACGCAGAGCCGAGACCCTGCAGACTGCGTGCCATGAACAAGGTGGCGTAGTTCTCAGCAAACGCGAACACGCTGGTGGACAAGAACATGATCGTCAGTCCGATCAGCAGCGGGATGTCATAACCCACCCGGTCAATAAACGTCCCCGATAAAGGGTTCACAAGCAGCTGGACGATGGCTTTGGAGGCGAACAGCACTCCTATCTTCATATCCAGGTTCTCCTTGGTGCTGGCGGTGGAGTTACTGTGCGCTCCGTTCTCGCTCTCCAGGTCGGCCAGGTAGTCTGGGATGATTGGAACGATCACCATGTACAGCATGTTGTCTAAAAGCAGCGCCACGCACACGCTCACTAAGATGATCCTCCTCTGGCGCTCGGGATCGTGCACTGCCCCGCCGAACTGCTTCGTCCTCTCCGAAAGTTTCTGCGCAGCTGATCTGGCCATCCCGAGAGAACCTCCAGACTCCTCCATGCTTCAGAGTAAAGGAAAAATATATATCTCCTACTGCTTTCTTTTTACTGATCTGTTTTTATCTTTCCTTCCCCGAAGCGCGAGGTTTCCCACCTCCGAGTCCTTCAGCTCATCAAAAACCACCTCCGGGTCTCTGAGTCCTTCAGCTCACCAACTTTCCATCTTCTCCTGGATGCGTCTCCGGGCGTTGGCTTTGATTCTCTCTCTCTCTCTCTCTCTCTCTCTCTCTCTCTCTGCGCTTGCTTTCTTGTTTCTCTTCCTCACTTTCTTACTTTCTTTTTTCTCTTGTTTCTCTCTTTATTTTTCTGAAGATCCTTCTATCAGGATCCACAAACCGCCGCGCTGCAATTAAAGCGAATGAACTGACAGCTGTGAGTCCACATGGATTTCAGGGTTTATTTTGTCCTCATCTCTCTCTCTCTCTCTCTCTCTCTCTCTATCTCTCTCTCTCTCTCTCTCCCTCTCTCTCTCTGTCTCTGATCTATAAATGGATTCGCATTGACCAATCAGAAGTAGAAACAGAAGTACTCGAGCTCTCGAGCATCACATCCTTCGCAATGGGTACGTGTGTGTGTGTGTGTGTGTGTGTGTGTGTGTGTGTGTGTGTGTGTAGAGAGAGACAAATAGACTTACAAAGTAAACGCCCAAAATCAGAAAGCTGTGAGTGTGAAATAGTTTAAACCCCAATTGTCTTAAAATTAAATAAAAATATACACAATTAAACATTAATTTAAAAACCACACAGGAAATTCTATAAAAGCAAAGTGTATTATGCAGAAGAAACAGAGATAATATTAGGGCAAAATAATAAAAATAAACAATAATAATATTTGAAATTAAAAAAATAATATTTAAAAATATATATATCCTTTAAATAAATGCAGCTAGAACAGAAAGGAGAAATTTAAGGAATATAACGAAATTTGAATAATCAAACAAATAAATAATTATTATTGAGGTCACAGAAGGACACGACCTCATTCTGTGGGTTTAAATAAAGTGTTCATGTTTAATGTTCAATATAAAGCACACATTTCATCTAAACCTGATGCTCTGGATACAAAAAACCCAGAGGGAAAAGTCAATACAAATATTTTCAGTAAAAACTAAGCTATTGCGTAGAGACACTGCCACCTAGTGTTCACATCATCACTGCACACATCATCAACATCATCTGTATTTTCTAGTTTCTGAGTTCAAATCAAGTTTCCCCAAAATAATCTGTCTTCTGGATTGTTCCTGGAACTGAGACATGAGGAGGAATACGAGGTTTTATTTCTAAAACTAGTACTTTTATTCCTTTTATAAGTTTTAGGCAGGTATGAATAAAATCAGGTAGGCTGTTTGGACATCTTGGAGAGCTTACCTCAGATTTTCTGTGAATGGAGGCTCCTCAAATCCTTCTGTCTCTTCGTGTAATCTCAGACAGACTCCATGATGTTGAGATCAGGACTTTGGGGAGATCGTTGTCCTCCTGCAGAATACATTTAGGGCCAATCAGATGGTATCAGATGGTACCTCCCTGATGGTACTGCATGATGGAGAATGATCTGCCTGTATTTCTCAGCATTGAGCACATCATTAATCCTAAAAAATGCAGCTCCAAACCTGCATAAAACCTCCACCACCATGCTTTACTGTTGCCTGCAGACACTCATTACTGTGCCGCTGTCCAGCACTTCAGCAAACATCCTGCCTCCTGACTGATCAGTTCAGCGCACCTGCTTCCATGTTTCTGCCCTCAGTTCCTCTGTTCTCAGAGGTAAAACATTAAACCTTGTTTTAAAGTCAGAGCTTTTGCTTTTTGACTGCAATTCTTCCATGAAGATCACTTCTGGCCACATTCCTCCAGGCAGTAAATAAGTTTATCTTGCTTCTTATTTCTGTACATTTTGTTTTTGTTTGTTATTGAAGATTTTTAAAATTATTAATAATTAATTTTATTAAAAGTTCAATGTCCAAGAGTGACATCACCCTGAAGTGAACACATAATCAATCACTAAATTAGTGAATAAATCAATCAAACGAATATATTTTCCAGAACAAATATTTCCACTATAAAAAAGTTATAATAAAGATATTACTATTATTCATTTTCTATGTTTAATGTGAAATATAATTTATTACAGTAATTATCACATATTTGATGTGCAGATGTGTTGCATTTTTATGAAGTTAATTAAAATATTAAATATTTGACTAACCCTAACCCTAAATCAATCAAAATTAAATTACATGCAGGATTTTTCTGCTATGATTCTTTATATTGACTAACTCAAATGTAATAACTATTCTTATTTGAAATGTTACAGATACAAACTACATGAAAAATTCCTAAATACTGTATAAATTAATTTATGGACGTTTCATTTATGAGCTGCTATTCTTGCAGTCTCCACAAGAGGACAGCAAAGAACTATAAACGACCAAACGACTCACACAAGTTACAGCGCAGTGATTTGGTTGTACACAAACTGTGTTCCTCAAAGGTTATTAAAAGGTTAAACAGGTTTTTTTTTTTTTGAATATGTGCGATATAGAAATGCTTAATCCAGACCTGATCACTGTGGCATCTCTAGGGTTGATTAGGAAAGTTGTGGTAGGGCAAGGTGGAGTTTTATAGGTTGTGGATAGGATTGAATTTGGGTTAGTGTTGATTTAGTGTTAGGTTGAGGGAAGACTTATCTGATGTGAAACATCTGCACATACTTCCTCAATTTATATATATATGTATAAAATCATAATATATTAATACTTTTATATTAAAAGTTTGATTTATACATTAGCTACCAGCTGGGGTTCAGATGGGGCTCGGGTATAGAGAGGGTAAAGGCTATATTAGCGTCGACAGGGTCGATTTACATTTTGGGTTGAGTAAAGTATATTGGTACGGGGTTAGTTTGGGTTCAGTTAGAGTTAATGTTGAGCTTTGTTTAGGGTTAGAGTTTAGAGTTAAGGTTAGAGTTAGGGTTAGAGTTAGGGTTAGAGTTAGCGTTAGGCATAGGGTTATGTTTAAGGTTAATGTTAGGGATAGAGTTACGGTTAGAGTTAGAGTTAGAGTTAGAGTTAGGGTTAGGGTTAGATTAACGGTTAGGTTTAGAGTTACAGTTAGGGTTAGGGTTGGGGTTAAGGTTAGCAGTTAGGGTTAGGGTTTAGGGTTAGGGTTAGGATTTAGGGTTAGGATTAAGGATTAGGGATATAAATTAGGGTTAGGTTTTAGGGTTAGGGTTAGGTATTAGGGTTAGGGTTAGAAATAGGGTTATGGTTAGAGTTAAGGATAGGGTTAGGGTTAAAGTTAGGGTTATGGTTAGAGCTAGAGTTAGCGTTAGGGTTAGAGTTAAGGTTAAAGTTAGAGTTACAGTTAGAGTTACAGTTAGAGTTAGAGTTAGGGTTAGGGTTAGAGTTACAGTAAGAGTAACGGTTATGGTTAGGGTTAGAGTTAGGGTACGAGTTAGGGTTAGGGTTAGAGTAACGGTTAGGGTTAGGGTTAGAGTTAGGGTTAGGGTTAGACTAACAGTTAGGGTTGGAGTTAGGGTTAGGGTTAGAGTTAGGGTTTGGGTTAGAGTTAGGGTTAGGGTTAGAGTTACGGTTAGGGTTAGAGTTACAGTTAGAGTTAGAGTTAGGGTTATGGTTAGAGTTAGGGTCAGAGTTAGGGTTAGGGTTAGAGTAACAGTTAGGGTTAGGGTTAGAGTTAGGGTTTGGGTTAGACTAACGGTTAGGGTCAGGGTTAGAGTTAGAGTTAGAGTTAGAGTTTGGGTTAGAGTTAAGGTTAGAGTAACGGTTAGGGTTAGGGTTAGAGTTAGGGTTAGACTAACGGTTAGGGTTAGGGTTAGAGTTAGAGTTAGAGTTTGGGTTAGAGTTACAGTTACAGTTAGGGGTAGGGTTATAGTTAAAGTTGAGCTTTGTTTAGGGTTAGATGTTGGGGTTAGGGTTAGGGTTAGAGTTAGGGTTAGGGTTAGAGTAAGGGTTAGGGTTTGAATTAGAGTTAGGGTTAAAGTAACGGTTAGGGTTAGGGTTAGAGTTAGGGTTAGACTAAAGATTAGAGTTAGGGTTTGGGTTAGAGTTACAGTTACAGTTAGGGGTAGGGTTAAAGTTAAAGTTGAGCTTAGTTTAGGGTTAAAGGTTAGGGTTAGGGTTGAGCTTTGTTTAGGGTTAGAGGTTGGGGTTAGGGTTAGGTTTAGGGTTAGAGTTATGGTAAGAGTTAGGGTTAGGGTTAGGGTTTGGGTTAGGGTTAGAGTAACGGTTAGGTTTAGAGTTACAGTTAGGGTTAGGGTTGGGGTTAAGGTTAGCTGTTAGGGTTAGAGTTAGGATTTAGGGTTAGGATTAAGGATTAGGGATATAAATTAGGGTTAGGGTTAGGTTTTAGGTTTAGGGTTAGGTATGAGGGTTAGGGTTAGGGCTAGAAATTAGGGTTAGGGTTAGATTTAGGGTTATGGTTAAAGTTAGATTTAGGGTTATGGTTAGAGTTACGGTTAGGGTTAGAGTTACAGTTAGAGTTAGAGAAAGGATTAGAGTTACAGTTACAGTTAGAGTTAGGGTTATAGTTAGGGTTAGAGTTAGGGTACGAGTTAGAGTTAGGGTTAGAGTAAAGAATATGGTTAGGGTTATAGTTAGGGTTAGGGTTAGACTAGGGTTAGGGTTAGGGTTAGGGTTAGAGTTAGAGTTAGTGTTTGGGTTAGAGTTAGGGTTAGGGTTAGAGTTAGGGTTAGACTAACGGTTAGGGTTAGGGTTAGAGTTAGAGTTAGAGTTAGGGTTAGAGTTAGGGTTAGGGTTAGAGTTAGGGTCAGAGTTAGGGTTAGGGTTAGAATAACGGTTATGTTTAGGGCTAGAGTTAGGGTTAGGGTTAGACTAACGGTTAGGGTTAGACTAACGGTTAGGGTTAGAGTTAGAGTTAGAGTTAGGGTTTGGGTTATAGTTAGGGTTAGAGTAATGGTTGGGGTTAGGGTTAGGGTTAGAGTTAGAGTTAGGGTTAAACTAATGGTTAGGGTTAGGGTTAGAGTTAGAGTTAGAGTTTGGGTTAGAGTTACAGTTACAGTTAGGGATCGGGTTATAGTTAAAGTTACGTTTTGTTTAGGGTTAAAGGATGGGGTTAGGGTTGAGCATTGTTTAGGGTTAGGGTTAGAGTTATGGTAAGAGTTTGGGTTAAGGTTAGGGTGTGAGTTAGAGTTAGAGTTAGTGTTTGGGTTATAGTTAGGGTTAGGGTTAGAGTTAGGGTTAGACTAACGGTTAGGGTTAGGGTTAGAGTTAGAGTTAGAGTTAGAGTTAGGATTAGAGTTAGGGTTAGGGTTAGGGTTAGGGTTAGAGTAATGGTTAGGTTTAGGGCTGGAGTTAGGGTTAGGGTTAAACTAACGGTTAGGGTTAGGGTTAGGGTCAGGGTTAGAGTTAGAGTCAGAGTTAGTGTTTGGGTTAGAGTTAGGGTTAGAGTAACGGTTAGGGTTAGGGTTAGAGTTAGGGTTAGACTAATGGTTAGGGTTAGGGTTAGAGTTAGAGTAAGAGTTAGAGTTAGAGTTAGGGTTTGGGTTAGAGTTAGGGTTTGGGTTAGAGTTACAGTTACAGTTAGGGATCTGGTTATAGTTAAAGTTGAGCTTTGTTTAGGGTTAAAGGATAGGGTTAGGGTTGAGCTTTGTTTAGGGTTAGAGGTTGGGGTTAGGGTTAGGGTTAGAGTTATGGTAAGAGTTTGGGTTAGGGTTAGGGTTAGGGTTAGAATTACAGTTAGAGTTAGGGTTAGGGTTAGGGTTAGGGTTAGAGTAAGGGTTAGCGTTAGAGTTAGAGTAAGGGTTAGAGTTAGGGTTAGGGTTAGACTAAAGGTTAGAGTTAGAGTTAGGGTTAGGGTTTGGGTTAGAGTTAGATTTTAGGTGAGTTGCAGTTACAGTTAGGGGTAGGGTTAAAGTTAACGTTGAGCTTAGTTTAGGGTTAAAGGTTACGGTTAGGCTTGAGCTTTGTTTAGGGTTAGAGGTTGGGGTTAGGGTTAGGGTTAGGGTTAGAGTTATGGTAAGAGTTAGGGTTAGGGTTAGGGTTTGGGTTAGGGTTAGAGTAACGGTTAGGTTTAGAGTTACAGTTACAGTTAGGGTTAGGTTTGGGGTTAAGGTTAGCAGTTAGGGTTAGAGTTAGGATTTAGGGTTAGGATTTAGGATTAGGGATATAAATTAGGGTTAGGGTTAAGTTTTAGGGTTAGGGTTAGGTATTAGGGTTAGGCTTAGGGCTAGAAATTAGGGTTAGGGTTAGATTTTGGGTTATGGTTAGAGTTAGAGTTAGAGTTAGGGTTAGAGTTAAGGTTAGAGTTAGAGTTAGGGTTAGAGTTAGAGTTACAGTTAGAGTTAGGGTTATGGTTAGGGTTAGAGTTAGGGTACGAGTTAGAGTTAGGGTTAGAGTAATGGTTAGGGTTAGGGTTAGAGTTAGGGTTAGGGTTAGACTAACGGTTAGGGTTAGGGTGAGGGTTAGAGTTAGAGTTGGTGTTTGGGTAAGAGTTAGGGTTAGGGTTAGAGTTAGAGTTTGGGTTAGAGTTAGGGTTAGGGTTAGGGTTAGAGTTGGAGTAAGAGTTAGAGTTAGGGTTAGGGTTAGGGTTAAGGTTAGGGTTAGGGTTAGAGTTAGAGTTAGAGTTAGAGTTAGAGTTAGGGTTAGACTAATGGTTCGAGTTAGAGTTAGAGTTAGGGTTTGTGTTAGAATTACAGTTACAGTTACAGTTAGGGGTAGGGTTAAAGTTAAAGTTAAGCTTTGTTTAGGGTTAAAGGATGGTGTTAGGGTTGAGCTTTGTTTAGGGTTAGAGGTTGGGGTTAAGGTTAGGGTTAGAGTTAGGGTTAGGGTTAGAGTTACAGTTAGGGTTAGGGCTAGGGTTAGATTTAGGGTTATGGTTAGAGTTCGAGTAATAGTTAGAGTCAGGGTTAGGGTTAGGGTGAGGTTTAGAGTTAGAGTTGGTGTTTGGGTAAAAGTTAGGGTTAGGGTTAGAGTAAGGGTTAGACTAACTGTTAGGGTTAGGGTTAGGGTTAGAGATAGAGTTAGGGTTAGAGTTAGGGTTAGGGTTAGAGTTGGAGTAAGAGTTAGGGCTAGGGTTAGATTTAGGGTTATGGTTAGAGTTCGAGTAATAGTTAGAGTCAGGGTTAGGGTTAGGGTGAGGTTTAGAGTTAGAGTTGGTGTTTGGGTAAAAGTTAGGGTTAGGGTTAGAGTAAGGGTTAGACTAACTGTTAGGGTTAGGGTTAGGGTTAGAGATAGAGTTAGGGTTAGAGTTAGGGTTAGGGTTAGAGTTACAGTTAGGGTTAGGGCTAGGGTTAGATTTAGGGTTATGGTTAGAGTTCGAGTAATAGTTAGAGTCAGGGTTAGGGTTAGGGTGAGGTTTAGAGTTAGAGTTGGTGTTTGGGTAAAAGTTAGGGTTAGGGTTAGAGTAAGGGTTAGACTAACTGTTAGGGTTAGGGTTAGGGTTAGAGATAGAGTTAGGGTTAGAGTTAGGGTTAGGGTTAGAGTTACAGTTAGGGTTAGGGCTAGGGTTAGATTTAGGGTTATGGTTAGAGTTCGAGTAATAGTTAGAGTCAGGGTTAGGGTTAGGGTGAGGTTTAGAGTTAGAGTTGGTGTTTGGGTAAAAGTTAGGGTTAGGGTTAGAGTAAGGGTTAGACTAACTGTTAGGGTTAGGGTTAGGGTTAGAGTTAGGGTCAGAGTTAGGGTTAGGGTTAGATTAACGGTTAGGGTTAGGGTTAGAGTTAGAGTTAGAGTTAGAGTTAG
>MU597129.1:1146082-1196815 GCA_024362625.1 Silurus asotus
GGGTTAGGGTTAGGGTTAGGGTTAGATTAAGGGTTAGGGTTAGACTTAGAGTAAGGGTTAGAGTTAGGGTTAGGGTTAGACTAAAGGTTAGAGTTAGAGTTAGGGTTTGCGTTAGAGTTAGATTTTGGGTTAGAGTTACAGTTACAGTTAGGGGTAGGGTTATAGTTGAAGTTAAACTTTGTTTAGGGTTAGAGGATGGGGTTAGGGTTGAGCTTTGTTTAGGGTTAGAGGTAGGGGTTAGGTTTAGGGTTAGAGTTATGGTAAGAGTTAGGGTTAGGGTTAGGGTTAGGGTTAGCGTTACAGTTAGAGTTAGGGTTGGGGTAAGGGTTATATTAAGGGTTAGGGTTAGATTAAGGGTTAGGGTTAGACTTAGAGTAAGGGTTAGAGTTAGGGTTAGGGTTAGACTAAAGGTTAGAGTTAGAGTTAGGGTTTGCGTTAGAGTTAGATTTTGGGTTAGAGTTACAGTTACAGATAGGGGTAGGGTTAAAGTTAAAGTTGAGCTTAGTTTAGGGTTAAAGTTTAGTGTTAGGGTTGAGCTTTGTTTATGGTTAGAGGTTGGGGTTAGGGTTAGGATTAGGGTTAGAGTTATGGTAAGAGTTAGGGTAAGGGTTAGGGTTAGAGTAACGGTTAGGTTTAGAAGTACATTTACAGTTAGGGTTAGGGTTGGGGTTATGGTTAGAGTTAAGGATAGGGTTAGGGTTTAAGTTAGGGTTATGGTTAGAGCTAGATTTCGCATTAGGTTAGAGTTAAGGTTAAAGTTAGAGTTAGGGTTAGAGTTAGAGTTAGAGTTAGAGTTAGAGTTAGAGTTAGGGTTAGTGTTAAAGTTGAGCTTTGTTTAGGGTTAAAGGATGGGGTTAGGGTTGAGCTTTGTTTAGGGTTAGAGGTTGGGGTTAGGGTTAGGGTTAGAGTTATGGTAAGAGTTTGGGTTAGGGTTAGGGTTAGGGTTAGGGTTAGCGTTAGAGTTAGACTAAGGGTTAGAGTTAGGGTTAGGGTTAGACTAAAGGTTAGAGTTAGAGTTAGAGTTAGGGTTTGGGTTAGAGTTAGATTTTGGGTAAGAGTTACAGTTACAGTTAGGGGTAGGGTTAAAGTTAACGTTGAGCTCAGTTTAGGGTTAAAGGTTACGGTCAGGCATGAGCTTTGTTTAGGGTTCGAGGTTGGGGTTAGGGTTAGGGTTAGGGTTAGAGTTATGGTAAGAGTTAGGGTTAGGGTTTGGGTTAGGGTTAGAGTAACGGTAAGGTTTAGAGTTACAGTTACAGTTAGGGTTAGGGTTGGGGTTAAGGTTAGCAGTTAGGGTTAGAGTTAGGATTTAGGGTTAGGATTTAGGATTAGGGATATAAATTAGGGTTAGGGTTAAGTTTTAGGTTTAGGGTTAGGTAATACTGTTAGGCTTAGGGCTAGAAAGTAGGGTTAGGGTTAGATTTAGGGTTATGGTTAGAGTAGGAGTTAGAGTTAGGGTTAGAGTTAGGGTTAGAGTTAGAGTTAGGGTTAGAGTTACGGTTAGGGTTAGACTTACAGTTAGAGTTAGAGTTAGGGTTGGGGTTAGAGTTACAGTTAGAGTTAGGGTTATGGTTAGGGATAGAGTTAGGGTACGAGTTAGAGTTAGGGTTAGAGTAACGATTAGGGTTAGGGTTAGGGTGAGGGTTAGGGTTAGACTAACGGTTAGGGTTAGGGTGAGGGTTAGAGTTAGAGTTGGTGTTTGGGTAAGAGTTAGGGTTAGGGTTAGAGTTGTTTAGGGTTAGGTAATACTGTTAGGCTTAGGGCTAGAAAGTAGGGTTAGGGTTAGATTTAGGGTTATGGTTAGAGTAGGAGTTAGAGTTAGGGTTAGAGTTAGGGTTAGAGTTAGAGTTAGGGTTAGAGTTACGGTTAGGGTTAGACTAACAGTTAGAGTTAGAGTTAGGGTTGGGGTTAGAGTTACAGTTAGAGTTAGGGTTATGGTTAGGGATAGAGTTAGGGTACGAGTTAGAGTTAGGGTTAGAGTAACGATTAGGGTTAGGGTTAGGGTGAGGGTTAGGGTTAGACTAACGGTTAGGGTTAGGGTGAGGGTTAGAGTTAGAGTTGGTGTTTGGGTAAGAGTTAGGGTTAGGGTTAGAGTTAGGGTTAGGGTTAGAGTTAGGGTTAGGGTTAGGGTTAGAGTTGGAGTAAGAGATAGAGTTAGGGTTAGGGTTAAGGTTAGGGTTAGGGTTAGAGTTAGAGTTAGAGTTAGGGTTAGACTAACGGTTAGAGTTAGAGTTAGAGTTAGGGTTTGTTTTAGAGTTACAGTTACAGTTACAGTTAGGGGTAGGGTTAAAGTTAAAGTTAAGCTTTGTTTAGGGTTAAAGGATGGTGTTAGGGTTGAGCTTTGTTTAGGGTTAGAGGTTGGGGTTAAGGTTAGGGTTAGAGTTAGGGTTAGAGTTACAGTTAGGGTTAGGGCTAGGGTTAGATTTAGGGTTATGGTTAGAGTTCGAGTAATAGTTAGAGTCAGGGTTAGGGTTAGGGTTAGGGTGAGGGTTAGAGTTAGAGTTGGTGTTTGGGTAAGAGTTAGGGTTAGGGTTAGAGTTTGGGTTAGACTAACCGTTAGGGTTAGGGTTAGGGTTAGAGTTAGAGTAAGAGTTAGAGTTAGAGTTAGAGTTAGGGTTAGGGTTAGAGTTGGAGTAAGAGTAAGAGTTAGAGTTAGGGTTATGGTTAGGGTTAGGGTTAGACTAACGGTTGGAGTTAGAGTTAGAGTTGGGGTTAGACTAACAGTTAGAGTTAGAGTTAGGGTTTGTGTTAGAGTTACAGTTACAGTTACAGTTAGGGGTAGGGTTAAAGTTGAAGTTAAGCTTTGTTTAGGGTTAAAGGATGGCGTTAGGGTTGAGCTTTGTTTAGGGTTAGAGGTTGGGTTTAAGGTTAGGATTAGAGTTAGGGTTAGGGTTAGAGTTACAGTTACAGTTAGAGTTAGAGTTAGGGTTATGGTTATGTTTAGGGTTAGAGTTAGGGTTAGGGTTAGAGTAAGGGTTAGGGTTAGGGTTAGACTTAGGGGTATGTTTAGACTAACAGTTAGGGTTAGGGTTAGGGTTAGGGTTAGGGTTACAGTTAGGGTTTGGGTTAGAGTTAGGGTTAGGGTAAGAGATAGGGTTAGGGTTAGAGTTCCGGTTAGGGTTAGAGTTACAGTTAGAGTTAGAGTTAGGGTTAGGGTTAGGGTTATGGTTAGGGTTAGGGTTAGAGTTAGGGTTAGGGTTAAAGTTACGGTTAGGGTTAGAGTAACGGTTAGGGTTAGGGTTAGAGTTAGGGTTAGGGTTAGAGTTAGGGTCAGAGTTAGGGTTAGGGTTAGAGTAACGGTTAGGGTTAGGGTTAGAGTTAGGGTTAGGGTTAAAGTTACGGTTAGGGTTAGAGTTACAGTTAGAGTTAGAGTTAGGGTTAGGGTTAGGGTTGGAGTTAGGGTCAAAGTTAGGGTTAGGGTTAGAGTAACGGTTAGGGTTAGGTTTAGAGTTAGGGTTAGGGTTAGACTAACAGTTAGGGTTAAGGTTAGGTCAGGGTTAAAGTTACAGTTAGAGTTAGGGTTTGGGTTAGGGTTAGGGTTAGAGTTAGGGTTAGACTAACGGTTAGGGTTAGGGTTAGAGTTAGAGTTAGGGTTTGGGTTAGAGTTACAGTTACAGTTACAGTTAGGGGTAGGGTTATAGTTAAAGTTGAGCTTTGTTTAGGGTTAGAGGTTGGGGTTAGGGTTAGAGTTATGGTAAGAGTTAGGGTTAGGGTTAGGGTTAGGGTTAGGGTTAGAGTTACAGATAGAGTTAGGTTTAGGGTTAGGGTTATGGTTAAATTAAGGGTTAGAGTTAGAGTTAGGGTTTGGGTTAGAGTTAGATTTTGGGTTAGAGTTACAGTTACAGTTAGGGGTAGGGTTAAAGTTAAAGTTGAGCTTAGTTTAGGGTTAAAGGTTAGTGTTAGGGTTGAGCTTTGTTTATGGTTAGAGGTTGGGGTTAGGTTTAGGGTTAGGGTTAAAGTTATGGTAAGAGTTAGGGTTAGGGTTAGGGTTTGGGTTAGGGTTAGAGTAACGGTTAGGTTTAGATTTACAGTTACAGTTAGGGTTAGGGTTGGGGTTATGGTTAGAGTTAAGGATAGGGTTAGGGTTTAAGTTAGGGTTAGGGTTAGAGTTAGAGTTTGCGTTAGGGTTAGAGTTAAGGTTAAACTTAGAGTTAGGGTTAGATGTTACAGTTAGAGTTAGAGTTAGGGTTAGGGTTAGAATTACAGTTAGAGTTACAGTTAGGGTTAGAGTTACAGTTAGAGTTAGGGTTATGCTTAGGGTTAGAGTTAGGGTACGAGTTAGGGTTAGGGTTAGAGTAATAGTTAGGGTTAGGGTTAGAGTTAGGGTTAGGGTTAGGGTTAGACTAACAGTTAGGGTTAGGGTTAGGGTTAGAGTTAGGGTTTGGTTTAGAGTTAGGGTTAGGGTAAGAGTTAGGGTTAGAGTTAGAGTTAGGGTTAGACTAACGGTTAGGGTTAGGGTTAGAGTTAGAGTTACAGTTAGGGGTAGGGTTATTGTTAAAGTTAAACTTTGTTTAGGGTTAGAGTTATGGTAAGAGTTAGGGTTAGGGTTAGGGTTCGGGTTGGGGTTAGAGTAACGGATAGGTTTCGAAGTACAGTTACAGTTAGGGTTAGGGTTGGGGTTATGGTTAGAGTTAAGGATAGAGTTAGGGTTTAAGTTAGGGTTATGGTTAGAGCTAGATTTTGCGTTAGGGTTAGAGTTAAGGTTTAAGTTAGATTTAGGGTTAGAGTTACAGTTAAAGTTAGATTCAGGGTTAGGGTTAGGGTTAGAGTTACAGTTAGAGTTACAGTTAGGGTTAGAGTTACAGTTAAAGTTAGAGTTAGGGTTAGGGTTATGCTTAGGGTTACAGTTAGGGTACGAGTTAGGGTTAGGGTTAGAGTAACGGTTAGGGTTAGACTAACAGTTAGGGTTAGGGTTAGGGTTAGGGTTAGAGTTAGGGTTATGGTAAGAGTTAGGGTTAGACTAACGGTTAGGGTTAGGGTTAGAGTTAGAGTTAGAGTTAGATTTAGCGTTACGGTTAGGGTTGGAGTTACAGTTAGAGTTAGAGTTAGGGTTAGGGTTAGGGTTAGGGTTAGATTTAGGTTCAGAGTTAGGGTTAGGGTTAGAGTAACTGTTAGGGTTAGGGTTAGAGTTAGGGTAAGGGTTAGACTAACGGTTAGGGTTAGGGTTAGGGTTAGGGTCAGGGTCAGGGTTAGAGTTAGAGTTAGAGTTAGGGTTTCGGTTAGAGTTAGGGTCAGATTAAAGGTTAGGGTTAGAGTTAGACTTTGGGTTAAAGTTAGAGTTTGGGTTAGAGTTACAGTTACAGTTAAAGGGAGGGTTATAGTTAAAGTTGAGCTTTGTTTAGGGTTAGAGGATGGGGTTAGGGTTGAGCTTTGTTTAGGGTTAGGGGTTGGGGTTAGGGTTAGAGTTATGGTAAAAGTTAGGGTTAGGGTTAGGGTTAGGGTTAGGGTTAGGGTTAGAGTTACAGTTAGAGTTAGGGTTATGGTTAGGGTTAGATTAAGGGTTAGGGTTAGAGTTAGAGTAAGTGTTAGTGTTAGGGTTAGGGTTAGACTAAAGGTTAGAGTTAGAGTTAGAGTTAGAGTTAGGGTTTGGGTTAGAGTTAGATATTGGGTTAGAGTTACAGTTACAGTTAGGGGTAGGGTCAAATTTAAAGTTGAGCTTAGTTTAGGGTTAAAGGTTAGGGTTAGGGTTGAGCTTTGTTTAGGGTTAGAGGTTGGGGTTAGGGTTAGGGTTAGGGTTAGAGTTATGGTAAGAGTTAGGGTTAGGGTTAGGGTTTGAGTAACGGTTAGGTTTAGAGTTACAGTTACAGTTAGGGTTAGGGTTGGGGTTAAGGTTAGCATTTAGGGTTAGAGTTAGGATTTAGGGTTAGGATTTATGATTAGGGATATAAATTAGGGTTAGGGTTAAGTTTTAGGGTTAGGGTTAGGTATTAGGGTTAGGCTTAGGGCGAGAAATTAGGGTTAGGGTTGGAGTTAGAGTTAGCATTAGGGTTAGAGTTAAGGTTAGAGTTAGAGTTATGGTTAGAGTTAGTGTTAGAGTTAGAGTTAGGGTTATGGTTAGGGTTAGAGTTAGGGTACGAGTTAGAGTTAGGGTTAGAGTAACGGTTAGGGTTAGACCAATGGTTAGAGTTAGAGTTAGGGTTAGGGTTAGACTAACGTTTAGAGTTAGATTTAGAGTTAGAGTTAGAGTTAGGGTTTGTGTTAGAGTTACAGTTACAGTTACAGTTAGGGGTAGGGTTAAAGTTAAAGTTAAGCTTTGTTTAGGGTTAAAGGATGGCGTTAGGGTTGAGCTTTGTTTAGGGTTAGAGGTTGGGGTTAAGGTTAGGGTTAAAGTTAGGGTTAGGGATAGGGTTAGAGTTACAGTTAGAGTTAGGGTTAGGGTTAGGGTTAGATTAAGGGTTAGGGTTAGAGTTAGAGTAAGTGTTAGTGTTAGGGTTAGGGTTAGACTAAAGGTTAGAGTTAGAGTTAGAGTTAGAGTTAGAGTTAGAGTTAGGGTTTGGTTTAGAGTTAGATATTGGGTTAGAGTTACAGTTACAGTTAGGGGTAGGGTCAAATTTAAAGTTGAGCTTAGTTTAGGGTTAAAGGTTAGGGTTACGGTTGAGCTTTGTTTAGGGTTAGAGGTTGGGGTTAGGGTTAGGGTTAGGGTTAGAGTTATGGTAAGAGTTAGGGTTAGGGTTAGGGTTTGGGTTAGGGTTTGAGTAACGGTTAGGTTTAGAGTTACAGTTACAGTTAGGGTTAGGGTTGGGGTTAAGGTTAGCAGTTAGGGTTAGAGTTAGGATTTAGGGTTAGGATTTAGGATTAGGGATATAAATTAGGGTTAGGGTTAAGTTTTAGGGTTAGGGTTAGGTATTAGGGTTAGGCTTAGGGCTAGAAATTAGGGTTAGGGTTAGAGTTAGAGTTAGCATTAGGGTTAGAGTTAAGGTTAGAGTTAGAGTTAGAGTTAGAGTTAGAGTTAGAGTTAGGGTTATGGTTAGGGTTAGAGTTAGGGTACGAGTTAGAGTTAGGGTTAGAGTAACGGTTAGGGTTAGGGTTAGAGTTAGGGTTAGGGTTAGGGTTAGAGTTAGGGTTAGGGTTAGACTAACGGTTAGGGTTAGGGTGAGGGTTAGAGTTAGGGTTAGGATTAGAGTTAGGGTTAGACTAACGGTTAGGGTTAGAGTTAGAGTTAGAGTTAGGGTTAGAGTTAGGGTTAGGGTTAGGGTTAGAGTTGGAGATTGAGTTAGGGTTAGGGTTAGGGTTAGGGTTAGGGTTAGGGTTAGACTAATGGTTAGAGTTAGAGTTAGAGTTAGGTTTAGACTAACGGTTAGAGTTAGAGTTAGAGTTAGAGTTAGGGTTTGTGTTAGAGTTACAGTTATAGTTACAGTTAGGGGTAGGGTTGAAGTTAAAGTTAAGCTTTGTTTAGGGTTAAAGGATGGCGTTAGGGTTGAGCTTTGTTTAGGGTTAGAGGTTGGGGTTAAGGTTAGGGTTAAAGTTAGGGTTAGGGATAGGGTTAGAGTTACAGTTGAAGTTAGAGTTAGAGTTAGAGTTAGGCTTAGAGTTACAGTTAGGGTTAGGGTTAGGGTTAGAGTTAGGGTTATGGTTAGAGTTCGAGTAAGAGTTCGAGTTAGGGTTAGGGTTAGGGTTAGACTAACGGTTAGAGTTAGAGTTAGAGTTAGGGTTAGGGTTAGAGTTAGGGTTAGAGTTAGGCTTAGGTTTAGAGTAACGGTTAGGGTTAGAGTTTGGGTTAGGGTTAGACTAACTGTTAGGGTTAGAGTTAGAGTTATGGTTTGGGTTAGAGTTAGGGTTAGAGTAACGGTTAGGGTTAGGGTTAGAGTTAGGATTAGACTTACAGTTAGGGTTAGGGTTAGAGTTAGAGTTAGAGTCAGAGTTGGAGTTAGGGTTTGGGTTAGAGTGAGCGTTTGGTTTTAAAGTTACAGTTACAGTTAGTGGTAGGGTTAAAGTTAAATTTGAGCTTTGTTTAGGGTTAGTGGATGGGGTTAGGGTTAAACTTTGTTTAGGGTTAGATGTTGGGGTTAGGGTTAGGGTTAGAGTTTTGGTAATAGTTAGGTTTAGGGTTAGAGTTAGGGTTAGGGTTAGGGTTAGACTTAGGTTTGGGGTTAGGGTTAGAGTTACAGTTAGGGTAGGGTTAGGTTTAGGGTTAGAGTTAGGGTTAGGGTTAGAGTTAGAGTAAGGGTTAGAGTTAGGGTTAGGGTTAGGGTAAGACTAATGGTTAGAGTTAGAGTTACAGTTACAGTTAGGGGTAGGTCTAAAGTTAAAGTTGATCTTTGTTTATGGTTATAGGTTGGGGTTAGGTTTAGGGTTAGAGTTATGGTAAGAGTTAGGGACAGGGTTAGGGTACGAGTTACAGTTACAGTTAGAGTTAGAGTTAGGGTTAGAGTTAGGGTTAGGGTTAGAGTTAGAGTTAGGGTTTGGGCTAGGGCTAAACTAACGGTTAGAGTTACAGTTACAGCTAGGGGTAGGGTTAAATTTAAAGTTGAGATTTGTTTAGGGTTAGTGGTTGGGGTTAGGCTTGAGCTTTGTTCAGGGTTAGAGGTTGCTGTTAGGGTTAGGGTTATAGTTATGGTAAAAGTTAGGGTTAGGGTTAGGGTTAGAGTAAGGGTTAGGGTTAGAGTTAGAGTTAGGGTTATGGTTAGAGTGAGGGTTTGGATTAGAGTTACAGTTACAGTTAGGGGTAGATTTAGAGTTATGGTTAGGGTTAGAGTTAGGGTTGGGGTTAGCGTTAGAGTTAGGTTTAGGGTTAGGGTTAGGGTTAGGGTTAGAGTGAGGGTTAGTGTTAGAGTTAGAGTTAGGGTTAGGTTTAGGTTTATGGTTAAAGTTAGAGTTAGGGTTAGGGTTAAAGTGAGAGTTTGGGTTAGAGTTACGGTTAGTGTTAGAGTTAGGGTTTGGGTTAGAGTTACAGTTACAGTTAGGTTTAGGCTTAAAGTTAGGGTTAGGGCTAGAGTTAGGCTTAGGGGTAGGCTTTGGATTGGGTTTGCAATATAGTTAGGGTTAGTGTTGGGGGTTGCGTTAGCGTTAGAGTTAGGGTTATGGTTAGAGTAAAAGTTAAAGTTGAGCTTTGTTTAGGGTTCAGAGGTTGGGGTTAGGGTTGAGCTTTATTAAGGTTAGAGGTTGGGGTTAGGGTTGGGTTTAGCTTTAAAGTTAGGGTTATTATTAGAGTTAGGTTCAGGGTTAGAGTTAGGCTTAAGGTTAGAGTTAGGGTTAGGTTTACGATGAGAGTTAGAGTTAGTGTTATGTTTAGAGTGAGCGTTAGGTTTAGGGTTAGAGTGAGGGTTTGGGTTAGAGTTAGGGCTTGGGTTAGAGTTAGGGTTAGGGTTACGATTAGAGTTAGGGTTATGGTTAGAGTGCGAGTTATGGTTAGAGTTAGAGTGAGGGTTTGGTTTAGAGTTAGGGTTAGGGTTAGAGTTGGGGTTGGGGTTAGGGTTAGCGTTACGGTTAGAGTGAGAGTTAGAGTTAGAGTTAGGGTTAGAGTAACTGTTAGGGTTAGGGTTAGAGTTACAGTTAGGGTTAGACTAACGATTAGGGTTAGGGTTAGGGTTAGGGTTAGAGTTAGAGTTAGGGTTAGAGTTACGGTTAGAGTAACGGTTAGGGTTAGAGTTAGGGTTAGGGTTAGACTAACGTTTAGGGTTAGGTTCAGAGTTAGAGTTAGATTTAGGGTTTGGGTTAGCATTAGGGTTAGATTTAGGGTTAGGGTTAGAGTTAGGGTATAGGTAATGTTAGGGTTAGAGGTTGGGGAGTTTGAGTTACAGTTACAGTTAGGGGTAGGGTTAAAGTTAAAGTTGAGCTTTGTTTAGGGTTAGAGGATGGGTTTTAGGTTGGGGTTAGGGTTAGGGTTAGGGTTAGAGTGAGAGTTGGGGTTAGGGTTAGAGTTACAGTTAGAGTTAGGGTTAGGGTTAGGGTTAGGGTTAGAGTTAGGGTTAGGTTTTGGGTTAGGGTTAGGGTTAGAGTTAGAGTAGAATTAATGTTAATGTTAGAGTTTGGGGAGTTATAGTTACAGTTACAGTTAGGGGTATGGTTAAAGTTAAAGTTGAGCTTTGTTTAGGGTTAGAGGATGGGGTTAGGGTTGAGCTTTGTTTAGGGGTAGAGGTTGGGGTTAGGGTTAGGGTTAGCGTTATGGTTAGGGTTAGGGTTAGGGTTAGGGTTAGAGTTAGAGTTAGATTTGGGGTTAGGGTTAGAGTTACAGTTAGAGTTAGGGTTTGGCTTTGGGTTAGGGTTAGGGTAGAGTTAATGTTAGGGTTAGAGGTTGAGGAGTTATAGTTACAGTTACAGTTAGGGGTAGGGTTAAAGTTAAAGTTGAGCTTTTTTAGGGTTAGAAGTTTATTAACTAGGGTTTATTAAACAAATAAATAATTATTATTAAAGTCACAGAAGGACACAACCTCATTCTGTGGGTTTAAATAAGGTGTTCATGTTTATTGTTCAATATAAAGCACACATTTCATCTAAACCTGATGCTCTGGATACAAAAACCCCAGAGGGAAAAGTCAATACAAATATTTTCAGTAAAAACTAAGCTATTGCGTAGAGACACTGCCACCTAGTGTTCACAACATCACTGCACACATCATCAACATCATCTAGTTTCTGAGTTCAAATCAAGTTCCCCCAAAATAATCTGTCTTCTGGATTGTTCCTGGAACTGAGACATGAGCAGGAATATGAGGTTTTATTTCTAAAACTAGTACTTTTATTCCTTTTATAAGTTTTAGGCAGGTATGAATAAATTCAGGTAGGTTGTTTGGACATCTTGGAGAGCTTACCTTAGATTTTCTGTGAATGGAGGCTCCTCAAATCCTTCTGTCTCTTCGTGTAATCTCAGACAGACTCAATAATGTTGAGAACAGGACTTTGGGGAGGCCATAATTATCACTTCCAGTTTAAACTCCTTGTTAGCCTCTACACTGATAGTTCTTAATGAAATTGGCTGTGTGTTTGGGATCGTTGTCCTCCTGCAGAATACATTTAGGGCCAATCAGACACCTCCCTAATGGTACTGCATGATGGAGAATGATCTGCCTGTATTTCTCAGCATTGAGCACATCATTAATCCTGAAAAATGCAGCTCCAAACCTGCACGAAACCTCTACCACCATGCTTTACTGTTGCCTGCAGACACTCATTACTGTGCCGCTGTCCAGCACTTCAGCAAACATCCTGCCTCCTGACTGATCAGTTCAGCGCACCTGCTGCCATGTTTCTGCCCTCAGTTCCTCTGTTCTTTTGTGCGTCGCTCTGGATAAGGGCGTCTGCTAAATGCCGCAAATGTAAATGTAAATGTAAATGTTCTCAGAGGTAAGACATTAAACCTTGTTTCAAAGTCAGAGCTTTTGCTTTTTAACTGCAATTCTTCCATGAAGATCACTTCTGGCCACATTCCTCCAGGCAGTAAATAAGTTTATCTGGGTGCTACTGGTTTCCTCCTTCATGATTTCAAAAACAAAATCCTTTTCTTCTTCTGCTTTCTATTTCTGTACATTTTGTTTTTGTTTGTTATTGAAGATTTTTAAAATTATTGATAAATAATTTTATTAAAAGTTCAATGTCCAAGAGTGACATCACCCTGAAGTGAACACATAATCAATCACTGAAGTAGTGAAAAAATCAGTCAATCAAATGAATATATTTTCCAGAACAAATATTTTCACCATAAAAAAATTATAATAAAGATATTACTATTATTCATTTTATATTTTAAATGTAAAATATAATTTATTACAGTAATTATCACATATTTGATGTGCAGATGTGTTGCATTTTTATGAAGGTATTTAAAATTTAAAATATTTGACTAACCCTAAACCTAAATCAATCAAAATTAAATACATGCGGGATTTTTCTGCTATGATTCTTCATATTGACTAACTCAAATGTAATAACTATTCTTATTTAAAATGTTACAGATACAAACTACATGAACATTTACTAAATACTGTATAAATTAATTTATAGACATGTAGTTTTATTTATGAGCTGCTATTCTTGCAGTCTCCACAAGAGGACAGCAAAGAACTATAAACGACCAAACGACTCACACAGGTTACAGCGCTGTGATTTGGCTGTACACAAACTGTGTTCCTCAAAGGTTATTAAAAGGTTAAACAGGTTTTTTTTTTAATATATATATGTGCGATATAGAAATGCTTGATCCAGACCTGATCACTGTGGCATCTCTAGGGTTGGGTAGGAAAGTTGTGGTAGGGCAAGGTGGAGTTTTATAGGTTGTGGATAGGATTAGTGTTGATTTAGTGTTAGGTTTATGTGAAACATCTGCACATACTTCCTCAATTTATATATATATTAAATCATAATATATTAATACTTTTATATTAAAAGTTTGATTTATACATTAGCTACCAGCTTGGGTTCAGATGGGGCTCGGGTATATTAAAGGTAAGGGTTAAATTAGCGTTGACAGGGTTGATTAAGATTTTAGGTTGAGTAAAGTATATGGGTACGGGGTTAGTTTGGGTTCATTTAGAGTTAATGTTGAGCTTTGTTTAGGGTTAGGGTTTAGAGTTAAGGTTAGAGTTAGGGTTAGAGTTAGTGTTAGGGATAGGGTTATGGTTAGGGTTAAAGTTGAGGATAGAGGTACGGTTAGAGTTAGAGTTAGAGTTACAGTTAGGGTTAGGGTTGGGGTTAAGGTTAGTAGTTAGGGTTAGGGTTTAGGGTTAGGATTTAGGGTTAGGATTTAGGATTAGGGATATAAATTAGGGTTAGGGTAAGGTTTTAGTTTTAGGGTTGGGGTTAAGGGTTAGGGTTAGGGCTAGAAATTAGGGTTAGGGTTAGAGTTAGAGTTAGGGTTAGAGTTAAGGATGGGTTAGAATTAGGGTTAGGGTTAGGGTTAGAGTTACAGTTAGAGTTAGAGTTAGGGTTAGGGTTAGGGTTAGGGTTAGAGTTAAGGTTAGAGTTAGAGTTAGGGTTAGAGTTAGGGTTGGGGTTAGAGTTAGAGTTAGAGTTAGGTTTAGGGTTAGAGTTAGGGTTTGGGTTTGGGTTAGAGTTATGGTAAGAGTTAGGGTTAGGGTAAAGATTAGAGCTAGAGTTAGAGCTAGGGTTAGGGTTAGAGTTAGAGTAAGGGTTAGAGTTAGGGTTAGATTAACAGTTAGGGTTAGGGTTAGAGTTAGGGTTAGGGTTAGACTAACGGTTTGGGTTAGGGTTAGAGTTAGAGTTAGGGTTAGGGTTAGAGTTAGGGTTAGGGTTAGGGTTAGGGTTAGAGTAACAGTTAGGGTTAGAGGATGGGGTTAGGGTTAGGGTTAGAGTTATGGTAAGGTTAGGGTTAGGGTTAGGGTTAGGGTTAGAGTTATTGTAAGAGTTAGGGTTAGGGTAAAGATTAGAGTTAGAGTTAGAGTTAGAGTTAGGGTTATGGTTAGCGTTAGGGTTTGGGTTAGAGTTACAGTTACAGTTAGGGGTAGGATTAGAGTTAGGGTTAGGGTTAGAGTTATGGTTAGGGTTGGAGTTAGGGTTGGGGTTAGAGTGAGGGTTTGGGTAAGAGTTACAGTTACAGTTAGGGGTAGGATTAGGGTTTGAGTTACGGTTAGGGTTAGAGTTAGGGTTGGGGTTGGCCTTAGAGTTAGGGTTAGGGTTAGATTTGGGGTTAGAGTTAGCGTTAGGGTTAGAGGTAGAGTTAGGGTTAGAGTTAGGGTTAGGTTTAGAGTTAGGGTTAGAGTTAGAGTTAGGCTTAAGGTTAGAGTTAGGGTTAGGTTTACGATTAGAGTTAGGGTTATGGTTAGAGTGCGAGTTAGGGTTAGAGTTAGAGTGAGGGTTTGGTTTAGAGTTAGGGTTGGGGTACGCGTTAGAGTTAGGGTTAGGGTTAAAGTTAGAGTTAGAGTTAGGGTTGGGGTTAAGGTTTGGGTTAGAGTTACGGTTTGGTTTGGAGTTACAGTTAGGGTTAGAGTTAGAGTTAGGGTTAGAGTTAGAGTCAAGTCAAGTCAAGAGGCTTTTATTGTCATTTCTACTATACACAGTGGTACACAGTACACAGTAAAAACGAGACAACGTTTCTCCAGAACCCTGGTGCTACACTAAACAACAAACAAACAAAACAACATTAAGCTAAAACACAAGTTACATAAAGTGCATCGAGTGCAACCTGGTGCAAACAGTGCAGACAGACAGTGCAGACAGACGACACAAGACAAGACACAAAACCCTATATAGCACCGACCAGTAAACCTACTGTACACTAGATTATACAGTACTGTACAAGAAAACTGTAAAAACTAAACAAAATATAAACTATATTCCAGAAGTGACTATAAACAGTGTAGTGCAAAAAAATACAGCAGCAATCGAAGGTGCAAAAACAGCATGTAAACAGTGTAATACAGTAAAAATGATAAATGTGCAAAAACAGCGGTTGAGAGTATGGTACAGTTAAGAATAATAAATAATAAATAATAAATGGTGGTTGAATGGATTGAGATGAGTGATGAGTGTGTGTTAGGTGTTAAGTCCAGGAAAAATGTTTTTAGTTTGTTACACACATTTGAGTAAGTGTGTGTGTGTGAGAGAGTTACGTTTCTGTGTGTTGAGAAGCCTGATGGCTTGTGGGAAGAAACTGTTGCACAGTCTTGTTGTGGCGGCCCGAATGCTTCGGAACCATTTTCCTAATGTTAGAAGTGTAAAAAGTGTGTGTGAGGGGTGTGTGTGATCTTCCACAATGCTGTGTGCTTTGCGGATGCAGCGTGTAGTGTAAATGTCCATGATAGAGGGGAGAGAGATTCCGATGATCTTCTTAGCTGTCCTCACTATCCTCTGTAGGGACTTGCGGTCCGAGACGGTGCAGTTCCCAAACCAGGCAGTGATGCAGCTGCTCAGGATGCTCTCAATGGTCCCTCTGTAGAACATGGACAGGATGGGGGGAGGGAGATGGGCTTTCCTCAGCCTTCTCAGGAAGTAGAGACGCTGCTGGGCTTTCTTGGTGATGGAGCTGGTGTTAAGTGACCAGGTGAGGTTGTCCGCCAGATGAACACCAAGGAATTTGGTGCTCTTGACGATCTCCACAGAGGATCCATCAATAATCAGTGGAGATTGATCGCTCTGTGCTCTCCTGAAGTCCATAACCATCTCTTTCATTTTGTCCACGTTCAGAGACAGGTTGTTTGCTCCACACCAGGCAGTTGGCCGTTGCACCTCCTCTCTGTATGCTGACTCGTCGTTCTTGCTGATTAGACCCACCACGGTCGTGTCATCAGCGAACTTGATGATGTGGTTTGAGCTGTGCATTGCTACACAGTCATGAGTCAGCAGAGTGAACAGCAGTGGGCTGAGCACACAGCCCTGGGGGGCCCCAGTGCTCAGTGTGGTGGTGCTGGAGATGCTGTTCCCGATCCTGACTGACTGAGGTCTCTCAGTCAGGAAGTCCAGGATCCAGTTACAGAGTTAGAGTTAGAGTTAGAGTTAGGGTTATGGTAAGAGTTGGGGTTAGCATTAGAGTTAGGGTCAGGGTTAGATTGAGAGTTTAAGTTGAGCTTTGTTTAGGGTAAGAGTTTGGGGTTAGGGTTGAGCTTTATTTAGGGTTAGAGGTCGGGGTTAGGGTTAGGGTTGGGGTTAGCGTTAGAGTTAGGATTACAGTTACGATGAGAGTTAAAGTAAGTGTTATTGTTAGAGTGAGAGTTAGGGTTAGGGTTAGGGTTTAAGTTAGGGTTAGGGCTACGATTAGAGTTAGGGTTATGGTTAGAGTGAGAGTTTGGGTTAGGGTTAGAGTGAGGGTTTGGGTTAGAGTTAGGGTTAGGGTTAGAGTTGGGGTTAGGGTTAGAGTGAGAGTTGGGGTTAGTATTAGAGTTAGTGATAGGGTTAGGGTTAAAGTTAGGGTTAGGGTTAGGGTTAGAATACAGTTAGGGTTAGGGTTAGAGTGAGAGTTTGGGTTAGGGTTAGAGTGAGGGTTTGGGTTAGAGTTAGGGTTGGGGTTAGAGTTAGGGTTAGGGTTAGAGTTGGGGTTAGGGTTAGAGTGAGAGTTGGGGTTAGTATTAGAGTTAGTGATAGGGTTAGGGTTAAAGTTAGGGTTAGGGTTAGGGTTAGAATACAGTTAGGGTTAGGGTTAGAGTGAGAGTTTGGGTTAGGGTTAGAGTGAGGGTTTGGGTTAGAGTTAGGGTTGGGGTTAGAGTTAGGGTTAGGGTTAGAGTTGGGGTTAGGGTTAGAGTGAGAGTTGGGGTTAGTATTAGAGTTAGTGATAGGGTTAGGGTTAGGGTTAGGGTTAGAATACAGTTAGGGTTAGGGTTAGAGTTGGGGTTATGGTTAGAGTTAGGGTTTGATTTAGAGTAAGGCTTATGGTTAGAGTTAGGGCTGGGGTTAGCGTTAGGGTTAGGGTTGGAGTTGGGGTTAGAATTAGGGTTAGAGTGAGAGTTAGGGTTAGAGTTAGGGTTAGGGTTAGGGTTAGAATACAGTTAGGGTTAGGGTTAGAGTGAGAGTTTGGGTTAGGGTTAGAGTGAGGGTTTGGGTTAGAGTTAGGGTTGGGGTTAGAGTTAGGGTTAGGGTTAGAGTTGGGGTTAGGGTTAGAGTGAGAGTTGGGGTTAGTATTAGAGTTAGTGATAGGGTTAGGGTTAGGGTTAGGGTTAGAATACAGTTAGGGTTGGGGTTGGGGTTAGAGTTAGGGTTAGGGTTAGAGTTGGGGTTAGGGTTAGAGTGAGAGTTGGGGTTAGTATTAGAGTTAGTGATAGGGTTAAAGTTAGGGTTAGGGTTAGGGTTAGAATACAGTTAGGGTTAGGGTTAGAGTTGGGGTTAGGGTTAGAGTGAGAGTTGGGGTTAGTATTAGAGTTAGTGATAGGGTTAGGGTTAGGGTTAGGGTTAGGGTTAGAATACAGTTAGGGTTAGGGTTAGAGTTGGGGTTATGGTTAGAGTTAGGGTTTGATTTAGAGTAAGGCTTATGGTTAGAGTTAGGGCTGGGGTTAGCGTTAGGGTTAGGGTTGGAGTTGGGGTTAGAATTAGGGTTAGAGTGAGAGTTAGGGTTAGAGTTAAATTTGAGCCTGGTTTATGGTTAGAGGTCGGGGTTAGGGTTGAGCTTTGTTCAGGGTTAGAGGTTGGGGTTGGGGTTAGGGTTAAAGTTAAGTTTAGAGTTAGGGTTAGATTTAGAGTTATGGTTAGAGTTAGGGTTAGGGTTAGAGCTAGGGTTAACCCTGTATTTCTCAGCATTGAGCACATCATTAATCCTGAAAAATGCAGCTCCAAACCTGCACAAAACCTCTACCACCATGCTTTACTGTTGCCTGCAGATACTCATTACTGTGCCGCTGTCCAGCACTTCAGCAAACATCCTGCCTCCTGACTGATCAGTTCAGCGCACCTGCTTCCATGTTTCTGCCCTCAGTTCCTCTGTTCTCAGAGGTAAGACATTAAATCTTGTTTCAAAGTCAGAGTTTTTGCTTTTTGACTGCAATTCTTCCATGAAGATCACTTCTGGCCCCATTCCTTCAGGCAGTAAATAAGTTTATCTGGGTGCTACTGGTTTCCATTACATTATTTGTTTGTATTTGTTTGTTATTGAAGATTTTTAAAATTATGAATTGTAAAGTTCAATGTCCAAGATTGACATCACCCTGAAGTGAACACATAATCAATCAATGAATCAGTCAATAAATCAGTCAATCAAATGACTATATTTTCCAGAACAAATTTTTCCACTATAAAAAATTATAATTCATTTTATATTTTAATTGTAAAATATAATTTATTACAGTAGTTATCACATATTTGATGTGCAGATGTGGTGCATTTTTATAAATAAAATATTAAATATTTGACTAACCCTAACCCTAAATCAATCAAAATTAAATTACATGCGGGATTTTTCTGCTATGATTCTTCATATTGACTAACTTAAATGTAATAACTATTCTTATTTAAAATGTTACAGATATAAACTACATGAACATTTCCTAAATACTGTATAAATTAATGTATGGACATGTCGTTTCATTCATGAGCTGCTAATCTTCCAGTCTCCACAGGAGGACAGTAAAGAGCTATAAACGACCAAACGACTCACACAAGTAACAGCGCTGTGATTTGGTTGTACACAAACTGTGTTCCTCAAAGGTTATTAAAAGGTTTAACAGGTTTTTTTTTTGAATATGTGCGATATAGAAATGCTTGACCCAGACTTGATCACTGTGGCATCTCTAGGGTTGGGTAGGAAAGTTGTGGTAGGGCAAGGTGGAGTTTTTTAGGTTGGGGATAGGATTGAATTTGGGTTAGTGTTGATTTAGTGATAGGTTGAGGGAGGACTCATCTGATGTGAAACATCTGCACATACTTCCTCAATTTTTATATATATATATATATATATTAAATCATAATATATTAATACTTTTATATTAAAAGTTTGATTTATACATTAGCTACCAGCTTGGGTTCAGATGGGGCTCGGGTATATTAAAGGTAAGGGTTAAATTAGCGTTGACAGGGTTGATTAAGATTTTAGGTTGAGTAAAGTATATGGGTACGGGGTTAGTTTGGGTTCATTTAGAGTTAATGTTGAGCTTTGTTTAGGGTTAGGGTTTAGAGTTAAGGTTAGAGTTAGGGTTAGAGTTAGTGTTAGGGATAGGGTTATGGTTAGGGTTAAAGTTAAGGATAGAGGTACGGTTAGAGTTAGAGTTAGAGTTAGAGTAATGGTTAGGTTTAGAGTTACAGTTACAGTTAGGGTTAGGGTTGGGGTTAAGGTTAGCAGTTAGGGTTAGGATTTAGGGTTAGGATTTAGCATTAGGGATATAAATTAGGGTTAGGGTAAGGTTTTAGTGTTTGGGTTGGGGTTTAGGTTTAGGGCTAGAAATTAGGGTTAGGGTTAGAGTTATGGTTAGGGTTAGAGTTAAGGATAGGGTTAGAGTTAGGGTTAGGGTTAGAGTTACAGTTAGGGTTAGGGATTTGGGCTTAGGGTCAGGGGTTGGGATTAGGGTTAGAGTTCGGGTTAGGGTTAGAGTTAGGGTTAGGTTTCAGGTTAGGGTTAGACTAACGGTTAGGGTTAGGGTTAGAGTTAGAGTTAGAGTTAGAGTTAGTTTTAGGGTTAGAGTTAGGGTTTGGGTTAGAGTTACAGTTACAGTTAGGGGTAGGGTTAAAGTTAAAGTTGAGCTTTGTTTAGGGTTAGAGGATGGGGTTAGGGTTAGGGTTAGAGTTATGGTAAGAGTTAGGGTTAGGGTTAGAGTTATTGTAAGAGTTAGGGTTAGGGTTAGGGTTAGAGTTATGGTAAGAGTTAGGGTTAGGGTAAAGATTAGAGTTAGAGTTAGAGCTAGGGCTAGGGTTAGAGTTAGAGTAAGGGTTAGGGTTAGAGTTAGGGTTAGAGTTAGGGTTTGGGTTAGAGTTACAGTTACAGTTACAGTTAGGGGTAGGATTAGAGTTAGGGTTATGGTTTAGAGTTAGAGTTGGGGTTAGGGTTAGATTTGGGGTTAAGGTTAGCTTTTAGGGTTAGGGTTAGGTTTGGGGTTAAGGTTAGCGGTTAGGGTTAGATTTAGGGTTTGGGTTAGAGTTACAGTTACAGTTACAGTTAGGGTTAGGGTTAGAGTTAGGGTTAGGGCTAGAGTTAGGCTTAGGGTTAGAGTTAGGGTTGGGTTTGCATTATAGTAAGGGTTAGAGTTGGGGTTAGCGTTAGCGGTAGAGTTAGGGTTAGGGTTAGAGTGAGAGTTAAAGTTGAGCTTTGTTTAGGGTTAGAGGTTGGGGTTAGGGTTGAGCTTTATCTATGGTTAGGGGTTGGGGTTAGGGTTAGGGTTGGGTTTAGCTTTAGAGTTAAGGTGTATGGTTGGATTTAGGTTTATTGTTAGAGTTAGGCTTAAGGTTAACATTAGGGTTAGGTTTATGATTAGAGTTAGTGTTATGTTTAGAGTGAGAGTTAAGTTTACGGTTAGAGTGAGGGTTTGGGTTAGAGGTTAGGGTTAGGGTTAGGGTTACGATTAGAGTTAGGGTTATGGTTAGAGTGCGAGTTAGGGTTAAAGTTAGAGTAAGTGTTTGGTTTAGAGTTAGGGTTTGGGTTAGAGTTAGGGTTGGGGTAAGCGTTAGAGTTAGGGTTAGGGTTAAAGTTGGGGTAAGGGTTAGAGTGAGAGTTAGGGTTAGAGTAACGTTTAGGGTTAGGGTCAGGGTTAGAGTTAGGGTTAGAGTTAGTGTTGGGGTTAAGGTTTGGGTTAGAGTTAGGGTTTGGTTTAGAGTTAGAGTTAGGGTTAGAGTTAGATTTAGGGTTAGAGTTAGAGTTAGAGTTAGAGTTAGGGTTATGGTAAGAGTTGGGGTTAGCATTAGAGTTAGGGTCAGGGTTAGATTGAGAGTTAAAGTTGAGCTTTGTTTAGGGTAAGAGTTTGGGGTTGAGTTTGAGCTTTATTTATGGTTAGAGGTCGGGGTTAGGGTTGGGGTTAGCGTTAGAGTTAGAGTTAGATTTAGGGTTAGAGTTAAGCTTAAAGTTAGGGTTAGGGTTAGAGTTAGAGTTAGGATTAGAGTTACGATTAGAGCTAAAGTTAGTGTTATTGTTAGAGTGAGTGTTAGGGTTAGGGTTATAGTGAGGGTTTGGTTTGGAGTTAGGGTTAGGGTTAGGGTTAGAGTTAGGGTTAGGGCTACAATTAGAGTTAGGGTTATGGTTAGAGTGAGAGTTTGGGTTAGGGTTAGAGTGAGGGTTTGGGTTAGAGTTAGGATTTGGGTTAGAATTAGGGTTGGGGTTAAAGTTAGGGTTAGACTTGGGGTTAGGGTTAGAGTGAGAGTTGGGGTTAGTATTAGAGTTAGTGATAGGGTTAGGGTTAAGTTTAGAGTTAGGGTTAGGGTTAGCGTTAGGGTTAGAGTTAGGGTTAGGGTTAGAATACAGTTATGGTTAGAGTTAGGGCTGGGGTTAGCGTTAGGGTTAGGGTTGGAGTTGGGGTTAGTGTTAGAGTTAGGGTTAGAGTGAGATTTAGGGTTAGAGTTAAATTTGAGCTTTGTTTATGGTTAGAGGTCGGGGTTAGGGTCAGAGGTGGGAGTAAGTCACCAAATGAAAGTCTCATGTCAAGTTCAAGTCTTAACATTGCAAGTCAAAGTCAAGTCAAGTCATTCTTTTGTAAGGGTCAAGTCAAGTCAAGTCATACTCTTTGTCAAGTCAAGTCAAGTCAAGTTAAGTCAAGTCGCAACTTAGTCATCAAGTCATACCAAGTCGCACACAGCTTTGTTTGACACATTTTTTTAACTCAGGGACTTTTATTACTTATTTAGACACAGAGGCCTGATGATGGGTTACAAAAATAAATACATTTGTGTGTAACTTGTGTGTAATAAAATATCCTTAAGAAGCACTTTAAATGCTCTAAAATAAAAATAAATTAAATGAACAAGTAAACAAGAATTAATTGTAAGTTTTTTAGACAGTAGAATGTGCTGATGTTCCCTTCTCAGGAGGAGTCAGAACTACAGCTGTTAAACTGGATAATTTCTATCTATCAATACCCTGATGTATCTGTGTAAACATGGAGTGAACAGTCACATGTCCCCATCTCAACATATAGTCATAATAATAATACCTATAAGTGTAAAGTATACTCTGTCATCTCATCAGACACCAAACAATGGGTTGCATACTCAAAGTAGAATATCAATATCAGAAAAAAAAAATCTTATGGTACAACTGAGGCAGTGGTTTTTAAAAGGTGATGAACCCAACATTGTTTGCTCTGTTAGGAGTTATCCACAAACTATTATGATCATGTTACTCTAGGGCTTTTCATTAATTTTCTAATATCTTTAATAATGTAAAAAAAATAAATAAAACTATCAGGTCATGCCCCAGTATTTATGGAGATATTTAACGTACATCAAACCAGATTTATGTATGTGGCTATAACAATTTTACCCCTTGACCACTTCAATGTTAAACTGTGATGTTTGGACAGTTTAAAATAATGCCAATGTGAAGGCAAATTACAGTGAATTAAATTAGCAAAAAAATCAAACTGGCCATGTACGCGTAATCTCTAAACCCGAACTTTATTGTCCTCGGGGGTGGGGCTGGTGTTTTTGCGGTGTACATGTAGTCTTGTCCGCGGAGGGATCTGCTGTTTTGGCAGGCGGCAAGTGGCTTCCGGATTGCGTCTAGCGGTTTACGCATGCGGAAGAGTGGATTGGGTTTACCGATTTATTGGAAAATATATAGTCCATTCTTAAATATATAAAAAAATCACAATAATTGAAAAGAATATTTTCCACAAGTCATTTCAAGTAAATAGGCACAAGTCCGAGTCAAGTCTAAAGTCACAAGGAGCAAGTCTAAAGTCAAGTCGAGTCTTTTCAGAGATCTAGTCAAGTAAGTCTCAAGTCCAGAAAATTGTGACTCGAGTCTGACTCGAGTCAAGTCATATGACTCGAGTCTCCCACCTCTGGTTATTGTTGAGATTTGTTCAGGGTTAGAGGTTGGGGTTGGGGTTTAGGGTTGGGGTTAGGGTTAGGTTTAGGGTAGGAGTTAGGCTTAAAGTTAAGGTTAGAGTTAGGGTTAGGTTTAGAGTTATGGTTAGGGTTAGGGTTACGATTTGAGTTAGGGTTAGAGTTAGAGCTAGGGTTAGGGTTAGAGTTAGAGTTAAAGTTGTGGTTAGCGTTAGAGTTAGGGTTAGGGTTAGAGTTAGAGTTGAGCTTTGTTTAGGGTTAGAGGTTGGGGTTAGGGTTAGGGTTAGCATTAAAGTTAGGGCTAGGGTTAGGGTTAAATTTAGGTTTAGGGTTAGAGTTAGGGTTAGAGTTATGGCTAGGATTAGAGTTGGAGTTAGGGTTAAGGTTAGGGTTAGAGTTAGTGTTAGGGTTAGAGAAAGAGTTAGGGTTAGAGTTACGGATAGAGTTACTGTTAGAGTTAGAGTTAGGGTTAGAGTTAGGGTTAGAGTTACGGTTAGGGTTAGAGTTAGGGTTAAAGTTAGGGTTAGGGTTAGAGTAAGGGATCGGGTTAGGGTAAGGTTTAGAGTTAGGGTTATGGTTAGGGTTAAAGTTACGGTTAGACTTAGAGTTAGGGTTAGAGTTGGGGTGAGATATAGAGTTAGGGTTAGAGTTAGGGTTAGAGTTAGAGCTAGGGTTTGAGTTATGGTTAGAGTTAGGGTTTGGATTAGTGTTACAGTTAGGGTCAGAGTTAGGGTAAGGGTTAAGGTTAGAGTTAGAGCTAGGTTAAGTTTAGTGTTAGGTTTAGAGTTAGGGTTTGGGTTAGAGTTACAGTTACAGTTAGGGTTAGGGTTAGAATTAGGGTTAAGGTTAAGTTTAGAGTTAGGGTGAGAGTTAGGGTTAAAGTTAGAGGTAAACTTTGTTTAGGGTTAGAGGTTAGGGTTAGGGTAAGGGTTAGCGTTACAGTTAGTGCTAGGTCTATGGTTAGGGTCAGAGTTAGGGTTAGGGTTGGGGTTAGCTTTAGAGTTAGGTTTAGAGTTAGAGTTAGGCTTAGGGTTAGAGTTAGAGTTGAGCTTTGTTTAGGGTTAGAGATTGGGGTTAGGGTTGAGGTTGGGTTTAGGGTTAGGGTTTAGAGTTGTTTAAGGTTAGAGGTTGGGGTTAGGGTTAGGTTTCGGGTTGTGGTTAAGGTTGGTGTTAGGGTTGGGGTTAGGGTTAGGGTTAGCGTTGGGGTTAGGGATAGAGTTAGGCTTGGGTTTAGAGTGAGAGTTAAGGTTGAGCTTTGTTTAGGGTTAGAGGTTGGGGTTATGGTTCGGGTTGGGGTTAGCTTTAGATTTGGGGTTATGGTTAGAATTAGGTTTAGGGTTAGAGTTAGGCTTAAAGTTAGGGTTAGAGTTAGGGTTAGGGTTATGATTAGAGTTGAGTTGAGCTTTGTTTAGGGTTAGAGATTGGGGTTAGGGTTGAGGTTGGGTTTAGGGTTAGGGTTTAGAGTTGTTTAAGGTTAGAGGTTGGGGTTAGGGTTAGGTTGTGGTTTGGGGTTAGTGTTAGGGTTTAGGGTTGGGGTTAGAGTTAGATTTAGAGTTAGCTTTAGGGCTAAGTTATGAGTTAGACTTAGGGTTAAGGTTGAGCTTTATCTAAGGTTAGAGGTTATGGTTGGGGTTAGGGTTGGTGTTAGTGTTAGGGTTGGGGTTAAGGTTAGAGTTAGGGCTGGGGTTAGGGTTGCGGTTGGGGTTAGGGTTAAGGTTTAGCTATGTTTAATGTTAGAGGTTGGGGTTAGGGTTAGGGCTAGGGTTTGAGTTAGGGTTAGGGCTAGAGTTAGAGTTGAGCTTTGTTTAGGGTTAGAGGTTGAGGTTAAGGTTAGGTTTCGGGTTGTCGTTAAGGTTGGTGTTAGGGTTGCGGTTAGGGTTAGGGTTAGAGATAGGCTTGGGTTTAGAGTGAGAGTTAAGTTTGAGCTTTCTTTAGGGTTAGAGGTTGGGGTTATGGTTCGGGTTGGGGTTAGCTTAAGATTTGGGGTTATGGTTAGAATTAGGTTTAGGGTTAGAGTTAGGCTTTAAGTTAGGGTTAGAGTTAGGGTTAGGGTTATGATTAGAGTTAGAGTTAGGGTTATGGTTAGAGTGAGAGCTATGGTTAGACTGACGGTTTGGATTAGATTTAGGGTTGGGGTTAGAGTTGGGGTTATGGTAAAAGTGAGAGCTAGGGTTAGGGTTAGGGTTAGAGTTAGGGTTAGGGTTAGAGTTAACGTTAGGGTTAGAGTTAGGTTCCGAGATAGAGTTGGGGTTAAGGTTAGTGGTTAGGGTTAGAGATATGGTTAGAGTTACAGTTAGAGTTAGGATTAGATTTAGGGTTAGGGTTAGGGTTAGGGTTAGAGTTAGGGTTAGAGTTAGAGTTAGAGTTAGGGTTAGGCTTGGGGTTACCTTAAGAGTTAGGGTTAGAGTTAGAGTTGAGCTTTGTTCAGGGTTAGAGATTGGGGTTAGGGTTTCGTTTGGGGTTAGGTTCAAGGTTTAGCTTTTTTTAAGGTTAGAGGTTGGGGTTAGGGTTAGGGCTAGGGTTTGAGTTAGGGTTAGGGTTAGAGTTAGGGTTAGATTTAGAGTTCCCTTTTGTTTATGGTTAGAGGTTCGCGTTAAGGTTAGGGTTAGGGTTTTGGTTGTGGTTAGGGTTGGTGTTAGTGTTTGTTACAACCCTAGGTAGCCCATGTCCACATTGGTGTTCTGTATGTGTGCCTTGTGTGCAGGTCCGATCCACTCCAGAGTTTGAGGCCTGCCCTAGCCTGGCTGATCCCACCTCCTTCACAATGACATCATCCACCAGTTCCTATTTAGGGAGGAAGGAGCGAAGCAATCGAGGAGAGTTGTTGTAGTGGCGTTTTGACTGTTTGTTTTGGTGTTTGGGATATAGCTTGGTTGTTGTTGATCGTGATTTTGACCTCTGCCTGTTTACTGACCTTGAGCTTGTTTAGCCCTTGGACTTCTGTTGGTTGTATATATTTCTTTTGTATTATATTGTAAAATCTTTGTTCACTGTACATATTTATGTCACTGGCATTAGGGGTGTGGCTGCCATTTACTTTGGGTGAGGGATTGTTTTGCCTTTTGTTTTTGAAGCAGGGAGTTAGGGAAGCTGGTTGTATTTTCCTTTTCTTTGTTTTAAGGAACAGTAGCTTCCCCAAATAGTCCTTTTTGTTTATTGTTTTGGCCTTGGCCCACCCTGAAGACAAGCCTGTAAAGTCTGTGTACATATATATGTGTTAATATATTAACACCTGTGTAGCAAACCATTTTGTGTGTGTTTGTGGTCAATTTATAGGATCCATTCTGTTGAATCCCGAGCTAAATACTTTGTCCGGCCTAACCCTAGACTGGGTCGTAACAGTCAAGTCAAGTCAAGTCAAGTTTATTTGTATAGCGCTTTTCACAACAGACATTGTCTCAAAGCAGCTTTACACAAATCAACAGTGATGGTGAATAGTGCGAATTTGTCCCTGATGAGCAAGCCGTGGCGACTGTGGCAAGGAAAAACTCCCTTAGATGTTATGAGGAAGAAACCTTGAGAGGAACCAGACTCAAAAGGAGAACCCATCCTCATCTGGGTGACATCAAGAGTTTGATCATAAATTTTCCAACAATACAGAACACTGGAGAGTGAGAACTAACATGATTACTGGAGTATAAGATTATAAGTGATGTTCTTTCTGCAGTCTTAAACAGTCTTTATGGTTAGTAGCTCCTAGTTTTATAAGCTCAGCATTTTTGATCACCACAGATCCAGCATCAGCTTCTCCATGCCAGAGCCTTAACACTCCAGGAGGTCCAATGTCAAAACTCCACACATGTAGCGGGATCCAATTGACACTGGTACGTCTCTAGATGGTTCGGGATGTTTGCGAGTTCGGCATCTACTTCTTCAAAGGTCCGTAATCACCAAGAGGTGGGAGGTGACTGGAGGTTGGAACAGTGTTAGTGTTAGGGTTAGGGTTGGGGTTAGGGTTAGAGTTAAGGCTGGGGTTAGGTTTGCGGTTGGGGTTAGGGTTAAGGTTTAGCTTTGTTTAAGGTTAGAGGTTGGGGTTAGGGTTAGGGCTAGGGTTTGAGTTAGAGTTAGGGTTAGAGTTAGAGTTGACCTTTGTTTATGGTTAGAGGTTGGCGTTAAGGTTAGGGTTCGGGTTGTGGTTGTGGCTAGGGTTGGGGTCAGGGTTAGAGTTACGGCTAGGGTTAAAGATTAGTGTTAGGGTTAGAGTTAGTGTTATGGTTAGGGTTGGGGATAGGGTTAGGGTTAGCGTTAGGGCTGGTGTTAGGGTTAGGGTTAGGTTTAGAGTTAGAGTTAGGGTTGGGGTTAGTGTTATGGTTAGGTTTGGATTTGAGCTTTGTTTAGGGTTAGCTGTTGGGATTAGGGTTCGGGTTGGGGTTGTGGTTTGGGATGGGGTTAGTGTTAGAGTTAGGGCTAGGCTTAGGGGTTAGTGTTAAGGTTAGGGTTGGGGTTGAGCTTTTTTTCAATGTTAGAGTTAAAGTTAGGGTTTAGAGTTAGGGTTAGTGTTAACATTAGAGTTGTGGTTGGGGTTAGGGATAGGGTAAGAGTTAGGGTTAGGGTGAGGGTTTGGGTTAGATTTAGGGTTTGTGTTAGGGTTAGAGTTGGAGATAGGGTTACGGTTTGAGTTAGGGTTGGGGTTGTGGTTAGGGTTATAGTTATGGGTAGGTGTTAGTGTTGGGGTTAGAGTTAGGGTTATGGTTAGGGGTTTAGTGTTAGGGTTAGAGTTAGGGTTGGGGTTAGGGTTAACAAACAGGGGCTTCAACGTTATAACTAACTAGACTAAACACTACACCATGAGACAATAGAGACAAGTTGGATCATTTCTGTTTTTGACCTTTCAGCACCCTACAGTCTTTAGGAAAATAGTGTGATTCCGCAGTTTAGCCTCAAGTGGGTGCTGTGTATTATTTTGTAGAGATCTAGGTTTTTTCATTAGAGCAGTTTGTGATTATTTTCTTTACATATTCTTTCTGATTGGAAAGTGGGATGCAAACACATTGTCAGCCAGGAGACACATCTGAGAGTTAATGTACATCTGGAGTGGAGGTATGGTATACTTATAGAAAAATGGTACACATGCTCAAATATATAGTACATCCGGAGCAGAGCGATCTAAATTACTGGAACTATGTCTTATGGTTTAATTATACACAGATAAACTTGTTCGGCTTTGATGGTCTCCAGCATCTGTGGAGATGCCCTGGTGAGGAGAAGCAAGAAAGTGTGTCTTGCCTACAGTCAAACATGGTGGTGGCAGCATCATGGTCTGGGGCTGCATGAGTGCTGCTGGTACTGAGGAGATACGGTTCATTGAGGAAAGCATGGATTTCAACATGTACTGTAACATTCTAAAGTAGAACATGATGCCTCCCTTCAAAATCTGGCCCACACCACAGTTTTCCAAAAAAAAGGATGTTTTCAGACCTGTACCCTATTAGGCACCTGTGGGCCTTAAGCAGAAGGTGAACAAGCTCCATGTGTTCAACATCCAGCAGCTCCGTGATGTCATTATGGAGAAATGGAAGAGCAACCTGTGCAGCTCTGGTGAATTCCACACCCAGGAGGATAAAAGCAGTGCTGGATAACAATGTGCTCCACACAATATTCACAATATTCACACAGTTTTACTCTTTACTGAGGGTGCACTCACTTTAGTTGCCATTTAGACAATTATGTCTAAAATGTGAGGGGTGCACTTACTTTTGTGAGATACTGAACATTGAAGACCAGGAGTTCTGGTACCCCTGTATGGCACAATAACTCAGAGCCTTAACCTTTAAGCCGTGACTGCCCTGTGTGTGTGTGTGTGTGTGTGTGTGTGTGTGTGTGTGTGTGTGTGTGTGTGTGTGTGTGTGTGTGTGTGTATTTGGTGTGTGGGTGTTAGAAAGTGCTGTTCGCTGTAATGAATTACAGCCGTGAGCTTCTGACAGAAGTATTACGTAAATACGAACTAATCCAGATTACACTTCCTCTCTAATCCTTTAAAATCATTTATGTACAAAACTCATTGTGGAAATGTGCAGCTTTATATCACAGATTGGTGTGTGTGTGTGTGTGTGTGTGTGTGTGTGTGTGTGTGTGTGTAATAACATGATTGACATCTGACCCTGAGCTTTTGTCCTGCAGTAATCAGCGTAATGTACAGCACGTGTGATTGAGTGTGGAAGGTCACAGTGCAGTATAAAAGTTTGTGAACTCCTGATCATCGCTTTATGCTTCTTCTTTGAACATCACAATCCACATTTATTTTCTTCCTATGCTGTTATAATAAGTTTTAATCTTCTGGGAAGATTTTGTGGACATTAAAGTCCGGTACGGATGTAGGTAAGAAGGTCAGGAGGTTCCTGGGGTGCAGTCAGTGTTCACATTAATTCATGTTTAATAGTGTTGGAGATCTACAGCAGACGATTTTCCACTCCAACCCATGGAAAGCAGATCGTCATGGAGCTGGCTTTGTGTATAAATGTCATGCTGGTACAGGTTTGGTCTCCAAGTGTAAGTGAAGGGAAAATGTTATGCTCCTGCATCCGTCTTTCTGATAACAGTAGAAGAATCACATTGCACCAGTCGGAAACGTGCGATTAAAGGAAATAATCCTGTATTATTAGACCCCAGGCTGCAGAAGGATCATGGCTCCACCAACAGCCCCTCTGCAACAGATTTCAGATATGACGGAGAAAAAAAGTATTTCAGATTAATTAAATCTGTTCTTGAATTTAAAGTGGATTATAATTAATCGGATTAATCTGTTGACCGCGGCTCGTCCTTTTGTAACATTCTGTTCAAAAGTCTAGTAAATATTTTGGAGATTATTTCAGAGAAAAATCACAAACACTTTGTTTGTCATGCATAAAAAAAGGGTTTATAAAGTAATGATCTGATTTATTAAATTAATTCCAGGGCCAAAGAAACCCAAATACTGAGCGCTTGCAGATCGAAAGATAAAACCATGAAGATCAGAGTTAAATAAATTTACCCTGTGTTTTAGATGTGTGGAAATGCATCATGTGACAAACAGGAGCCAATCAGAGGAGGACAGACACATGGATAAATAAACATCCACACTGCAACTGGTGATTTATTTATTTGTTTATTTGTTGGTTTGTTTGTTTATTACCTAATTCTTCTTTTTCATTCATCTTCTCCCATTAGGGGGCACCACAGCGGATCATCCGTCTCCACACCCCCCTGTCCTCTACACCTGCCTCTTTCACACCAACTACCTGCATGTCTTCCCTCACCACATCCATAAACCTCCTCCTTGGTCTTCCTCTTCTCCTCCTTCCTGGTGTCTCCATCCTCAGCATTCTCCTACTCCTACTCCTATACCCCATGTCCCTCCTCTGCACATGTCCAAACCATCTCAATCTCACCTCCCTCACCTTGTCTCCAAAACGTCCTACATGCGCTGTCCCTTTAATAAACTCATTTCTAATCCTGTCCATCCTCATCACTCCCAACGAACATCTCAACATCTTCAGCTCTGCTACCTCCAGCTCCACCTCCTGTCTTTTACTCAATGCCACTGTCTCTAATCCATACAACATCTCAGGTCTCACCACAGTCCTATAAACTTTCCCTTTCACTCTCACAGATACTCTTCTATCACAAATCACTCCTGCTATCACTCTTCTCCACCCACTCCACCCTGCCTGCACTCTTTTCTTCACTTCTCTAACACACTCTCTATTACTTTGCATTGTTGACTCCAGGTACCTAAACTCCTCCATCTTTTTCACCTCTTCTCCCTGCAACCACACCACTCCACTGCCCTCCCTCTCATTCACACACATGTACATTGTCTTACTCCTACTGACTTTCATTTTCCTTCTCTCCAGCACGTACCTCCACCTCTCCAGGATGTTCTTCACCTCCTCCCTACTACCACCACAAATCACAATATCATCCACAAACACCATAGTCCATGGAGACTCCTGTCTGGCCTCGTCCTTTAATCTGTCCATCACCACTGCAAACAGGAAAGGGCTCAGGGCCGATCCTTGATACAGTCCAACCTTTACCTTGAACCAGTCTGTCGTTCCTACTGCACACTTCACTGCTGTCACACTGTCCTCATACATGTCCTGCACCACCCTCACATACGTTTCTGACACACCAGACTTCCTCATACAATACCACAACTCCTCTCTCCACCCTGTCGTACGCTTTCTCTAAATCCACAAACACACAATGCAACTCCTTCTGACCTTCTCTATACTTCTCCATCAACATCCTCAAAGCAAATTAGGCATCTGTGTTGCTCTTCCTCTTGCTCCTACTGTTGCTCACAGATGGTCACATCTTCTCTCAGCCTGGCTTCCACTACTCTTTCCCATAACTTCATGGTGTCACTGATCAACTTTATTCCCCTGTAGTTACTGCAGTTCTGCACATCTCCCTTATTCTTAAAGATCAGTACCAGCACACTCCTTCTCCATTCCTCAGGCATCTTCTCACCTTTTAAAATCCTGTTAAACAATCTGCCTAAAAACTCCACTGCATCTCTCCTAAACATCTCCATGCTTCTACCGGTATGTCATCTGGTCCAACAGACCTTCTACTCTTCATCCTCTTAATCGCTAAAAATTTATAAAAATACTTTTATATATTAGTCTCTATATGCCGATGGCTCTCAAACTTTTTCTGCCATTCCCCACTTTAGAGGGGGGTGGATTTTCAAGCCCCATCTGTCCTCATCATCCCAAAAATGCTAATGAAATACAGTGGGACGACCCACTGATCTCGACCGCCAAATTCTCGCTTTGTCATAGCATTTTTGAATCGGTTATGTCGCCAAACCCTAATATCTCGAGCACAGAGGGGGGAAAATTTGCCACTTAATGTTGGTTATGTCAGGAATCCCCCTGCCACGCCCCCTTCGGCGGCGGCATTCCCCGAAGCACCCTGCTTCTTCTCCAGTGCGCTCCTCGCAGTCATGCTGATCACACTGACTCTCATTCACTCACTCATCCCATCTCCTAGTTAAGCCCCTCCCCTCCACACACTCGCGGTCCGTTGTTGTTTGTGCATGATTGTATGTGTTGGTTCATGGTGGTCTGTGTAATCGTGTATACGTATCCTACGTACCCTTCTTCTCAGACTCCGCATTCTCTCAATGGCACCCCGGTTCACGTTCACGTTGTCTGCACCACGTATATTTGTTGCTGCCCAGCGCTGAGCTTTCCATACCGCGGATCCGTGGATTCTTTACACAAACTGTCTCTGCTTTCACAGAACTTCGTGGACCGTGCTCCCGGAGCGCACACTGGATATTACTGCTTCACTACAAGTATTGGTGGATTATCTCCTGAGTATTCTCAAACTTTGTTTGCGTTTTCTTCAGCTTCCTCCTCCTTATCCGCATTACAGGTTATCTCGATCCGCATTACCAATCAATCAAATCGCGGCAACGCTGTTGTGTAAAAAACCTCCAAAAACACGTGCATGTACATTCTCATTCAATAACGCACATCATGTACATAAAGAAATTTCAAGCACGTTAATATATTGCCGCCATTTTGGTTTTCGTTTATCTCGATCATCGCTTATCTCGACGCTTTTTCCGGCGTCCCCTCGGCCGGCAAAATAACCAGGTTCCACTGTATTTAGGTAAAAAAATTTCTAATTCACTGAAATATCAAGTTTTAAATCAATAAAATAGCATGAAGTTCACAGAGAAGATTAATGTGTAGGTACCCAAACCAAAGTTTAATTTACTTTAATTGTTTGTTTTTTGGTGCTTTGAGTGTATGAACTTTATATTTAATAAAGAAAATAATAAATGAAGATGAATAGAGAACTAAAAAAAAACTGTATAAAACTCACCTGTCATGTTTTTATGCCCCAGTAGGGGGGTGCACTGCTATATCCCTAATCAGTGAGCCAGTGGTGATGGTTTTGAGGGAAAAAACCTTCCGAGACGGTATGAGTAAGAAACTTTGACAGGAACCAGCCTCGTCCTCAACCTTAAATGTCCATTTATTAGACTTTCATCGTTGTTAAAGTTCTCACCTGTTCACTGATGGACACCTGAATGCATTCTAGCAGACTGTTTATAGGAATTACAATTTGAATCCATTTTCATAAATCTTGAGTTTAACCTCTACAGGAACATCATTAATCTTTACACTCCCTGTTCATGGGGAACCACCTTTAGATTACAAACACACGTGAAGCTTTCGCAAAGTCAATACTCAAAGGTTCCCATCGTGTACTATGTGTTGGGTGAGTGTGTTTGATCCGAAACTAATCCACACACAGAGGAGCATTGTTTACTCTGCGCTAATCACCTCACGGGGCTAAAATGCTCACTGAGGAGCATCAACACATGGATTAAAGTGATTATTATTAATATAATATTCATAAATGATCTGTGCAGGGATAAAAAATATCACCAGTCACTTGTGGGTTTCTCTTTACACGTGCAGTAATGCATTATTTACACAAACAATCAAAAAAACGTTCTTACCAAACACACGTTTAACCTCAACATGTGCGGGAATGAGTTCTACCTCTTTCACTTCATATTATTATTTTAGATATTCACAATTAAATGAGTTGGAAAGCAGTAGCTAAGTGGTTAAGATGATGGACCTCTGATTAGAAGGTCATGAGTTCATATCCCAGCTCCACCAATCTCACTGCTGGGCTCCTGGGGCCCCTGATGAAGGCCCCTAATCATAACACACCAAAACATGATTTCTGCATTTCAGTGCCTTCGTAATAATAAAATTGGGGCTTTATTACAAATCACAACAATTATATGTTTTATTTTTAGTTTGGAGTTAAAGTTGGAGAAAAACAAACAGTAAATATTTATAATTTCCTTAAATATAATTAATTAACCAAACAAATTGCTGCTAATTACATTTCTTCTACTTCTCCTTGTTAAAACTTAAAGATATTCAGGAGCTCAAAGTCACATTTATATATATATATTGATATGTGCTTCTTTTGGAACATCTCATTCCATATTTATTCTCCATCTACTGCTATAATTAACCACCATTTCTCTGGGAAGATGTTCCATCTAGATAGATTTTGTGGAAATTCATTCAGACACAAGTGTGTTAGTAAAGTCAGGTAGTGATGTAGGTGAGGGAAGGATGCTCCTCCTCCACCTCCTCTCTCAGACACACACACACACACACACACACACACACACACACACACACCAGTGGACCTCTATTTCTTCTTCTCCATTTGTTTCTGTCCTGTGAGGAACTGCCAGATTCCTTCTCTGTAAAACTCGTTGGCGTAGGCATACAGCAGAGCGTTGGAGAACGGAGACAGTTTAGCCACAACTGGGAGAACCTGCGGTGGACCTCTATTTCTTTTTCTCCATTTGTTTCTGTCCTGTGAGGAACTGCCAGATTCCTTCTCTGTAAAACTCGTTGGCGTAGGCATACAGCAGAGCGTTGGAGAACGGAGACAGTTTAGCCACAACTGGAAGAACCTGCGAGAAACATACAACACATTAACACAGAGACCATCATCTCACCACCATACGCAACAGCTTTAATTATTATTATTATTATTATTATTATTATTATTATTATTATTATTATTATTAATCATTTATATTTACTTTATTATTCATATATTTTATTCATTCATAGCAGCAATGTTATTTTGTAATTGAATTATTGTTGTTGTTACTAATTGAAATTAGCATAAAATCATTATTATTAAATTATTTTTATTTAATAATAAGTTTTCTTTATTTTTCTTACTTTTAATAATGAATTATTATTATTATTATAATTATTATTTATATCATTATCTGAGTGTGTAGGGTCTAAACCTGAGTGTGTGGGGTCTAAACCTGAGTGTGTAGTGTCCAAAGCTGAGTGTGTAGTGTCTAAACCTGAGTGTGTAGGGTCTAAACCTGAGTGTGTGGGGTCTAAACCTGAGTGTGTAGTGTCCAAAGCTGAGTGTGTAGTGTCTAAACCTGAGTGTGTAGGGTCTAAACCTGAGTGTGTGGGGTCTAAACCTGAGTGTGTAGTGTCCAAAGCTGAGTGTGTAGTGTCTAAACCTGAGTGTGTAGGGTCTAAACCTGAGTGTGTGGGGTCTAAACCTGAGTGTGTAGTGTCCAAAGCTGAGTGTGTAGTGTCTAAACCTGAGTGTGTAGGGTCTAAACCTGAGTGTGTGGGGTCTAAACCTGAGTGTGTAGTGTCCAAAGCTGAGTGTGTAGTGTCTAAACCTGAGTGTGTAGGGTCTAAACCTGAGTGTGTGGGGTCTAAACCTGAGTGTGTAGTGTCCAAAGCTGAGTGTGTAGTGTCTAAACCTGAGTGTGTAGGGTCTAAACCTGAGTGTGTGGGGTCTAAACCTGAGTGTGTAGTGTCCAAAGCTGAGTGTGTAGTGTCTAAACCTGAGTGTGTAGGGTCTAAACCTGAGTGTGTGGGGTCTAAACCTGAGTGTGTAGTGTCCAAAGCTGAGTGTGTAGTGTCTAAACCTGAGTGTGTAGGGTCTAAACCTGAGTGTGTGGGGTCTAAACCTGAGTGTGTAGTGTCCAAAGCTGAGTGTGTAGTGTCTAAACCTGAGTGTGTAGGGTCTAAACCTGAGTGTGTGGGGTCTAAACCTGAGTGTGTAGTGTCCAAAGCTGAGTGTGTAGTGTCTAAACCTGAGTGTGTAGGGTCTAAACCTGAGTGTGTGGGGTCTAAACCTGAGTGTGTAGTGTCCAAAGCTGAGTGTGTAGTGTCTAAACCTGAGTGTGTAGGGTCTAAACCTGAGTGTGTGGGGTCTAAACCTGAGTGTGTAGTGTCCAAAGCTGAGTGTGTAGTGTCTAAACCTGAGTGTGTAGGGTCTAAACCTGAGTGTGTGGGGTCTAAACCTGAGTGTGTAGTGTCCAAAGCTGAGTGTGTAGTGTCTAAACCTGAGTGTGTAGGGTCTAAACCTGAGTGTGTGGGGTCTAAACCTGAGTGTGTAGTGTCCAAAGCTGAGTGTGTAGTGTCTAAACCTGAGTGTGTAGGGTCTAAACCTGAGTGTGTGGGGTCTAAACCTGAGTGTGTAGTGTCCAAAGCTGAGTGTGTAGTGTCTAAACCTGAGTGTGTAGGGTCTAAACCTGAGTGTGTGGGGTCTAAACCTGAGTGTGTAGTGTCCAAAGCTGAGTGTGTAGTGTCTAAACCTGAGTGTGTAGGGTCTAAACCTGAGTGTGTGGGGTCTAAACCTGAGTGTGTAGTGTCCAAAGCTGAGTGTGTAGTGTCTAAACCTGAGTGTGTAGGGTCTAAACCTGAGTGTGTGGGGTCTAAACCTGAGTGTGTAGTGTCCAAAGCTGAGTGTGTAGTGTCTAAACCTGAGTGTGTAGGGTCTAAACCTGAGTGTGTGGGGTCTAAACCTGAGTGTGTAGTGTCCAAAGCTGAGTGTGTAGTGTCTAAACCTGAGTGTGTAGGGTCTAAACCTGAGTGTGTGGGGTCTAAACCTGAGTGTGTAGTGTCCAAAGCTGAGTGTGTAGTGTCTAAACCTGAGTGTGTAGGGTCTAAACCTGAGTGTGTGGGGTCTAAACCTGAGTGTGTAGTGTCCAAAGCTGAGTGTGTAGTGTCTAAACCTGAGTGTGTAGGGTCTAAACCTGAGTGTGTGGGGTCTAAACCTGAGTGTGTAGTGTCCAAAGCTGAGTGTGTAGTGTCTAAACCTGAGTGTGTAGGGTCTAAACCTGAGTGTGTGGGGTCTAAACCTGAGTGTGTAGTGTCCAAAGCTGAGTGTGTAGTGTCTAAACCTGAGTGTGTAGGGTCTAAACCTGAGTGTGTGGGGTCTAAACCTGAGTGTGTAGTGTCCAAAGCTGAGTGTGTAGTGTCTAAACCTGAGTGTGTAGGGTCTAAACCTGAGTGTGTGGGGTCTAAACCTGAGTGTGTAGTGTCCAAAGCTGAGTGTGTAGTGTCTAAACCTGAGTGTGTAGGGTCTAAACCTGAGTGTGTGGGGTCTAAACCTGAGTGTGTAGTGTCCAAAGCTGAGTGTGTAGTGTCTAAACCTGAGTGTGTAGGGTCTAAACCTGAGTGTGTGGGGTCTAAACCTGAGTGTGTAGTGTCCAAAGCTGAGTGTGTAGTGTCTAAACCTGAGTGTGTAGGGTCTAAACCTGAGTGTGTGGGGTCTAAACCTGAGTGTGTAGTGTCCAAAGCTGAGTGTGTAGTGTCTAAACCTGAGTGTGTAGGGTCTAAACCTGAGTGTGTGGGGTCTAAACCTGAGTGTGTAGTGTCCAAAGCTGAGTGTGTAGTGTCTAAACCTGAGTGTGTAGGGTCTAAACCTGAGTGTGTGGGGTCTAAACCTGAGTGTGTAGTGTCCAAAGCTGAGTGTGTAGTGTCTAAACCTGAGTGTGTAGGGTCTAAACCTGAGTGTGTGGGGTCTAAACCTGAGTGTGTAGTGTCCAAAGCTGAGTGTGTAGTGTCTAAACCTGAGTGTGTAGGGTCTAAACCTGAGTGTGTGGGGTCTAAACCTGAGTGTGTAGTGTCCAAAGCTGAGTGTGTAGTGTCTAAACCTGAGTGTGTAGGGTCTAAACCTGAGTGTGTGGGGTCTAAACCTGAGTGTGTAGTGTCCAAAGCTGAGTGTGTAGTGTCTAAACCTGAGTGTGTAGGGTCTAAACCTGAGTGTGTAGTGTCCAAAGCTGAGTGTGTAGTGTCTAAACCTGAGTGTGTAGGGTCTAAACCTGAGTGTGTAGTGTCCAAAGCTGAGTGTGTAGTGTCTAAACCTGAGTGTGTAGGGTCTAAACCTGAGTGTGTAGTGTCCAAAGCTGAGTGTGTAGTGTCTAAACCTGAGTGTGTAGGGTGTAAACCTGAGTGTGTAGTGTCTAAACCTGAGTGTGTAGGGTGTAAACCTGAGTGTGTAGTGTCTAAACCTGAGTGTGTAGGGTGTAAACCTGAGTGTGTAGTGTCTAAACCTGAGTGTGTAGGGTGCAAAGCTGAGTGTGTAGTGTCTAAACCTGAGTGTGTAGGGTGTAAACCTGAGTGTGTAGTGTCTAAACCTGAGTGTGTAGGGTCTAAACCTGAGTGTGTAGTGTCCAAAGCTGAGTGTGTAGTGTCTAAACCTGAGTGTGTAGGGTGTAAACCTGAGTGTGTAGTGTCTAAACCTGAGTGTGTAGTTTCTAAACCTGGTATAAGATGATAATGCTGTGAGGACGTACACCATTATAATGTTCTCCAATTCATCTTAGGACCTTCTTCACCTCCACATCTAACACTTACACCTGTATCATCGCTTACATGTATTTAGTGTAGACTGTTGTATGTAGCATGTAAACCTGAGTGTGTAGTGTCTAAACCTGAGTGTGTAGTGTCTAAACCTGAGTGTGTAGTGTCTAAACCTGAGTGTGTAGTGTCTAAACCTGAGTGTGTAGTTTCTAAACCTAAGTGTGTAGTGTCTAAACCTGAGTGTGTAGTTTCTAAACCTAAGTGTGTAGTGTCTAAACCTGAGTGTGTAGTTTCTAAACCTAAGTGTGTAGTGTCTAAACCTGAGTGTGTAGTGTCTAAACCTGAGTGTGTAGTGTCTAAACCTGAGTGTGTAGTGTCTAATCCTGAGTGTGTAGGGTCTAAACCTTTGTGGGGTTTAACCTGAGTGTGTAGCATGTAAATCCGAGTGTGTAGCGTGTACCTGAGTCTGTAGCGTGTAAACCTGAGTGTATAGCGTGTACCTGAGTGTGTAGCGTGTACCTAAATGTGTAGCATGTACCTGAGTGTGTAGTGTGTACCCGAGTGTGTAGCGTGTAAACCTGAGTGTGTAGTGTGTACCTGAGTGTGTAGCGTGTAAACCTGAGTGTGTAGCGTGTACCTGAGTGTGTAGCGTGTACCTGAGTGTGTAGCATGTACCTGAGTGTGTAGCGTGTACCTGAGTATGTAGCGTGTACCTGAGTATGTAGTGTGTACCTGAGTATGTAGTGTGTACCTGAGTGTGTAGTGTGTACCTGAGTATGTAGTGTGTACCTGAGTGTGTAGCGTGTACCTGAGTATGTAGTGTGTACCTGAGTGTGTAGCATGTACCTGAGTGTGTAGCGTGTACCTGAGTATGTATTGTGTACCTGAGTATGTAGCGTGTACCTGAGTATGTAGCGTGTACCTGAGTATGTAGTGTGTACCTGAGTGTGTAGCATGTAAACCTGAGTGTGTTGCGTGTACCTGAGTATGTAGTGTGTACCTGAGTGTGTAGCGTGTACCTGAGTGTGTAGCGTGTACCTGAGTGTGTAGCGTGTACCTGAGTATGTAGTGTGTACCTGAGTGTGTAGCATGTACCTGAGTGTGTAGCGTGTACCTGAGTATGTAGTGTGTACCTGAGTATGTAGTGTGTACCTGAGTGTGTAGCGTGTACCTGAGTATGTAGCGTGTACCTGAGTATGTAGCGTGTACCTGAGTATGTAGTGTGTACCTGAGTGTGTAGCATGTAAACCTGAGTGTGTAGCGTGTACCTGAGTATGTAGTGTGTACCTGAGTATGTAGTGTGTACCCGAGTGTGTAGCGTGTACCTGAGTATGTAGTGTGTACCTGAGTGTGTAGCGTGTACCTGAGTATGTAGCGTGTACCTGAGTATGTAGCGTGTACCTGAGTATGTAGTGTGTACCTGAGTGTGTAGCATGTAAACCTGAGTGTGTAGCGTGTAAACCTGAGTGTGTTGCGTGTACCCGAGTGTGTAGCGTGTACCGGAGTGTGTAGCGTGTACCTGAGTGTGTAGCGTGTACCGGAGTGTGTAGCGTGTACCTGAGTGTGTAGCGTGTACCTGAGGTAACTAGCGTATGCAGATGTCAGACCGTTACAGCTGAGTCCGAGATCAGCGAGTGCCAGACTGAAGACGAAAAAGTTACTTGGAGTCCTGAGCTGCTTCACCTTCAGGAAGGCCAATATGGATATGAAGTTCAAGAAGAACCCAAGTAAACCTAAACACACACTCACACACACACACACACACACACACACACACACAGCTGTATCCTGTCAACTGACCTCATTTTAGTGAATTAAATTTCACACAATAGTTATGCATTAAAAGAACTCATTGTTTTTTTTGCATCATGGTAAAAAGTGTACTGGTCTTTGTTTTGATATTAATACAAGCTATGAAGCTAATGTAGCGACTAAAGCAAGCTGTTAGCAATTAGCATTGTGCAATCTGTATATTAATTCAACACACACTTGCATATAAAAAGTATATATATATATATATACACACACACACACACACACACACACACCTGTATCCTGTCAACTGACATCATTTTAGTGAATTAAATTTCACACAATAGTTATGCATTAAAAGAACTCATTGTTTTTTTTGCATCATGGTAAAAAGTCTACTGGTCTTTGTTTTGATATTAATACAAGCTATGAAGCTAATGTAGCGACTGAAGCAAGCTGTTAGCAATTAGCATTGTCCAATCTGTATATTAATTCAACACACACTTGCATATAAAAAGTATAAACAGATATTTATATATATATATAAAACTTTATTACTTGTTATTAGTAAAACCATATTACTGTCAAGTTCTGGATCCTGGTTGGTCAGAAGTTGTTCTCCATAACAGCACATCTGTCAGTAGCTCAGGTTTATATTAATGCGTTTTGCATAGTAACATCTGATCAGTGGTGGAGAGTAATGAAGTAAATATAATTCGTTTCTGTATTTAAGTAGTTTTTTGTTCTGTACTGAAGTGTTTTTATTTGGGGAGATTTTTACTGAAACTTCACTACTTTTCAAAACCAAATATCTTCCTTTTTACTACATTTTGTGAACATAATTGTGCATTTTTATTTATGACTTTTTAGTTATAATTTAACTGTTCAAATCACCAATCAGGGTTGAGCACACGCTCTGTTTTACACGTGTTCACAACACACATGACCTTATTCATGTGATTTTTAAGTAGTTGAAAAGAAGGTTTTGGGTTCATGATGATTGTAATAGAAATCAATCAGTTTTCGAGTCATTAATATCAATCTATTAATAGATCAGTGTGCTGAGAGTCACATTCGAGTCTTTACACAGAAACTGACGTGATCAATAAAGAGTCTTAAAAATAAAAATGATAATAGGAACATTATAGTTATAATGAATCAGTACTTTGGATATTTAAGTTCATCTGAAGGCAAAATCTTTTGTAATTTTATGCTAAAGTTTAAAGAGAACACTTTTACTGGAGTCACATTTTACTGCGTCTCTACTTTAACTCGACTCGTCCCCCCGCTGCACCTCAGTCACAGCACACACTCGACATAAAACTCGTCTTTTAAAGTGGGTTTTGTTTTGCGTGACGTATGGAAGCAGTCTGCAGTGTCAGAGCTTCGCAACACTCAGATGCACAGCTGGAATTTTTACTTTTCTGCATTCACTAATTCTAATAAACAGTTTGAATGAAAAGCGTGTAATAATAATATTCTATTGTGAATAAATATTGGCACCTACCCCCCACCAGCAGCACCGAGCCGAACACAAACATGTCGAAATCACTGAATCCCTCAGGCAACACGTGAGACGACATTGTGATAAAAATGTAAATATCAATAAGGATGTCAGCAGTTGCTCCACTCCTCCTTCAGCCGATTCTGTAGTGAGAAGGTTTTAAACAGAGCAGCGGGATTTTTATATCCTGTTTCACGTGAAAGGCCATGAGTGAGAGAGTGAGTAATGCCTGGAGGAATGTCTTAATACACTGCTGAGAAAAAAAGAGAAATAGAGAGAGAGAGGGAGAGTGTAAGAGGAGAAAACATTTCACAAAACACATTACACAATAGCAGAGAAACACTGTGCACTACTCTATACTTTTTATTACTCGTGTGGGCCTCTTTTAATTATTATCTGCTCATCCAAATATCTGAAACAATCTTTCCATCCATGTCTATCATTCTCTATGTCATAGTCTATATCTAACTTACCATCTGTTCATCTGTTCATCTGTGTATCTATCTATCTATCTATCTATCTATCTATCTATCTATCTATCTATCTATCTATCCTCCTGTTAAGTGCTGTTGCAGAGAGGTGATGATTTGGGCTTATTTTGCAGCTGGGCATGTTGTTATCATCTGTATACCAAAGTATAAAGGACAGCGAAGGATGGATAGATAGATAGATAGATAGATAGATAGATAGATAGATAGATAGATAGATAGATAGATAGATAGATAGATAGATATTTTCAATAAACTTTGTGATTAGGGTATAATATTATTACATCATTATTATTATTATTTTTATTATTATTATTATTATCATTATTATTAAATGTTTCCTTATTATTATTCTGATTTTTATTGTCATTACATTTGCACAATATGAATAATGATATAATTATAAGGTGATAATTGTGATATTTGTTAGCATGTGATTTATTAAACCCTCCGCGAGTCCTTTGATTTGAAGCCGAAAGCCCGACGCCTGTCTGCTCTAATCCCGATTCACTGCTGCCAGGTGATTAGCGCTGAGGATTCTGGGTAACAGCAAACGCTGCTCATGGGAACAGAGCTGCAGAAACCTGAGTGCAGCTCCAAAAGAGCCGAACGTCCATCTGAGATTCAGCTTCTTCTTCTTAATGTCCACATGAAGCATTGAATTGAACTCACAGCAGCATAGAAATAATTAGTTAATGTTGATGTGCTTCAAAAGACAGATGGCACATAAACACATTGAGATGTTTACTAAACATAAAAGGAAGGAGTCTCCAGCTTCAGTACTTTATAACAGATAGGCGAGAGGTGGTTTAAGTGCTGGTTTAAAGTTTAAAGCTCTGCGGTATTAATCAGAAAATCTGGGTTTATGGCTCAGCACACTTGTCACTGTTGGACCCCTTAGCAAGGCCCTTAAACCTCCGTGATCCAGGGGGCGCTGTTTTATTGCTCACCCTGTGCTCTGACTCCAACTTCCCAACAAAGATATGCAATGAATAAATGCTGCAATGTGACAAGTAATAAAGAAAATTCACAAATATTGAACGCAACAAAAGAAAAACAGAGATTTTCCTCCACAAAGTAAACATCACTCTACAGCTCTAAAGTAAGAAGGGATGGGTATTGATTACATTTTATTGGTACCGATACCGATACCGGTTCTCTGATACTAGTCTTATTGATACTACCGTATTTTTCGGACTACTTTACGAAGTGGCTTATTTATGAATTTTGTCTGGGTTTTTCTCGATTTCACAAACTTCAAGCCAAAAAACTGAACCCCAAAACATTAGACCAATTAAATTTCCGAAAGGGAAACGAAAAAAACGCACCTCACCTGTGTTCTGAGCTGCACGGCAGAGGGAGAAAAAAACGTTTTTTTTAAACGCATGATGATGCCAAAAGTTAAACGCTCAAAAAAAATAGTTGTGAAAGGAAGGAGGAAGACAGTGAACAATGACTTTCTTGGTGGGCTACTGTTTAGATACAAGCCGTTGTAACGTGTTGAATCTGGGTGAAGTGAAGCTCACTAACTCCAGTTACAACAGAAATCATATAAACACACTCAGGTTTCCAAAACTCGTGCTTTTTTATTATTCTTGGCAACAGCGTTACGGGTTAGTCAAAGAAACTTAGAAATGAGCATCAGAAAATAATAAGGACATATTCCTCGGTCTTGCACACATGCAGTAATACTGGAAAAATGTGGTGGCATTATTCCCAAAATACCGCTCTGCTCCTAAAGGAAGCGCAACATATTTCACCGTTACACCGTGTGTAACGTGTCTTTCGTTAAAGCCAGTGTGAAGTTCATTAGTTTCAGCGTATAGACAGGTGCAGCTTATTTATGTTCAAAATAAAAATCTTTGTAAAATTCAGTGGGTGCGGCTTATACATGGGTGCGCTTTATAGTCCGGAAATCACAGTACTCTATAATTTGGTGCAAAAAAGAAGTGAAAAGATTTTGAAAATCTGGTTATTTTATTTCTGCTGAATTTAGTAAAGTTACAATGTTACAGTTACAAAAACACAGAAAAATGCACATAAAGCACTTTGTTAAAATAAGAACTAACTCATTCATTGCCTACTTCACCTGGCCCAGCTGGAGTCCACTGTAGTGAAGGGCAATAAATCATTCACTATAAATGTAGTGACGGCCATATGACACTCTGACATTTATTCATGGTTATGGTGAATGGGCTGCTCCTGGGGGTCTCAGAAGATGCACCTTCGCTTGAGGCTGATGTGTTTAAATGTTTCTAGTTTATATTTTATATTGCATCTGACACTGATGCACAAGTTTTCCAATGTAATCAAAACTTTTTAACATTTTAACTTTGCCACCATGACTGATTGCTCACACACACACACACACACACACACACACACACACGTGTGCATGGATATCACACGTACATCATTCAGTTATGGAAAATGAAAAGCAGCAGCTTTTAATTCACCAATAACATTAAAGTATTTAGAGATAATTCTAATATCGATAACAGTAGCGTTTTGGAGACAGATGACCTGCTGTGGCAACCCCAAAAGAAGCCAAAAGAAGAAGAAGAAGAAGAAGAAGAAGTAGAAGAAGAAGAAGAAGAGGAAGAAGATAACAGTAGCGTTTATCCCGAAGCTGATTAGTAGTCTGGTATTGAAACAGTTACATACCAGTCCTAAAAAAAATACCGGCTCTCGGTAACCATCTCTAAAAGTAACTACTTTAACTGACTATAACTGGTTATAATATACTTTTACTTACAGTTTTACTTTTCTCACAGTACATCTTTATTTCCTAATCTACCTCTTTCTTTTGTTTGTTCATCTGTCCATCATTCTTTACATTTGTCAATTCTAATTTATCTATCCATCCATCTGTCCATCTGTCTATCTATACACACACCTATATAGGTCAGTGTGAATACTGGATTCTGATTGGCTGGAAGGAAGTTGTGAGATAAATGGCATCAGGATTAAACAACAGCTTCATTATTCATAATTTGTCATTTGTATTTTTCTGAAATTATGCACAAATTATTTGACCGTCGCAATTTAAATCCAAGCTCCACATTTTACCGTCCATTCAGATCACCAGAACGTCCCTGTCCTGTAAATAAACAAAAAGCGAGCTCACAGCCAATGAGCTTCCAGGAAGGAAATAATCATGTAAATAGAAATAACCCACGTCCCTTTCCCTAATCCCACTCGATCCTTTTTATCTGGGGGATTCAGAGCAGCAGCAGCAGCATGGACACAGACGACTGAGACGCTCAGAGACACAACAATGTTGCTGCTGCAGCAGGGACGCCATCAGACGTCCAGATTTATTTCTTTTTTTCTCTTTTCATTTTTAACTTAGCCGTTAAGACAATGTCAAAATGTGGGTCTTTTTGAGTTTGTGTTTGGCCTTTATCGGGGGACATTCAGTCCTGTCCAGCGCCTGTCCTGCACAGTGTAGCTGTTTCTTCCACAAACTCAGTGATGGAACCAAAGCCCGGTAAGAACCTGGTGTGTTTTGTGTTGTTTTGGGTAAAGAGTGCATTCCCAGTGCAGGTTTTTAATCCTGGCTTGGGTAAGGATGAGATTAACTGCAGTGCTGTTTAATCTTTTTCCCATGTTGGACTTCACTGTAAAGGTTAGCCGAGCTTCTGAAAACATTCAGCGAATCCTGTGAAGCGCAAAGAATTACAACAGGTGGAGGGATGAAGCATGGTGGTGGAGTTACTGTTTTCAGAATATTCAACGGAATCAGAATACTTTATTGATCGCTGCCACAATCGTATTGGGAAATTGTTTGGTTGCGGGTTACAGTTAAAGATCAAAGTAAAAATGTAAGAATATAAATAAATATACATAAAGTATATATTAAGTGAAATATAATATTTTACAGCATGAAAAAAACAAAAGTCAGAGTACAATAACAGTTAAAAGTTATTTTACATGTAATTATTATTAATTCATTCTTATAATAATTATTACAAAGTATTATTTTTTTTATTATTATTATTATTGTTGTTGTTGTTGTTGTTGTTGCACTAATGTTATTATCGCACATAATTGCCCAAGATATGAATATTTGCTCGACGGATCAGGACTGTTTTAGCAGCAAAAAGGAGACACAATATTAAGCAGATGGCCATAATGTTATGCCTGATCAGTGTAGAGGACTCAGCAGTGCTGTGGTTTCTTTATCTCAATACTGAAGTGTTTATCTGAACAAATGCTTAAGGGAAAAGTGTCGTCTGAAACAGAGAGGTGTTTGCATAAAAAATTGGGAACGTAAAAAGCAGAGAAACATTGATACCAAACCCCAAACTGCCTGTAGGAAGCAGCACCGTGACTACCGTATATTTGAAAGTAAAATAGTCTGCAAATGTGGTGTAGCTGATCATTTATTATTATTATAAACGGTGTGAGGGAACGGCGAGAACATTCACGCATTTAGATCTGAACTGCAGCAAACTCTCTCAGTGTGAAAATCACCATCATTTCCTTTTACCTTTTATTTCTTGATTTCTGATCCTCTCCAGGAGCGTCCTGTGCAGTGATCCTGAGCTCAGCTCCATCCCCACTGACTTCCCCTCGGACATTTCAAAGCTTCGTATTGAAAAGACGGACATTACCCAAATCTCCAGCGAGGCCTTTATCTCCCTCAGAAAACTTGAATTCCTCTGGATGTCCTTCAACTCTCTTTCTGTTCTCCAAGTGGACAGTTTCCGTGGCTTGAGCATGCTGAATGAGCTTCGGCTCGAAGCGAACTTCATCACCTCCTTCCCATGGGAGAGTTTAACTGATATGCAGAACCTCAGACTCCTGGATTTGCATGACAATAAGATCAGCATCATCCCAGCCGAAGCAGCTATCTACATTAAAAACCTGACGTACCTGGATCTTTCCAGTAACAGCCTCACGACTGTGCCATCTGAAGTTCTGCTAATGTGGCTCTCTGCCAAACCGCAGCAGGATGCTGAGAACTCGACGATGATTTTGGGTAAAATTCCAGATTATTTATCCCTCCACAGCTCCGTAATGAATTTTGATCTGTGTTTGCTCAGAAACCAAATTTTTGAATTCCCCAGGTCTTCATGATAACCCGTGGCAGTGTGACTGTCACTTGTTCGACCTGATTCAGTTCCAGAAGTCTCCGTCATCAGCATTAGCTTTTATCGACACTCACCTACGCTGTTCAGAGCCTGAGAGCTTTTCCGGAGTACTCTTCTGGGATGTGGAGATTCGAAGGTGCCAGGTTCCACGAGTTCACACCGCCGTAGCTAAAGTTCACAGTGTGGTAGGCAACAACGTCCTGCTCCGCTGTGGTACTGTTGGAGTGCCCATGCCTGAGCTCATCTGGACCCGGGCTGATGGGAAAGACATCAATGGTACAGGTGAGCGTACTGTCTCTTTTCTACACTTTTAGCAAAAATAATCCTAGCAAATTATTACGAGGGACGAAGTCAAAATGGGGTTTTTAAATTTATAAAATAAAAAAGAAATTTTAACACCCCTGCTACATTAATACACTTATTCCAGTGTTTAACTAACACCTGGAAAGATTCGACATAAAAAGATTTGTCAGTAAGCCTGATTCACTGCTTCACTCCATCACCATGAAACCAGGATCGGGATCGTCACTAACCACCATCTTTCAAACTTACACCATTCAGATGTCTTACTGCTGCTGAACGTCTCACCATGCTACTGCACTCGAAGTCTTCTGTAGATATTCAAAGGTTTATGCCTTCGTTCACATTTAACTTCAGCACCACATGCTGTCCCATGCATAATTAGCATGTTGTCGGTAACATGCTGTCGGCCTTCTTAATTAGCGGCACATACATCATACATGTGCGCTGCCTAACAGTAATAGGACACGCTAACCACTTACCACTGCCTGTAATACCACCACGCTAGCATCTATTTTCAAACCTGGGAAATTGAAAGACCAGGTATTACTCGAACGGCCCTCGTAATAGGAGTCCAAGACTTTAAGATTGAAATTTAACAGACTGAGGGAATTTTGTTATTAAGCACAAAAAATATCAAATGACATCGGTAGGGGGGTTATTAGGTAGGTAAGTGGGTAGGTAGGGTATTCGGTGGGTAGGCAGATAACAGAGGTGGAAGGTGGAAAGTAATTAATTACATTTACTTGCATAACTGTAACTGAGTATTTTATTTGTTTGCATCTACTTTTTAAAGTATTTTTTTTTAATTTGTAATTTTACTTTTACTTAAAAAAAAAATTTGCAAGGTGAAAACATCACAACAAAATTTGACAATTAATTCACTTTTTACTTCACAGTCCATGAAGAAATTTCAGCCGAAGGCATCACCTGGTCCATTCTCAGCATCCTCACCATGTCCTCTCATGACTCGGCCAAATACATCTGCAGAGCCACAAATTTTGTGGGCAGCGCCAACGCCGTCATCTCTCATGTTGTTTCAGAAACAAGACAGATCGGTGAGGTGAAGAAAAGTGGCATCAGGAAGAACGGAAGCTTTAGACGAGCAGGATATCAAGAGAAACCCACCGCAAGATACATTCCTACGACCTCTGCACATACTGAAGCATTTAATGGCTCCAAATCCACAAGGCCATCCAAGTTAGAGAGCTCTAGCATCTCTAATGGAGTAATGGACGTCAAATCCACAGAGAACACTTTAGAGATTGATGTGGAAAAAAATGTGTTGAGCAACTTGGCAGCCAACGCTTCGTTCCTCCAGCAAGGCCCGGAGAAAAGAGTGGTACGTTCCGTCAAAATAATCGGCGACACCGATCACACGGTGTCAATCAACTGGCGAGCTCCTTCTGCGACCAACACCACGTGGTTTAGTGTTCTTTATGCCGTATTCGGTGAAAGAGATATGAAACGCATCAATGTCGGTCCCGGGAAGCATCGGATCACCATCGAGGGCCTTGTTCCCAAAACCAAGTATATCGCCTGTGTATGTGTGAAGGGTCTAATCCCGAAGAAGGAGCAGTGTGTGATCTTCTCAACGGATGAAGCAGCCAGTGCGAGTGGCACTCAGAAGCTCATCAACGTGGTGGTGATCACGGTAGCGTGTGTCATTGCTGTGCCTCTCACCCTCATCGTTTGCTGCGGGGCTCTGAAAAGACGACTCCAGAAGCTTATGGGAAGAAGAAAGAAGGACATTCAAGACTCGTATGTGACCTTCGAGACTATCACACCAGGTACCAAGGCTAAAGGGATGGAAGGGGAGTTCCTCGCTCACACCAACAAAGACGAGTCCAACCGTCTGCTCTCGGCTCGCTCCAGCGTCGACTCCGAGGCCGTGAACAAAACCGAAAGTCATCCAAATGAGTATTACTGCTGAAATCTATATCGATCATCTCTGCACTGACTGATCTTCAGGATCTGATTCGTCTGGAGATCTGGAATCCTGAGCCCAGGAATATCGGGGATACATAATATTTGGTTTCAAGATTGTATTAAGATGCTGTGTGTTAATATGGCGTAAAGAAAAGCATCTTCGTGGCCTCTCAGGCATATTCTGTGATCTGGGTATAAACAAACAGGACATACCAAAAGTATGTGCACCCCTGACCATTATATATAGTACAATCAGAGAGATTTCCAATTAAAAGGTAAAAGGTTTTGCTCAACGGCCCAGCAGTAGCATTGCAGCTCAATGCTGGTGAGATTTTAACTTACAACCATCTCATTAAAAGTCAAACATCTGAGCTACCACCTCCTCATCACACTTATATAAGGGTCTTATTCAAACAGTTACCACCAAGTTGTACACCACTTAATTAAAATTTCCTGTTCCAAGTTTCATGAAGACATGGTAATTATTATTCAGGGTGGACTGGAAAAACATGCGGTTCCTGCACAGGGTCCTGGATTCTACAGGCGCTAGAACGTGAGGAACTGATTAAAGCCCCATCTGTCATGTGATTCCTGTACGGACCTTGTCTTTCTCTTGACTATGTTTTGTGCACAATTCTAGACACGTAGGTTTTCTCCTGTGTTTTGTACAGTATTCATTGTATTCTTTCTCTCACTCTGCTCTAATAATATACTAAAATTGAGATGTTTTGTGTAAATAAATATTTTCTCTAATAATCTCTTCCATCTAATGTCTGAAAACGTATGTACAAATAAACGTTTCTCATAAAATATAAGAAACGTGTCAGCAGTTCAGGTTTAGGATCCAAGGCGGATCCTCAATTCCTACATTTGTTTTCTATTATTTTTCTAAGACAACATCAGTTTTAGGAATATTTAATTAATAATTTCATCAATGTTTTGTATTATATTATTCCAGATCTGGATATGATGTGGTTTGGCTACTGAACATTCACATTTTATTCTAGACAAATTAAACATAATGACTTGAACCACGAGACCCAAATCTGCTCCAGCAGGACATTTGTGCACAAAGTCAGCTCTATGAAGATCTGCTTTGGAGTGAAAGATCTGTTTCTATAGAACTCCAACAGTATTATGAATGTCCTCACCTCACCTACAGTACATTAGAACCCCCTTGTGTCTGCACGAATCTCCAGAGAATCTAGTGGAACATCTTCCCAGAAGAGTGGAGCTCATTGTAACAGCACATAGAGACTAAATGTGGAATGGGCTGTTCAAAAAGAAGCACATGGCGATCTGGTCAGGTGTCCACAAACTTTTGCTTCATATAATGCATCTAATAAACCTTTAATGATTGTCCTGAAGTTTTCAATCAGCTGCTTGTTAGTGAATGTGTGGAACATCACAGTGATTTAAATCTGAACTCCTGCAGTGCTGCTTTAACAGGAGATTGAGGTTAATAAGCTTCACCTTACTGCAGAAGTGAACCGTGTGTTAGAGATGGACGTCTCACAGCTTCGGCTTTGATTTTATCTTTGTACTGTTTATTTACACCGTTTGACAGACATCCTTATTCAGAGAGACTTACTGAGAAGGTAAGAGTTAAGGGCCTTGCTCAGGGGCCCAGCAGTGTCAGCTTGATGGGATTTGAACTTGTGACCTTCTGCTCCAGAGTCAAATGCCTTAATAACTAGGATCCTTAGTTAACCACCTCCACCTGATGTATGCAGCACACAGTTCAATTCAATTCAATTCATGTTTATTTGTATTGCGCTTTTAACAATGAACATTGTCTCAAAGCAGCTTTACACAGATAATGTGGTGATTAAATGTAAATATGTTCTTTGTAAGTAAGTTTGTCCCTGATGAGCGACTGTGGCAAGGAAAAACTCCCCGAGATGGCACAAGGAAGAAACCTTAAGAGGAACCAGACTCAAGAGGGAACCCATCCTCATCTGGGTTGCATCAAATGTCCATTTGAAGCATATATACAAAGTTGCGGGGTGCAGTGATGATGATCAGAAGCAAACTACACTCCCGAGTACATGGAACCACCCAAGGTCTTGATGAGAGACCGTCCCAAGCTGCACAGAAGTGTGAAGATCTATGGAAGGGAGAGGGGCAGGAACAGTGGTCACTGGAGCCTCAAGAGCATGTTTAACTCGACCGAGAGAGAGAGAGAGAGAGAGAGAGAGAGAGAGAGAGAGGGAGAGAGAGAGCGAGAGAGAGAGAGAGAGAGAGAGAAAGGGAGA